>CM060907.1:453795359-454325359 GCA_030737815.1 Allium fistulosum | reverse complement strand
AAGATCTCTAGTTATTATTAGATTAGAATAGAAGATCGTGATTTGATCCGCATATGTTTGGTAAAAAGAATAATATTCTTCTTTGATCCTAAATGGAAAGTGTTCAATTGGAACATGAAAACGTGAATGAATTGGTCTTAGTTACTCTTCAGGGCAGAGTGGAAGAAGGGAAGGGATTTTCGAACGAAGAAAAGGATCCAATTACTTCGAAAGAATAGAACGAGGAGCCATATGATGGGAAAATCTCATGTACGGTTCTGTAGAGTGACTTGTCTGTCAACTTTTCCACTATCGTACCCAGGATTTTGAAATAACTGCTTATATACCTGGTATTGGCCATAATTTACAAGAACATTCTGTAGTATTAGTAAGAGGAGGAAGGGTTAAGGATTTGCCCAGTGTAAGATATCACATTGTTCTAGGAACCCTAGATGCTGTCGGAGTAAAGGATCGTGAACAAGAACATTCTAGTGCGTTGTAGATTCTTATCCATGACTTCTATCATTTGATGAACCATGTGAATCGCTAGAGACATGTGAAGTGTATGGCTAACCCAATAACGAAAGTTTCGTAAGGGGACTCGAGCAGGCTACCATGAGACAAAAGATCTTCTTTCTAAAAGAGATTTAATTCGGAACTATTATATGTCCAAGGTCCAATATTGAAATCATTTCATATATTTTCCCTTACTTTGCCCGTGTCAACAAACAATTCGATGTACCTCGACTTTTTCAAAACAGGTCCGAGTCAAATAGCAATGATTCGAAATACTTCTTTTTACATTACACTATTTCGAAAACCTAAGGACTCAATCGTAAGGATATGTAAAATACAGTATTTCCAATCCTCGTAGGAAAAGGAGGGAAACAGATACTCAATTCAAATTGAGTAAACAGAATTCCATACTTGATCTCATAGATACATATAGAATTCTATGGAAAGCCGTATTCGATGAAAGTCGTATGTACGGCTTGGAGGGAGATCTTTCATATCTTTCAAGATCCACCCTACAATATGGGGTCAAAAAGCCAAAATAAGTGATTCATTTTTAGCCCTTATAAAAAAACTTATTTTGAACCTCTTTCATGCTCATGTCACGTCGAGGTACTACAGAGGAAAAAACTGCAAAATCCAGTCCAATTTATCATAATCGATTAGTTAACATGTTGGTTAACCGTATTCTGAAATACGGAAAAAAATCATTGGCTTATCAAATTATCTATCAAGCCGTGAAAAAGATTCAATAAAAGACGGAAACAAATCCACTATCTGTTTTATGTAAAGAAATACGTGGAGTAACTCCCGATGTAGCAGGAAAAGCAAGACGTGTAGGCAGGTTGACTCATCAAGTTCCTATTGAAATAGGATCTTCACAAGGAAAAGCACTCGCTATTCGTTGGTTATTAGGAGCATCCCGAAAAAGCCCGGGTCGAAATATGGCTTTCAAATTAAGTTCCGAATTAGTAGATGCTGCCAAAGGGAGTGGCGATGCCATATGAAAAAAGGAAGAGACTCATAGAATGGTAGAGGCAAATAGAGCTTTTGCACATTTCCATTAATCCATGAACATGATCTATATAGACACATAGATCCATGGATCCATACATCTCGATCGGAAAAGAATCAATCGAAAAAGGAAGAATTGGAATTGATCGATATCTTTCTCGAAACAAACAAAAAGAAAGATGAATCATAAATCATGGATCAACTAAACCCTCTCGAGGGCTTGCTTAAGAATAAAAAAGAGGAATCTTATGGAAATATCATGGAATAAGGTTTGATCCTATTCATAAGGATTCTGTAAATAAAATATCCAAAAAGTTTGAAACAATTAGGACTTTTTTGGAGATTGGATGCATTTACTAATTTATGATCTGGCATGTACAGAATGAAAACTTCATTCTCGATTCTACGATAATTTTTATGAAAGCGTTTCATTTGCTTCTCTTCAATGGAAGTTTCATTTTCACAGAATGTATCCTAATTTTTGGCCTAATTCTTCTTTTGATGATCGATTCAACCTCTGATCAAAAATATAGACCTTCGTTTTATTTCATCTCTTCAACAAGTTTAGTAATGAGCATAACGGCCCTATTGTTCCGATGGAAAGAAGAACCTATAATTAGCTTTTTAGGAAATTTCGAAACGAACAATTTCAACGAAATCTTTCAATTTGTTATTTTACTATGTTCAACTCTATGTATTCCTCTATCCGTATAGTACATTGAATGTACAGTAATGGCTGTAATAGAGTTTTTGTTATTCGTATTAACAACTACTCTAGGAGGAATGTTTTTATGTGGTGCTAACGATTTAATAACTATCTTTGTAACTTCAGAATGTTTCAGTTTATGTTCCTACCTATTATCTGGATATACTAAGAGAGATGTACGATCTAATGAGGCTACTACGAAATATTTATTCATGGGCGGGGCAAGCTCTTCTATTCTGGTTCATGGTTTCTCTTGGCTATATGGTTCATCTGGGGGAGATCGAGCTTCAAGAAATAGTTAATGGTCTTATCAATACACAAATGTATAACTCCCCAGGAATTTAAATTGCACTTATATCCAACACTGTAGGAATTGGGTTCAAGCTTTCCCCAGCCCCTTTTCATCAATGGACTCCTGACGTATACGAAGGAGTGTAGTTCGCTCAACAAATTCCCACCTCTATATCTATCTCTGAGATGTTTGGATTTTTAAAAGGGACAGTTTGGCACAGGTCCCTAATAAGTTTCAAAATACACAAAAACCCAAGTAAACAAAGTTTGTAAATTAGGTCCCTAGCATTAAGTTACCGAATAATGGCATACACTTATGCAATTATTCAGTGAATAATTGCATACATTTATGCAATTATATCAAAAATTTGCGAAAATTTCCGCAATTATTTACCAAAAAAATTACGGAAATTTCCGCAATTATTCACTGAAAAAATTGCATAAATTTATGCAACTTTTGGATATAATTACATAAATGTCTACAATTATTCAATGAATAATTGCATAACTATATGCAATTACTTAGTAACTTAATTCTAGGGACCTAATTTACATACTTTTTTTTACTGGGGTTTTTGTGTATTCTGAAACTTATTAGGGACCTGAGCCTAATATTCACTCTTTAAAAACACCATAGACATGCAGAAGAGAAATGCTACCCCCACTCGGACCAAGACATAACTTTTACCCAAAGTATTTTATGATCTTTTTGTTCAAATAATAATTAAGGTGAAGCAGGGTCAGGAACAACGAATCTCTTTATGATAAACAGATCCATTTTACAAGTTCGTTATTACAGGTAGTTCCTACAACGGATCGGACTAATGACGTATACAATACTTGAATTATTGATGTAGATGCTACATAGCTGGTTCTCATCCTTCAGAGGCTACGAGTGTAATAAGGGCACCCGTTGACAAAAGGATCACCCAAAGATGATCATCTCATGGCCATTGAGAACGAATCAAAACAGATGGTTCTATTTCTCAATCTTTCTGACTTATGCTCCTACGAAACCAAGGTCGTAAGATTGAAAAAGTGTGTCATTAACAACCACTGATCAAGGATTCCTCGAAAAATTAAGGATTAGTAATCCTTTTTAGAAATCGAATGGATTCAGTCTTATACATACGCGAGGAAGGTAATCAAAAAAGAAAGAAGATGAGTTCTTCTTTCTTTAATCACTTAGGAGCCGTGCGAGATAATAGTCTCATGCACGGTTTTGAATGAGAGAAGGAAGTGAGGAATCCTCTTTTCGACTCAGACTCTCCCACTCCAGTCGTTGCTTTTCTTTCTATTACTTCGAAAGTAGCTGCTTTAGCTTCAGCGACGCGAATTTTCGATATTCCATTTTATTTCTCATCAAACGAATGGCATCTTCTTTTGTAAATCCTAGCTATTCTTAGCATGATATTGGGGAATCTCATTGCTATTACTCAAACAAGCATGGAATGTATGCTTGCATATTTGTCCATCGGTCAAATCGGATATGTAATTATTGGAATAATTGTTGGAGGCTCAAATGATGGATATGCAAGCATGATAACTTATATGTCGTTCTATATCTCCATGAATCTAGGAACTTTTGCTCACATTGTATCATTTGGTCTACATACCGGAACTGATACCATTCGAGATTATGCAGGATTATACACGAAAGATCCTTTTTTGACTCTCTCTTCAGCCCTATGTCTCTATCCCTAGGGGGTCTTCCTCCACTAGCAATGTTTTTCGGAAAATATATTCTAGTGTGGATGGCAAGCAGGCCTATATTTCTTGGTTTCAATAGGACTCCTTACGAGCGTTGTTTCCATCTACTGTTATCTAAAAATAATCAAGTTATTAATGACTGGACGAAACCAAGAAATAACCCCTCACGTGAGAAATTATAGAAGATCTCCCTTAAGATCAAACAATTCCATCGAATGGAGTATGACTGTATGTGTGAAAGTATCTACTATACCAGGAATATCATTGAACCCAATTCTTGCAAATGCTCAGGATACCCTCTTTTAGCTTCTAGGCCCATTTCTTAGTTCAAGATCCCTCTTACTAACTGGAATAAAAGAATTAGTAGATTTGTTCCGCCCAAAATGAGCTGGGATTATGAAATTATAATCATGGAATCGACTCGATCATCAGATTATAAGTTTATTCCATACCGGACCAGACCGGAATAGTGTTATGCACATTCTTATTATGAGAAGGGGTCATTCGAGTGTATGTAAATAGATACTATGTTTCTATATGGATCCCTACATTGTTACATTCTATTTAGGATTAGTAATAGGCGTAATCGGACCTGCTTTTGACATGTCTATCGTTATTTGGGTACCATGTTCACTTCTTTGGGCTTCTATTGAATTGAGAAATAGGTTTGATTGTACATCTTTTTATATATAGGGTATCCTATGGATAATTCAAATCGAAGCAATTTGATGTCTGACTCGGGCCTATATGACATGACCGATCGATAGAAATACCCCAACACTCCATCTACATTTGTCCATATATTCCATATATCACACTAGATAGATATCATATTCATGGAATACGATTCACTTTCAAGATGCCTTGATGGTGAAATGGTAGAGAAGCGAAACTCAAAATCTCATGCTAAATAGCGTGGAGGTTCGAGTCCTCTTCAAGACATAATATTGAGAATGCTCATTGAATGAGCAATTCAATAACAGATTTCGGATCTAATCAATATTGATATATTGAGTATCTTATCTGTTGATATGAAGTATTCCGGTGATCCCCACGATCCGAGTCCAAGCTGTTGGAATTGGAACAGGTTCGGCAACAGATCATGAAATCTTGGTGATCTTCTCTATCTAATGAATGAGGAGTCCGTTTGGAAATTGTCCGCCCCGCGCCACCCCCCAAGTATATGATTCAACAGGAATCACACAGGGGTATGATAGAAACCTCTAGTAAAAATCCACCAGTACCCGTAACCAGCGGATAAAGTACATTACATAGTACATTTTAGAGATTGGCGACTTACCCATTCAGTGACTTTGGCACTGGACGTTCCCAAAATGGGTACTATATGGTCGGGTGAATTAGAGAATAGACAGACGCCAGTTGGCATTCTAGCTTTCCTTCTCTTTTCAGGGCCTATCCGAAAGAGAATCTAGTACCTATTGGTCGTGAATAGGACGAACCACCTCCATGGATATCTTTGCTTCAGAACAAAACGGTTAGAATTATGCTCGGTCAACCGGAATATGTATTATCCATATGGAAGATCTTTCAATTGACAAGATCCATCGACCTGAGATAAAGAGAAAGGTCTATCTATTTTCTTTAGTTACTCAGTTAAACCAATGATTCGTTATTTGAGCAGATAGCAACAATCGTTTCATTGGACATGCGTATTTTTTCTTTTCCGATGGATTTCCATGATTTCATTAATGGAAATACTTTGATGTAGTGAGTAATAGCCTCTGGTTGTTCACCGTTCAAGAATTCTTGTTTAGGCAGTTCATATCATCCATACATAGTGTTTTGATCTAAGATTTCAATTCTTCCATGCTTGAGTAGTAGCATATTGCTCCATGGAGCAAAGTCCAAAATATGGAATAAACAAGTGTTTCCACGACTCTACCACCCGGCCAATTTTGTTCCACTTAATCCCCTTTTCATGGCCACATATCTTTACGGCTAAGGAATGTTAAATCTTTCCCTTGTAACATGAATCAAATATTTCATTTCATCCGGGAAAAGCCATCTCTTTCTCTACAATGTCTTTGCCATTTGATCCAATAGCGTTCCATTAGATAGAAAGAGATTTGATAAATACTGATAACTCTCGGATGGAGTATTAGAATGGAAAGATCCATTAGATAATGAACTATTGGTTCTAATCCATCTCTGGCGATGAATCAACAATTCGAAGTGTTTTTCTTGCGTATTCTTGATGAACCAGTGTCTAGATATGGATGTAGAAGAATTTGTTTGGGAAGTAATAAGCCCCTTTGACATCTCTTCATATGCAAAGAATTCTCGACGTGAAAACACAGAGACAATTGGCTAATCTTTGAGTAGGAAAAAGAATAGATCTGCAGGGTCCCAAATGAATTGGCTTATTCGGAAAAAGCCTTGTTCTTTGGACGATCTATCTCGTGTCTGGTACTGCATGGTTCCACTCTACAAGAAATCTAAATTATTCTCTTGAAGCTCATCCTTTGTATGATAAATGATCCGCTTGCCCCGAAATGACCCGGCCCAATATGGAAATCCCAATTCAGTGGACCTTTCGATACAATCAAATAGATCGCCACAAGGACGCCATATTCTAGGACCCAAACTATGTGATTGAATAAATTCTCCTCTATCTGTTGTGGGTCGAGGGTCCCTTCCCCTTCTTCAAACTTCGATTCGTATTTTTCATAGAAAAATCTCTGATCAATGATAGAAAAAGATCCATTTTGCACCATATCTAACGGATTCCTTGGTTCGGACCGAAGAAGTAACGTCACTCGATTATTATCAAACTGACTGCAATCCTTTACTGTCCGTGAGGATCCCGCTAGAGCGCCTTCTACTTCTAATAGGCCACGAACTAGATCAGAAGCATTCTCAACGAATCCATAAGAAGTGATCTTATTTTTTTCACCGGATCCGAGTCCGGATGAAGACCAAAGATCTTGAGCGACCAATCCGGCAGAACAACTCAAAAGATAAAGAAGTATCGTTAATTTTTTCATGCTCGTTCCAAGTTTGATGTACCATTTATACAAATAGGAATCTCCTTCCTTACATGATTTCTTCTTCATATAGATAAGTATAGGATCTATAGGGCAATTACTTAGAAGTACATTTTGTGCAACAGCCCTTCCTATCTGATAGAAAAAGACCCTATGATCCTGAACCGATCTTACCTGGGGTCGCAAATCCAAAGTTTGTCTATGAAGAGCGGATCTAATTGTATTAGTTTCTATATTTGATTTCTTCTATGTAATACTAATTGATAGGGCCTCATTGATAAGTGCTACAAGATCTCATGCATTAGAACCCATGGTTATGGACCCGAATCCGTTAGTATGGAACATTTTCTTTCCCAAGTGAAATCCACTAGTATATGAAAGAATGAAAAAGTGCTTTCATTATTGTGGAATAAGAAGCCTTCGTATCTTAATGCATGTATTTAATTTATTCGAAGCTATTAGAGCGGGATCCACTTTTTGGGGAATAAGGGTCGAAGCAATAACAAGAATACTTCTATTGGAACATCTTACACAATCCCTGGAGAGATAGTTATCTAATAGACCGAGGGATAAGTAATTCGACTCATTCACATACAGATCATGAATGTTTGGAATCCATATTATGCAAGGAGACATTGCTTTTGCTAATTCGAACTGAAGGGTGATATCAAATCGGTTTATTTTCAGCGTCATATACATAGTTAGCACAATCGTCATAGTTAGTAGCTCCGTATCAAGGTCATCATCAATATCGTCACTATCATCAATATGGATATCATACTATCATCAATATCGATACCATCAATAAGATACTCTTTCGGCTTGTCATCCAGGAACTAGTTCGGAAATATCGTAATGAAAAGAACATAGGAGTTTGCCCTTAGGGTTTTGACCAAACAGGATCGTACAGTTCCTATAGAACCTATCACTAAAATACCCCTAGAAGGGGATAGGGCTAAGCGAAGCGAAAAGGGTTTTCCATGAGATGGGAAATGAAAACTATTAGCCCCACGCGAGGTTCTTGAATAAGTGACTGTTTGATAATGAGCAAGGAATATCTGTCTTTTTGCTAAACATAATCTACTGAACTCATAATTCATTAGATACTTTTTCTGAATGTCAACTAAGTATCGTAAGTAAATTGACCCTGGTTGTTCAATAATTTGATAACCCGAGTCATTCTTTGATAAAGGATCACTATGAGTCGGACTCAATAGAATTTAATCAATCCTTTTTTCTATCATTAAGGTGGAGAACTGAACCAAGAATTCAATTTCCTCATGATCAATCAAATTACTGTTCGCGACCCAGGATTCCATTTTTCATCAATCCAATCACCATTCACATTTTTTTCTTTTTCTTATCAATGAATAGAACTCTTTACTTGTACGACTTAGATGTCTCGTATTTCATGAAAAAGTGATTTGATTGATGGAATTTCGTATGATACATATGAGATCGATGAGATTTATATTCAAATATTTCTTCTTAGAACATATTGATTTGACTCCATAAGTGGTACCACCACCCAATAGCATGTTGCCACCAAAAGCAGAACCCCGTATCTCTTTCAGAGAATCTCCTAATTGTTCCAGAGCAACTAGAAAGAGATTCTTTAACCAAAAAGAATTTAGTTCAGATGTTGGATACCTATCCAGAAGTTTTCGCAACTCAATCATGTAAGATGGAATCATCAAAGATTTTATCTTTTCAAACACTGTTTGTAACTCACTAGAGGCTTGGGAAAAAAAGAGAAGATGGATACGAATGTGATATCCCGCAACAAGAAGAAGGAAAAGGATTGAAAAGAGGAACTCCCAAGCATTTCTTGATCTCAGATGTGCCCATATCAATGGAACGGGTGACTCGTTATTTCGATGAATCATTTCTTCGGATAGAAGAAGATTCTGTAAACACTTATTCGAAATCTCACTTATCAGAGTCCATTGTGGAATAATCCTTTGAGGAATTAGCCATGAAATATCTGATCCATACATAATATCATGAAAAATGGATACAAATTTTTGACTGCTACTTAGTATTGGCAATGGGTCTGAAAAAGTATCTACAAGGGCAAAATTTAGATATTTCCACCCTGTCGAAGTAAAGAACCATGGCATATATATTTGGAACAGATTCGATTTTGAGAGATGTGAAAAAGCACTATCTCGTTGGAAGGTTCCATACATCTGCCCTTTCTCAACGTATTTCTTTAGACAAAGACTCTGTTTTTCCTCTTTTCGGATGGTACATATTTCTCAGAACATGGAGTGTGAATCAAACCCATGTTTGAATTGAAACTAAGACACCGATGCAAGTTCTTCCCTTCTAAATCAGATAAATTCATATCTGAAAGAGGCCGACAATAAGTTATTTCAAAATTGACTATTCGTTCCTCTCTTAGAAATGTTGCAGAAATGTCCGCAATCGAGTAAATAGCTCTACGAATGATCGGATTGGATCGAATTGGAAAATGGAAAGATTTGTATGAGTTATACATTTAATCATCACTTTGTAGAAAATCGTTAGGTATGAATATATCAGATACCTGTGATTCGATTGGTGAAATAGTCTCTCTCTCCAAAGAAATATGTTTTTTTTTACCGATGCACAAAGAAAATATTTTGTTGCGAATGAACAAGATATTGAGGAATTGTCCATTCGTAAGATCATCATTATGGATACAGGTCGTTTCCATAGAAAAAGGGAATCTTTTGTTACAATAGAACCAGATGTGATGTGGATCATTCAAGAATCGAAGTCGATTTGCTTTATAAAAAGAAGATATCAATGAACTTCAAAGAAATGGTTTCATGGGATTCAGCCTATTGTCTCGTCGTGGTATATCATTGAGAAATAGGAATCCGTGTTATCAAAGAATTTTCCGCAATTATTTCTAGTATAATGAGTCAATCATCCACTTTGGTATCTTTTTGAACAAAAATGGTAATATTATTCCTCCATTGATCAAGAATTTCGGTCTTTGGTAAGTATCACGATCATCCAATAAGAAGGGTTTAAATTTATTCAAATGAAATATTTGAACACCTATTGATTCTAACAACTGATTGTAGGATCGTTCATTCAGACTTTTCAATTCATAGATGTGGATCTCAGACCTATGAATGGGGGTATTCCGGATACTCACAAAGAAAAAGGGAAGTGATTTGGACAAAAAGGGAAGTGACTTGGACAAAAAGAGAAGTGACTTCGACAAAAAGAAATGAAGTAACTTAGACAAATCGTGTTTGTCTATAGCCTCGGCCCAATCAATCGAATATTGACTCATACATAATCGATCGAACACTACTTGAAAACGGTTTTTCTGTTCAGAAACGAAATGTTCCAAATGTTCTTGCAAATTCTTGCTCACATTGGACCATTTGTATCTATATGCATCGGGATCCCGATTCATGGATCTCTCAGTTCGAGAAATAAAAGGATCAAACCATTTTTTCCGAGTCTCTTTCAAATTCAATAGATGTTGGTTGATTGTATATTTCATTATAGTTATATGTTTCAGAGTATCATTTCCTATTTGATCCCTTTGAATTCCATATTCGAAGTTGCGATTGGATCTATTCATTAAAAAGAAACAATTCGATACATTTCATATGTACCCATATATATTCTATTTTGGATTTGAATCAGATTTCAGAGCAATCTATATTGATTGACTGCCTCCATGATGTTGTTGCTAGCAAACACCACTGTTTTTAGTTTTGGATCTTCCAATCATTCCCGTAGTGGATCCGGACCAATTTTTTTTTATCCTTCGATAAAAAGATTCATTCCCCTCATAAAAAAGAGGAGGTAGAACCAATAAAGATTTCTTTTTCGATTCATCTCTGGAGTTGAATACCTCATTCAAGAAATTTTTTTGATCCAACCCGTAGAAATCAATAGAAAAGGCAAATCCCCTATGATACACCAGATCTGGCTTGGTTATTGATAGAGTGAATAGATCTGTCATTTCTTAAAATCTCTCTTCTGATTCAAAATCGTGGTGTAACGTGTATCCCCTTTTGTTCCGGTTATGGAATAGATGAAATAAATCCAAAAATGGACTTTTTTTCAAAAATGAAATCTTATTGGAACTGTCCATATCTGGTTCATCCTTCGAAACCATATCACATCCCAGATCTGATGAAATAGGTTGAATTGAGACGGTATTTTGTAAATATGTAATTATCTTGAATATATCAACCATTTCTTTATTTTCTGATCGCCTGGAAGGGACAAAAGAAACATCTTGTTTTTTCTTCAAAAAATTCTGATCTCAAGTGGACCTCTCAGTAGGATTCGAACCTAGATGAAGTTCTGACCATCTTTTTCTCTTTTGGAAGATACAGGAGTGAAACAATCAATCTACTGATATTGGAAGACCAAAAAGATTCTTCCAATGTCTCATTTCTGAGTCCAAGGGAATTCATAGGTACAGGAAGAAGCTCCATCAAATAGAGATTTTTTCTTTTGACCATCTTTTGATTGGTAATATGAGATATAAAGACCACTACTACAAGCAGTGCTACACCTTTGATCGTTAAATATCGATAGCTTGTTGAACCCTATGAATCACGTGAAAGTAGGATACTCCAAATTCGAGGATCAGAGAGTTTCATAAAACGTTCTTGGTGGAAAAAAATGTGAGTGAAAGATCCCACTGAATTGAATTTGATCCATGAATCTAAGAAATAGTGAGAATTCTTGATCTCACTCAATATCTCTCTCAATTCGAAGATCTAGGATTTGAATTGATATCGTTTCATTGATTCCTCCTAAAGATTTCATTTTAATTGGAATTTGGTTATTCACGATGTATAATGAGCCCTATTAAGCATCCATGGATGAATGGTTAAAGCGCCCAACTCATAATTGGCAAATTCGTAAGTTCAATTCCTACTGGATGCACGCCAATGGGAACGTTCAATAAGTCTATTGGAATTGGCTATGTATCAATGGAGTCTCATCATCTTTACATAACGAATTGGTATGGTATATTCATACCATAACATATGAACAGTAAAAACTAAAATTCTTATCGATACTAGAACTCATGGGGAAGAAAATGGAGTTATGGATGGAATCAAATATGTAGTATTTACAGGAAAAAGTATTCGGTTATTGGGGAACAATCAATATACTTCTAATGTCAAATCAGGATCAACTAGGACAAAAATAAAGCATTGGTCAAACTCTTCTTTGGTGTCAAGGTAATAGTTATGAATAGTCATCGACTCCCAGGAAAGGGTTGGAGAATAGGACCTATTATGGGACATACAATGCATTACAGACGTATGATCATAACGCTTAAACCGAGTAATTCTGTTCCACTTCTTATAGAGAAAAGAACTTAGAGCGAAATACTTAATAACATGACGATACATTTATACAAAGCTTCTACCCCAAGCACATGTAATAGAGCCATAGACAGTCAAATGAAATCCAATCCACGAAATAATTTGATCTGTAGACAGCATCATTGTGGTAAAGGTCGTAATGTCAGAGGAATCATTACCACAAGACATAGAGGGGGAGGTCATAAGCGTTTATACCGTAAAATTGATTTTCGATGGAATGAAAAAGACATATCTGGTAGAATCATAACCATAGAATATGACCCTAATCGAAATGCATACATTTGTCTCATACATTATGGGGATGGCGAGAAAAGATATATTTTACACCCTAAGGGGCTATAATTGGAGATACCATTATTTATGGTACAAAAGTCCCTATATCAATGGGAAATGCCCTACCTTTGAGTGCGGTTTGAACTATTGATTTACATAATTGGAAGTAACCAATTAGGTTTACGATGAAACCTAGAAATCAATCACTGGTCCAATTGAGTACCTCTATGGGATAGACCTCAACAGAAAATTGTTGAGTAACAGCAGCAAGTGATTGAGTTCAGTAGTTCCTCATAGAAAATTATTGACTCTAGAGATATGGTAATATGGAGAAAACAAAATTGTTTAAGACATGCACAGAACGGGAACCGACCCTTGTTTCAAAGAGGGGAGGACGGGTTATTCACATTTATTGATGGTCAGAGGCGAATTGAAAGCTTAGCAGTGGTAATTATAAAGATCCCCCGGGGAAAAATAGAGATGTCTCCTACATTACCCATAATATGTGGAAGTATCGACGTAATTTCATACAGTCATTCGGTCTGAATGCTACATGAAGAACATAAGCCAAATGATGGAACGGGGAGACCTAGGATGTAGAAGATCGTACATGAGTGAGTCGGCAGATTTGGATTCCTATATATCCACTCACGTGGTACTTCATCATACGATTCATATAACATAAAGATCCATTTGTCTAGATATCATCATATACATCTAGAAAGCCGCATGCTTTGGAAGAAGCTTGTACAGTTTGGGAAAAGGTTTTTAAAACAAGAATCTACTTCAATAGATATGCCCTTAGGCACGGCCATACATAACATAGAAATCACGCTTGGAAAGGGTGGACAATTAGCTAGAGCGGTGGGCGCTGTAGTGAAACTGATTGCAAAAGAGGATAAATCAGCAACATTAAGATTACCATCCAGGGAGGTCAATTTGATATCCAAAAACTGCTTAGCAACAGTCGGACAAGTGGGTAATGTTAGGGTGAATCAACAAAGTTTGGGTAGAGCCGGATCGAAGTGTTGGATAGGTAAGTGTCCTATAGTAAGAGGGGTAGTTATGAACCCTGTAGACCATCACTATGGAGGTGAGGAAGGGTGTGACGCCCCACCTCTATGCTCACGTTAGCCAAGGACACTACTGGGTAATGTCATCGACTAGCGCGAAGAATGAGGCTGTTGAGGAGCGACCATCCGTGCAATTGCTTTGTGCGAGTACCAATATGTCAGATAGTATAACATGCATTTCATTTCAAGAGGAAATCCGACATATCAAATAAAAACTCAAAGCTACCACACAGTGGCTAAGTAGACCTCGAAAACAAATATAGAAATAAGCATAACATAAATCAGTCACAGATGTTCATATCTCAATGGCTGAAACAGATATGAATATAACACATAAAAGTGTACATCAGAGTGGTGGTCAAACAAGATCCACAATATCACAAAAGAATAGATACAAGTGCTAGACAAAAGAATATGTATACATCAAGGAGTCTCTATCTCAAATGTATAACAATAAAAACTACAAATCTAATGTAGTTTGACAAAAGTCAGAAGATGATCCCAGATAAGGAGTCAAGCAGAAGCACCTGTAACATCTCGGTCTGACCGTAGTATTATTTAATAAGAAAATAATAAACGGATCAGTCTAGCTATAATTATCATTCAAGAAATGAGATATAAGCAGAGATATAATAAGAACGTATGATAACAATAATGTCATACAAGGAAAAATATGATTTAAACAACAACAAAATCATACAATATCTCAAGAATCTCAAAGCACCAAAAAGAATATCATATTCTTAATTTTATTCACCAAACTACAAATATTGACAAACATATTAATGCCAATCGCAAAAGTTGGTGAAACGCAAATTCTAGAAATCATCAATTAGAAATCCAGAAAATCACAAAGGGGGAGCCTATCACAAATGGGAGAATGAAAACTCACCGACACGTGTATCACTAACGGAACGCTATTCCATGGTCGCTAACCATAAATTTTGAGCCAAAGCTCCACAAACGGCCTGAAGACCACGGGTCACTACCCCGCCAAATTGAACCGAAGTTCCACAAAACAGAGATTGTAATCCCCACACAAACAAATAGATATCGCACATCGCTAGTCTAAATCACAAAATGATCATCATCGATCAATAAAAAGTGTCGATTACACTAATCTAGTAAATATATGAGTTTAGCTTCATGTCCCATAACCACTAGCTTAACTTAAATATTTACGAACAAATTGTAGATTCCCACTTGAAAATTGTCACAAGAATTTCAATCGAACAAGTCCATAAATTAACCGACGAAGTAAACGCAAGCATTTCATACCACTTTTTTGCTAAGCCGTTTAATTAGATTTTCTCATACGAATGAGGTAAAGGTTTGTATATACTAATAGATTAGAAAACAGTTTTATAAACGAGCTTTGTATTAAAAATAGAGTTAAAATCATCTTTGTAAAAGAGTTTGAATATTTACTACTTGTATATAAAACCTTTATAATTTAAAGTGACAAATCATAGAAATGATTGTAGAAACAATCAATCACCAAAATCCACATCCGAAGATGTGAATCAAATCCAAAGAAATCGATACCGAATTCATCAAAATTGATATTCTCAAAATTCCCAAAAAAAGTCATCAAAGTCAATAATAAATGATAACAATAAATTGGACAATCACGAATCGATAAAAATTGGAACCTCAAGCTAAATAGGCAAAAACAAGCAGGTCAGTCGACTGACTGCAGAGGCCAGTCGACTGATCCAGAAACCAAAAAGTATCACTTCCTGCAGTCAGTCGACTAACTGCAGAGGCCAGTCGACTGACTGCAGAAAACAGAGACTTCTGTTTTCTACAGACAGTCCCAGATACGCTCGATTTCTACAGCCAGTCAACTGACTTCAGAGGTCAGTCGACTCACTAGCACTGGGACAATTTTTCAGCCTATCCAAATGAAGAGAAAACTCTTCCAATTTGCGATCGGACGAGCAATGGGCGCTTGGTGTTTATGCCTTTCGACAACCCAGCCCTATAGGCTCTTCGATACACCACCAAAAGCATGATCAAACATCAAAGCTAAGATTTTTAGAGTTTTAGACTTCAAAACACCAAAAATTGAAATGTTCACCAAATCAATCCAAATCAAAATCAAATAAGCATGTAAAGATGATAGGAATTCATACCTAACAATCAAAGATAGTTATAGATATAGATGTGAGATAAAAATCTCACCTTTAAACCCAAAAACGATGAAGGAGAAGCTTGAAAGCAAAGGGAGATCAACTACTCTTCCACATCAACTCTAGAAGCTTAAATCTAAACTCAAAAGAAGAACATTTCCTAAGTTAGGTTTAGGAATGTTCTGAATTTAAAGAGAGAATAAGTTGGAGAAGATGAAGAGGATGTTTACCTTAGCTTCTCTTAGATTTTGGAGCTAACACTTGGGTTTGCAAATGAATTTAGGGCTTAGGAATTTCTAATTTCTCATTCCTCTCCCCACTTTTACTTAAGCTTGAAGTGTTAGGAAATATTAGAATGAATGAAGAGGAGTTGGATGAAGGGCTAGGTTATTTAGAAGGTTGATGGGCTGAAACCCAAGCCCAAAGTGAAAAAGTCATAATTTTTACCCAACTCCAAACATATCGATGTTTATACTCAAAAAAGTTGTAAACGCCATTTTGGACTCAATGGAGGTGGTCTCGAGTCCCACTTCGACTGTTTACAAAAAGTAGCTTTTCGGACTTTAATCCGATTAACGATTCTATATTTAAATAAAACATTTAAATATACAATCGTAAAATGTGTGGGTTGTTACAGACTCCCCTCCTTAAAGAAATTGTATCCTCACAATCTTTAAGAAATAAATAAGTAGTAACAACTATACAAAGGCATAACAACACAAAAAGAAGAAATTTTAAAAAGAGAAGTTTACCATAATGAGCACAAGAGAGTAAGTCAGGATGTGTTCACTCGATGAATTCTCTGGATTCCCAAGAGCAATCCTTAGGATTTGAGGACCACTGAACTTTCATAAAAGGAACATCTATATTTCGAAGGCATTTAACCTTCGAAGCAATGATACGAATAGGATGTTGCTCATAAGTCAAATTAGGCGAAACTTCAATTTCTTCAATAACACCGGGCTCAAGAATAGAATCGGAATCTCGAAGGCATTTCCGTAGTTGTGAGACGTGGAATACATCATGAATAGCAGAAAATTGAGCCGGTAACAAAAGGCGATAAGCCACGGAACCAATGCGTTCGGTGATGGGAAATGGGCCAATATATCGAGGTGCTAACTTTCCCAATTGACTGAAACGCACAACACCCTTCATAGGTGAAACACGAATAAACACAAAATCTCTCATAGAAAATTCTAATTTCCTTCTTCGATTATCGGCATAGGATTTTTGTCTACTTTGAGCTTCTTTCATCCTATGATGAATAAGATCAATCTTTTCTGTGGCATCCCGAATAAAATCTGGACCTAAAACCAGCTTCTCACCGGCTTCAAGCCAACACGAAGGAGATCGGCATGGCCTTTCGTAAAGTGCCTCGAAAGGTGCCATACTAATACTAGATTGGAAGCTATTATTATAGGAAAATTCAACAAGAGAAATATGATCTTCCCAACTTCCACCAAAATCAAGAACACATGCACGAAGAAGATCTTCAAGAGTTTGATTCACACGCTCAGTTTGTCCATCGAACTAAGGATGATAAGCAGTGCTAAAATTAAGCTTCATTCCCAAAGCTTTTTGAAGACCTTTTCAGAATCCACAAGTAAACAATGGATCATGATCGCTAATAATAGAAGTAGGAACTCCATGTAATTTAACAATTTCTTTGACAAAAAGTTTAGCCAAAATAGGTACGGTCCGATTGGACCGAACGAGAAGAAAATGGGTGGATTTTTTAAGTCTATCCACTATCACCCATAGGCTATCATGGCCCGAGCGAGAACGGGGAAGACCGTCAACAAAATCCATCGAAATTTGATCCCACTTCCATATTGGAATTTCCAAAGGTTGCAATAACCCACCGGGCCTTTGATGCTCGGCCTTTACAAGTTGGCAAGTCATGCAACGCTTAACAAAGTTAGCAATATCGGATTTCATTCCTTCCCAATAATAAAGTCGCTTCATATCCTTGTACATTATGCTACTACCGGAAAGAATGGTAAATTTAGAACGATGAGAATCTTCTAAAAGGTCTTTATGAAGATCAATAATATTTGGCACTATAAGTCTACCAAATTTTCGAATACCGCCACGAGCATCAATATCAAAGTCTTTCAAACCTTCATTATCAATTTTGTCCCTACAACTTTGGCTAAGAAGAACCAATTCGGGATCATGCTTTTGAGCTTCAAAAATGCGGTCTAAAAGAGAAGGATGAGCCTCAAGGCTACACAAAACAAGGGATGAACATAAATCGGATTCACGATCTTGAATCTCACAAGTGGACAAAGTCTCGAGATCATTCCATTCGGATGTCATCATAGAAACAACCGCTTGTTGCTTCCGACTAAGGGCATCGGCAACACGATTCCCCTTTCTGGGAGTATAAAGAATATCAAGATCATAAGATGCAAGAAACTCGAGCCAACGTTGTTGACGCAAGTTAAGTTCCTTTTGAGAAAATAAATACTTCAACGATTTATGATCGGTGTAGAGAACAAATTTCTCTCCCAAAAGATAATGTCGCCAAATTCTAAGGGCGAATACAATAGCCGCGAGCTCTAAATCTTGAGTGGCATATCTAGTCTCGGCAGGCTTTAATTGCTTAGAAGCATAAGCAATAACACGTTCCCGCTGCATTAGAACGGCACCCAAACCAACACGACTAGCATCGGTATAAACAATAAAATCTTGGTTCCCATCGGGAATCACAAGAATAGGAGCATCGAAAAGGAGTTCTTTTAATTTTTGAAATGAAGCTTCACATTTGTCTGACCAAATGTATTTAACTCCCTTCTTTGTCAAATAAGTAAGAGGTACGGAAATCTTAGAAAAGTCTTTTATGAACCCACGGTAATAGCCCGCTAATCCGAGAAAGCTACGAATTTCCGTCACACTCTCCGGTCTCTTCCAATTTTGAATCGCTTCAATCTTTGAAGGATCCACGGAAATTCCGGATTCAAAAATAATATGCCCCAAAAATTTCACACGAGATTGCCAAAAGTGGCATTTAGAAAATTTTGCTTTCAGTTGATTTCTCCTAAGAGTTTCCAACACAATCCGAAGATGTTTTTCATGCTCTTCCTCGGTTTTAGAATAAATAAGAATGTCATCTATAAAGATGAGAACAAATCGGTCGAGGAAGTCTTTGAAAACTCGATTCATAAGGCCAACGAAATAAGCTGGAGCATTCGTTAAACCAAATGGCATAACAAGCCATTCATAATAAACATAACGAGTACGGAACGATGTCAAAGGAATGCTATCCTCTGCAATACAGAGCTGATGAAAACCAGTTGCTAAGTCTAACTGTGAAAAGACTTTAGCACCACTAAGTTGATCGAATAAATCATCAATCTGAGGCAAGGGATATTTATTCTTGATGGTGACATCGTTAAGCTTGCGGTAGTCGACGCAAAGCCTAAGTGTACCATCAGATTTCTTCCCAAAAATAGCTGAAGCTCCCCATGGAGAGGAACTAGATTGAATAAATTGCTTCGCTTCCAATTCAGATAATTGTTTGTGCATCTCCTCATTTTCTTTATTGGACATACGATAAGGAGTACGAGTAATAGGTAGAGCTCTAGGGATTAGATTAATTCGGAACTCAATTGCTCGCTTAGGTGGTAATCCCAGAATGGGCTCAAATATGTCGGGAAATTCACGAACAATGTGAATGAGAGAAATAACATCTTCCTCATCATCATTATCGTCATCATGAGGGTTTAGAGAATACAAGATGCTTTCGAATTGGAATCTGAATATTTCAAAACAAGAGAAATCTGCTTAACCGATTGAGGATGCCGAAGATAAATAGTCCGTTTAGGACATAGAATATGGGCTTCATAACGGTTAAGCCAATCCATTCCCAAAATCATTTCGAAACCAAGGTAACGTATAACATGCAAATCGGCTCGGAAAGCATAATCGCATAAAATAATTTCGACATCTTTACAGTAAACTGAGTGTTGCGGATCCACCAACTGGATTCGCAATTCTCAATGAAGTCATGAAGTCAATAACATTCAAAGACAAAGCATCAACAAGTTCTTTTGATATAAAAGAGTGAGATGCACCCGTATCAAAAAAAACTCGAATAGGAAGATCACGAAATATAATGATGCCATCAAGGATAGAATGAGAAATACCTTGACCACGAGGAGTGTTAGCAGGAGCTTGTACAACATTTAGCTTGCCTTCCTTCTTGCCTTGAAGTTTGGGACATAAAGATATAGTATGACCCGAACTCTTGCAATAGCGGCAAAAGAGACTTCAGGCACTTGTTTGCATAGTGGTCCTTAGAACCACAATTGTAACATTCTCCACGACGAGGGGTAGGAGTATTTGCTACCGGTGTTGCTTGCTTTCCCTTCTTGTTGGGATTAGGCTTGAATTTAAAAGGTCTCTTCTTGTTGATGTTTTGTTTGACCTCAGCATCACTATCTTTATCAGCCTCTTCGAGTCGAAGAGCAATATCAACAAGCTGATCAAAAGAAACTTCTAATTTCAGAAGTAATGGCTTTTTGAGGTACTTGTTCTAGCCATAAACAAATCTCTGGTTTTTCTTCAATGGGGTATTAATATACTCGGCCCCATATTTAGATAGAGATTCGAAAGAAGTGGCGTAGTCCGTCACGGAAGATTCACCTTGAACAAGGTCAATAAATCGTTGAGCTAAAGATACTTTCTTAGCTTTCGGCACAAATTTCAACTCGAACCTTTCCCAGAATTGCTCCCAAGTAAGGTCCGCTTCAATAATTTCAGAGATCAGAAGCTCGTACCAGTCTAATGCTCTTTCTTGGAGTATACTAGAAGCCACTTGGACTCGATGAAGATCAATAAGATTCATGCGAGAAAAGATGCGGTCGCATGTTCGAAGCCAAGCCTGGACTTCTATAACGCTCTCGGAACCTTGGAATGGCTTTCCACCCAAATTGGTGTAATCACTGCACAAGCGTGCAAACTCAGATTTAGGATGTGTGGGCTCAGGAATAGGTCCGACAGCTTGAGCATTTCTTACAAGATTAAGAAGTTGCTGAGCAGACATAAATACTCCATCATAGGGAGTAGCACTAGATTAACCGGCGCTAGGACGGCCAGGTCTAACCATTTCTCTTCTTTAAGAAAGAAAGAAAAGAGGAAAAAGGTTATTCACAAAATGAATATCAAACAAACTTGATTGATAAAACAAGGCATCATAAAGAATATTGGATAGAACGGTTCGAAGACTCGAATTAAATCCTATGGTACGATTCCTAAGGAAGACTTAGGACAATGATCCTTGCTAGATTATTATACATTGTTCCGAAGTTTAGCTCTGATACCAAGCTGTGATGCATCACCTCTATGCTCAAGCTAGCCAAGGACACTACTGGGTAATGTCGTCGACTAGCACGAAGAAAGAGGCTATTGAGGAGCGACCATTCGTGCAATTGCTTTTTGCGAGTACCGATATGTCAGATAGTATAACATGCATTTCATTTCAAGAGGAAATCCGACATATCAAATACAAACTTAAAGCTACCACACAGTGGCTAAGTGGACCTCGGAAACAATTATAGAAATAAGCATAACATAAATCAGTCATAGATGTTCATATCTCAAAGGCGGAAACATATATGAATATAACACATAAAAGTGTACATCAGAGTAGTGGTCAAACAAGATCCACAATATCACAAAAGAATAGATACAAGTGCTAGATAAAAGAATATGTATACATCAAGGAGTCTCTATCTCAAATGTATAACAACAAAAACTATAAATCTAATGTAGTTTGACAAAAGTCAGAAGATGATCCTAGAAAAGGAGTCAAGCAGAAGCACCTGTAACATCTCGGTCTGACCCGAGTATTATTTAATAAGAAAATAATAAACGGATCAGTCTAGCTATAATTATCATTCAAGAAATGAGATATAAGCAGAGATATAATAAGAACGTACGATAACAATAATGTCATATAAGGACAAATATGATTTAAACAACAACAAAATCATACAATATCTCAAGAATCTCAAAGCACCAAAAAGAATATCATATTCTTAATTTTATTCACCAAACTACAAATATTGACAAACATATTAATGCCAATCGCAAAAGTTGGTGAAACACAAATTCTAGAAATCATCAATTAGAAACCCAGAAAATCACAAAGGGGGAGGCATATCACAAACGGGAGTGTGACGCCCCACCTCTATACCCACGCTAGCCAAGAACACTACGGAGTAATGCTGTCAACTAGCACGGAGAATAATGCTGTTGAGGAGCGACCCTCTGTGTAACTTCTTTGTGCGAGTACCGATATGTCAAATAGAATAACATTCATAAGAGGAAGTCCGACATACCGACACAAACTCAAAGCTATCACACAGTGGCTGTATATAATCCTCGGAAACAAATATAGAAATAAACATAACACAAATCAGTCACAGACATCCATATCACAAATGCGGAAAAAGATATGAATATATAACACATGAAAGTGTACATCAGAGTAGTGGTCTGAAAGATCCACGATAATACAAAAGAATAGCAACATGTGCTATACAAAAAAATAAGTATACATCATAGAGTCTATATCTCAAATGTATACATCCAAAAACTACTAATCTAAGTAGCTAGCCAAAAGTCAGAGTAATCCCAGAAGAGAAGTCAAGCAGAAGCACCTGTAACATCTCGGTCTGACCCGAGTATTATTTCATAAGAAAATAATAAACGGATCAGTCTAGCTATAAATATCAGAGGACATGATATAGAATAAAAGATATGGCATAAACGTATAATAACCATAATGGCATACTACTATAAGTATGTAAATGATAATCAACAGGAGATTAATCAATATCACAAGAATCTTCTCAAAGATAAAATGGGGTATCATACCCTAAACTTGTATTCATAACAAGTCAATAACACACGAATTCACCAATGCACAAAAAATTGATAAAACTTATCAATGAAAATCACGAAAATTGGTGAAGCACAAATTCCAGAAATCAACACACGAATTCCAGAAATCACAAAAAGGGGAAGGCCTATCACACGAACGGGAGCATGAATGCTCACCAACATATGTATCACATGAACGAGACGCTATCTCATGGTAGCTAACCATTAATTTTTGAACACACGAACGGCCTGAAGACCATGGGGCGCTACCCCACATATGTGATGTAGAAACATCACACAAACGGGGTTTAGTCTCCCTCGTAGACAAAGAGACATCGCACAATTGCTAGTCTAAATGACAAAAATGATCGTCATGATCATCAAGAAATGTCAATCACACCAAGCTAGTAAATATATGAGTTTAGCTTCATGTCCCATAACCACTTGCTTAACTTAAATATTTACGAACAAACTGTAGATCTTCACTAGAAAATTGTCACAAGAGGTTCAATCGAACAAGTCCAAGAATTAACCGACGAAGTGAACGCAAGCGTTTCATACCACTTGTTTTATTAAGCCATTTAATTAGATTTCTCATCCGAGTGAAGTAAAGGCTTGTATATACTAATAGATTGAAAAACGGTTTAAGAAACAGAGTTTGTAATAAAATAGTGTTGAAATTGATTTGATGAAAGAGTTTTAATATTTACTACTAGTATTGAAACCTTCATATTTTCAAAGTGCCAAATCACAAAACGATTGTTGAAACAAATCGAATCCCAAAAACTCACATTCAAAGACGTGAGAAAAATTCAAGGAAATCAGTTCCAAAACCATCAAAGTAGAAATACACTTGCGACCTACTCATGGCCGAGCTAAAGTGAAAATGGAACGACCTATAGATAAGCGACCTAAAGTAAAATAGGTCGAACGAATTATGGTCTAATGACCTAATGAGAAACGACTTAAGGTATAACAACCTAAAGGCGAACGAGTTAAGGCATTAGCAGCCTAACAACCTAAAGAGGAAGCGACCTAAGTCGGCGAGCGACCTAAGAGTTTAGCGGCCCAAGTACGCGACCTATAAATGGTGAGGTCAAGCGACCTACGGGGGAAAACAGGTCGAACGACCTAGTGGGTTGCGACCTAAAGTATAATAGGTCAAACGACCTAAGTATAGCTTGCCGAGCGACCTAGGTGAGCGACCTAAGAATGTGGCGCGACCTATAATGGTGAACGACCTAACTAGGCGAGCGACCTAAAGAGGAAGACAGGTCGAGCGACCTAACTCATGGCCGAGCTAAGGAAGGGCGCGACCTAACGAGTAGGTAAGGTCGAGCGACCTAAAGATGTGGACATGAGACCTAGGTGGTGCGACCCAAGAGGTACACGACCTAAGGAGTACGCGACCTAGGATTATCACGCGACCTAAAGTGGTGAACGGTCCAGTGTGGAACGAGCTATCTGCCGAGCGACCTAACTCATGCGAACGACCTAAGGGATAAACGAGCTAAGTGGTGAACGACCTAAGCCCAGAACGAGCTAAGTGCAGGCAGAGGCTTTTCCACGCGATAGAGCTTAGCAAGGTAGAACGACCTAACTACAGGAAAATGCTAACAACTCGAAAATTTTGGGTTTTCCACCAATTCAATCCACACCAAAAGCAAATGCACACATAATAGTGATAGGGATTCATACCCAACAATCATAGATAGTCATAGACAAGAATGTGAGATAAAAAATCTCACCTTTTCACGGAAATTGATGGAGATGAAGCTTGAGAGCAAAACAAGAACAACAACAAGCTTGAATCTATGTCTTCACTTGAATTTGGAGTAGATGTTGGATTAGCAATGAAGACTAAGGCTTTGGAGTTTTAATTTCCCATTCCCTCCACCATTTTTGAAGAAGCTTGAAGTGTTTGTGAATTAATGAAGAGGAGAGGGGGTTGGGCTGAGTTAGTAAGTGGTTCAGCCCAAACCAAAGCCCTAAGCCAAAAAGTGACGAAAATTTCACTATCTCCAAACATATCGAAGTTTATACTTAAAAGATTGCAAATGACGTTTTGAACTCAATGGAAGTGGTCTCTAGTCCTAATTTGTCTATATGCAAAAAGTAGCTTTTCGGACTAAAATCCGGCTAACGATAAAATATTTAAATAAAATATTTAAATATAAAATTGACAAATATGCGGGTTGTTACAGACTCCCCTCCTTAAAGAAATTGCGTCCTCATAATATATAAGACGGAAATAAGAAGTAACAACCATAAAAGCATATTAACACAAAAGATATTTGAAATAAGAAGTTCACCTCAAAGAGCATAAGAAAGTAAGTCCGGGTGTGTTCGCTCGATGAATTCTCTAGATTCCCAAGAACAATCCTCAGGATTTGAGGACCATTGAACTTTAACTAGCGGAACATCTTTATTTCGAAGTCGTTTGACCTCCAAAGCAATAATTCGAATAGGATGCTGCTCATAAGTTAAATTAGGCGAAACTTCAATCTCTTCCACAACGTCGGGCTCAAGAATAGAATCGGAATCCCGAAGGCACTTCCGTAATTGAGAAACGTGAAACACATCATGCATAGCAGAAAACTGAGCCGGTAATGAAAGGCGATAAGCCATGGAACCAATACGTTCGGTGATAGGAAATGGCCCAATATATCGGGGTGCTAACTTTCTTGTTTGACTGAAACGTACAACACCCTTCACAGGTGAAACACGAATAAATACAAGATCTCCCACAGAAAATTCTAATTTCCTTCTTCGGTTATCAGCGTAGGATTTTTGTCTACTCTGGGCTTCTTTCATCCTACGACGAATAAGTTCAATCTTTTCTGTGGAATCACGAATAAAATCTGGACCTAAAACCAGCTTCTCACCGGCCTCAAGCCAAGAAGAAGGAGATCAGCATGGCCTTCCATAGAGTGCATCAAAAGGTGCCATACCAATACTTGATTGGAAGCTATTATTATAGGAAAATTCAACAAGTGAAATATGATCCTCCCAACTTCCACCGAAATCAAGCACACAAGAACGAAGAAGATCTTCAAGAGTTTGATTCACACGCTCGGTTTGTCCATCGGACTGGGGGTGATAAGCGGTGCTAAAATTAAGCTTTGTTCCCAAAGCTTTTTGAAGACTCTTCCAGAATCCACTAGTAAACAATTGATCCCGATCACTAACAATAGAAGTAGGAACTCCATGCAGTTTAACAATTTCTTTAATGAAGAGTTTGTCCAGAAGAGGGACGGTTCGGTTAGACCGAATGGGAATAAAATGGGTGGATTTAGTAAGTCTATCAACTATCACCCATAAGCTATCATGACCCGAACGAGAACGGGGAAGGCCATCAATAAAATCCATGGAAATTTGATCCCACTTCCAAATTGGAATTTTTAAAGGTTGCAATAACCCACCAGGCCTTTGATGTTCGACCTTGACAAGTTGGCAAGTCATGCAACACTTAACAAAGTTAGCAACATCAGATTTCATTCCCTCCCAATAATAAAGTCGCTTCATATCCGCATACATTTTACTACTGCCGGGATAAATGGTAAATTTAGAATGATGAGAATCTTCTAAAATATCTTTACAAAGATCACTAATATTTGGCACGATAAGTCTACCAAATTTTCGAATGCCACCACGAGAATCAATATCAAAGTCTTTCAAACCTTCAATATCGGTTTTATCCTTAATATTTTGGCAAAGCAAAGCCAATTCAGGATCTAGCCTTTGAGCTTCAAGAATGCGGTCTAAAAGAGAAGGATGAGCCTCAAGGCTACATAAAACAAGAGATGAACATAAATCAGATTCATGATCTCTAATCTCACAAGTGGATAAAACCTCGAGATCATGCCATTCGGATATCATCATAGAAACAACCGCTTGTTGCTTACGACTAAGAGCATCAACAACTCGATTTCCCTTTCCTGGGGTATAAAGAATATCAAGATCATAAGAGGCAAGGAATTCGAGCCAATGCTGTTGACGTAAATTAAGTTCCTTTTGAGAGAATAAATATTTAAAAGACTTATGATCGGTGTAAAGTATAAATTTCTCTCCCAAAAGATAATGTCGCCAAATTCGAAGGGCGAAAACGATAGCCGCGAGTTCTAAATCATGTGTGGCATATCTAGTCTCAGCCGGCTTCAATTGCCTAGAAGCATAAGCAATAACACGTTCTTTTTGCATAAGAACGGCACCCAAACCAACGCGACTAGCATCGGTATAAACAACAAAATCTTGATTCCCTTCGGTAATAACAAGAATGGGGGCATCAGAAAGGAGTTCTTTTAATTTTTGAAAAGAAGTTTCACATATGTCCGACCAAATGTATTTAACACCTTTCTTTGTTAAGCCAGTAAGAGGTACGACAATTTTAGAAAAGTCTTTTATGAAACGGCGGTAATAACCAGCCAATCCGAGAAAGCTACGGATTTCAGTTACGCTCTCCGGCCTCTTCCAATTTTGAATCGCTTCAATCTTTGAAGGATCCACTGATATTCTGGATTCGGAAATAATATGACCGAGAAACTTCACACTAGATTGCCAAAAGTGGCATTTAGAAAAAATTTCTTTTAATTGATGGCTCTTAAGAGTTTCCAATACAATCCGAAGATGCTTTTCATGTTCCTCCTCGGTTTTAGAATACACAAGAATATCATCAATAAAGATGAGAACAAACCGATCGAGGAAATCTTTGAAAACTCTATTCATAAGGTCAATGAAATAAGCCGGAGCATTCGTTAAACCAAATGGCATAACTAGCCATTCATAAGATCCATAATGAGTACGGAACGAAGTCAAAGGAATACTATCCTCTGCAATACGAAGCTAATGAAAACCGGTAGCCAAGTCCAATTGTGAAAAGACTCTAGCACCACTAAGTTGATCAAATAGATCATCAATCCGAGGTAAAGGATATTTATTATTAATAGTAAGATCATTAAGCTTGCGGTAGTCAACGCAAAGCCTAAGTGTACCATCGGATTTCTTCACGAAGATTGCTGAAGCTCCCCAAGGTGAGGAACTAGAGCGAATAAATTGCTTCGTCTCCAATTCGGATAGTTGTTTGCGCATCTCCTCATTCTCCTTATTAGACATGCGATAAGGAGGACGAGTAATAGGTTGAGCTCCAGGGATAAGATTAATTCTGAACTCAATTGCTCGCTTAGGTGGTAATCCTAAAACGGGCTCGAATATGTCGGAAAATTCGCGAACGACGGGAATAAGAGAAATGACATCCTCCTCATCATCATTGTCATCGTCAATAGGATTTAGAGAATATAAAGATGCCATCAAAGTGGAATCTGAATCTTTAAGAACAATAGAAATCTGCTTAACAGATAGTGAATGTCGGAGATAAATAGTCCGCTCAGGACATAGGATATGAGCTTCATAACGGTTAAGCCAATCCATACCCAAAATCATTCCAAAGCCTAAATAACGCATGACATGCAAATCGGCTAGGAAATGAAAATCACACAAAATAATCTCCACATCTTTACAAAGCAAACTAAGAGTTGTGGATCCACCAACCGGATTCGCAATTCTTAAAGAAGTCATTAAAGCAACAACACTTAAGGAAAAGGTATCGACAAGTTCCTTTGATATAAAAGAATGGGATGCACCCGTATCAAAGAGAACTCTAATAGGTTGATCATGAAATATAATAATGCCTTCAAGGACAGAATGAGACATACCTTGACCGCGAGATGTGTTGCCAGGGGCTTGAGCAACATTTAACTTTCCCTCCTTCTTGCCTTGAAGCTTAGGGCATAGATGCATATAATGATCCGGACTTTTACAATAGAGACAAGAACGGGGCTTTGAACACTTGTTCGCAAAATGGTCCCTAGAACCACAGTTGTAGCATTTCCCATCACTAGAGGAAAAAGTCTTTGCAGTAGGAGTTACTTGTTTCCCTTTTTTATTGGGATAAGGGCCCTTGGATTTGTTTGGCCTCTTCTTGTTGTTGAAGTTTGGTTTGGAACCAACCACTTCAACATCACTTTCACTATCCGCCTCTTCAAGACGAAGAGCGATATCAATGAGTTGATCGAAAGAAACTTCTAATTTTAGAAGCAATGGCTTCTTGAGATTCTTGTTTAAGCCATAGACGAATCTTTGATTCTTCTTCAATGGGGTGTTGATGTATTTAACCCCATATTTAGACAGTGACTCGAAGGATGCGACATAATCTATCACAGAGGATTCACCTTGAACAAGGTCTATGAAACGTCGAGCCAATGTCACTTTCTCTGCTTCTGGTACGAATTTTAATTCGAAGCGTTCCCGGAATTGCTCCCAGGTGAGATCCGATTCATTAATTTCAGAAATAAGAAGTTCGTACCAATCCAATGCTCTTTCTTGGAGCATACTGGAGGCCACCTGAACATGGTGAAGATCGATAAGATTCATGCGAGAAAAGATTCGTTCGCATGTTCTTAACCAAGCCTGGACTTCAATAATAGTTTCGGAACCTTTGAATGGTTTCCCACCCAAGTTGGTATAATCGTTGCACAAGCGTGCAAATCCAGACTTAGTGTGAGTAGGTTCCTGATTAGGACCAGCTGCCTGAGCATTCTTTACTAAATCAAGAAGCTATTGAGCAGTCATAAAAACTCCATCCTGGGGAGTAACAGTAGATGGTCCAGCTCTGGGATGGCCTGGTCTAGACATTCTCTTCTTTAAGGAAGAGAAAAGAAGAAAAGTTATTCTCCAAATAAATATCAAGCAAATCTTGATAGATAGAACAAGGATACATAAAAGGAAATAGGATAAATCGGTACGAAGACTCGAATTAAATCCTAAGGCACGACTCCTAAGTTGGACTTAGGACGATGATCCTTGTTAAGTTATTCTACATTGTTCTGAAGTTTGGCTCTGATACCAAGCTGTGACGCTCCACCTCTATACCCACGCTAGCCAAGAACACTACGGAGTAATGCTGTCAACTAACACGGAGAATAAGGTTATTGAGGAGCGACCCTCCGTGTAACTTCTTTGTGCGAGTACCGATATGTCAGATAGAATAACATGCATAAGAGGAAGTCCGACATACCGACACAAACTCAAAGCTATCACACAGTGGCTATATATAATCCTCGGATACAAATATAGATATAAACATAACACAAATCAGTCACAAACATCAATATCACAAAGGCGGAAAAAGATATGAATATAGAACACATGAAAGTGTACATCAGAGTAGTGGTCTGAAAGATCCACGATAATACAAAAGAATAGCAACATGTGCTATACAAAAGAATAAGTATACATCATAGAGTCTTTATCTCAAAATGTATACATCCAAAAACTACTAATCTAAGTAGCTAGCCAAAAGTCAGAGTAATCCCAGAAGAGAAGTCAAGCAGAAGCACCTGTAACATCTCGGTCTGACCCGAGTATTATTTCATAAGAAAATAATAAACGGATCAGTCTAGCTATAAATATCAGAGGTCATGATATAGAATAAAAGAGGACATGATATAGAATAAAAGATATGGCATAAACGTATAATAACCATAATGGCATACTACTATAAGTATGTAAATGATAATCAACAAGAGATTAATCAATATCACAAGAATCTTCTCAAAGATAAAATGGGGTATCATACCCTAAACTTGTATTCATAACAAGTCAATGACACACGAATTCACCAATGCACAAAAAATTGATAAAACTTATCAATGAAAATCACGAAAATTGGTGAAGCATAAATTCCAGAAATCAACACACGAAATCCAGAAATCACAAAACGGGGGAGGCCTATCACACGAACGCGAGCATGAAAGCTCACCAACATATGTATCACATGAACGAGACGCTGTCTCATGGTAGCTAACCATTAATTTTTGAACACACGAACGGCCCGAAGACCATGGGGCGCTACCCCATATATGTGATGTAGAAACATCACACAAACGGGGTTTAGTCTCCCTCGTAGACAAAGAGACATCGCACAATTGCTAGTCTAAATCACAAAAATGATCGTCATGATCATCTAGAAGTGTCGATCACACCAAGCTAGTAAATATATGAGTTTAGCTTCATGTCCCAAAACCACTTGCTTAACTTAAATATTTACGAACAAACTGTAGATCTTCACTAGAAAATTGTCACAAGAGGTTCAATCAAACAAGTCTAAGAATTAACCGACGAAGTGAACGCAAGCGTTTCATACCACTTGTTTTACTAAGCCGTTTAATTAGATTTCTCATCCGAGTGAAGTAAAGGCTTGTATATACTAATAGATTGAAAAACGGTTTAAGAAACATAGTTTGTAATAAAATAGTGTTGAAATCGATTTGATAAAAGAGTTTTAATATTTACTACTAGTATTGAAACCTTCATATTTTCAAAGTGACAAATCACAAAACGATTGTTGAAACAAATCGAATCACAAAAACTCACATTCAAAGACGTGAGTAAAATTCAAGGAAATCAGTTCCAAAACCATCAAAGTAGAAATACACTTGCGACCTACTCATGGCCGAGCTAAAGTGAAAATGGAACGACCTATAGATAAGCGACCTAAAGTAAAATAGGTCGAACGAATTAAGGTCTAATGACCTAATGAGGAACGACTTAAGGTATAACAACCTAAAGGCGAACGAGTTAAGGCATTAACAGCCTAACAACCTAAAGAGGAAGCGACTTAAGTCGACTAGCGACCTAAGAGTTTAGCGGCCCAAGTACGCGACCTATAAATGGTGAGGTCAAGCGACCTACGGGGGAAAACAGGTAGAACGACCTAGTGGGTTGCGACCTAAAGTATAATAGGTCAAACGACCTAAGTATAGCTTGCCGAGCGACCTAGGTGAGCGACCTAAGAATGTGGCGAGACCTATAATGGTGAACGACCTAACTAGGCGAGTGACCTAAAGAGGAAGACAGGTCGAGCGACCTAACTCATGGCCAAGCTAAGGAAGGGCGCGACCTAACGAGTAGGTAAGGTCGAGCGACCTAAAGAAGTGGACATGAGACCTAGGTGGTGCGACCCAAGAGGTACACGACCTAAGGAGTACGCGACCTAGGATTATCACGCGATCTAAAGTGGTGAACGGTCCAGTGTGGAACGAGCTATCTGCTGAGCGACCTAACTCATGCGAACGACCTAAGGGATAAACGAGCTAAGTGGTGAACGACCTAAGCCCAGAACAAGCTAAATGCAGGCAGAGACTTTTCCACGCGAGCGAGCTTAGCAAGGCAGAACGACCTAACTACAGGAAAATGCTAACAACTCGAAAATTTTGGGTTTTCCACCAATTCAATCCACACCAAAAGCAAATGCACACATAATAGTGATAGGGATTCATACCCAACAATCATTGATAGTCATAGACAATAATGTGAGATAAAAATCTCACCTTTTCACGGAAATTGATGTAGATGAAGCTTGAGAGCAAAACAAGAACAACAACAAGCTTGAATCTATATCTTCACTTGAATTTGGAGTAGATGTTGGATTAGCAATGAAGACTAAGGCTTTGGAGTTTTAATTTCCCATTCCCTCCACCATTTTTGAAGAAGCTTGAAGTGTTTGTGAATTAATGAAGAGGAGAGGGGGTTGGGCTGAGTTAGTAAGTGGTTCAGCCCAAACCAAAGCCCTAAGCCAAAAAGTGACGAAAATTTCACTATCTCCAAACATATCGAAGTTTATACTTAAAAGATTGCAAACGACGTTTTGAACTCAATGGAAGTGGTCTTAAGTCCTAATTTGTCCGTATGCAAAAAATAGCTTTTCGGACTAAAATCCGACTAACGATAAAATATTTAAATAAAATATTTAAATATAAAATTGAAAAATATGCGGGTTGTTACAGGGAGCATGAAAACTCACCAACATGTGTATCACAAACGGAATGCTATTCCACGGTCGCTAACCATACATTTTGAGCCGAAGCTCCACAAACGGCCCGTAGACCACGAGTCGCTACCCCGCCAAATTGAACCGAAGTTCCACAAAACGGGAATTGTAATCCCCACACAAACAAATAGACATCGCACATCGCTAGTCTACATCACAAAATGATCATCATCGATCAATAAAAAGTATCGATTACACTAAGCTAGTAAATATATGAGTTTAGCTTGATGTCCCATAACCACTAGCTTAACTTAAATATTTACGAACAAATTGTAGATTCCCACTCGAAAATTGTCACAAGAATTTCAATCGAACAAGTCCAAAAATTAACTGACGAAGTAAACGCAAGCGTTTCATACCACTTGTTTTGCTAAGCCGTTTAATTAGAATTTCTTATACGAATGGGGTAAAGGTTTGTATATACTAATAGATTAGAAAACGGTTTTATAAACGAGCTTTGTATTAAAAATAGAGTTAAAATCATCTTTGTAAAAGAGTTTGAATATTTACTACCACTATAGAAAACCTTTATATTTTAAAGTGACAAATCATAGAAAAGATTGTAGAAACAATCAATCACCAAAATCCACATCCGAAGATGTGAATCAAATCCAAAGAAATCGATACCGAATTCATCAAAATGGATATTCTCAAAAGTCCCGAAAAAGAAGTCATCAAAGTCAATAATAAATGATAACAATAAATCAGACAATCACGAATCGATAAAAATTGGAACCTCAAGCTAAATAGGCAAAATAGACAAAAACAAGCAGGTCAGTCGAATGACTGCAGAGGCCAGTCGATTGATCCAGAAACCAGAAAGTTTCATTTCCTGCAGTCAGTCGACTGACTACAGAGGCCAGTCGACTGACTGTAGAAAACAGAGACTTCTGTTTTCTGCAGACAGTCCCAGATAGGCTCGGTTTCTATAGCCAGTCGACTGACTTTAGAGGTCAGTCGACTGACTCGCACTGGGACAATTTTTCAGCCTATCCAAATGAAGAGCAAACTCTTCCAATTTGCGATCGGACGAGCAATGGGCGCTTGGGGTTTATGCCTTTCGACAACCCAGCCCTATAGGCTCTTCGATACACCACCAAAAGCATGATCATACATCAAAGCTAAGATTTTTAGAGTTTTAGACTTCAAAACACAAAAAATTGAAATGTTCACCAAATCAATCCAAATCAAAATCAAATGAACATGTAAAGATGTTAGGAATTCATACCTAACAATCAAAGATAGTTATAGACATAGATGTGAGATAAAAATCTCACCTTTAAACCCAAAAACGATGAAGGAGAAGCTTGAAAGCAAAGGGAGATCAACTACTCTTCAACTTCAACTCTAGAAGCTTGAATCTAAACTCAAAAGAAGAACATTTCCTAAGTTAGGTTTAGGAAATTTCTGAATTTAAAGAGAGAATGAGTTAGAGAAGATGAAGAGGATGCCTACCTTAGCTTCTCTTTGATTTTGGAGCTAACACTTGGGTTTGCAAATGAATTTAGGGCTTAGGAATTTCTAATTTCCCATTCCTCTCCCCATTTTTACTTAAGCTTGAAGTGTTAGGAAATATTAGAATGAATGAAGAGGAGTTGAATGAAGGGCTAGGTTATTTAGAAGGTTGATGGGCTGAAACCCAAACCCAAGCCCAAAGTGAAAAAGTCATAATTTTTACCCAACTCCAAACATATCGATGTTTATACTCAAAAAAGTTGTAAACGCCATTTTGGACTCAATGGTGGTGGTCTCGAGTCCCAATTCGACTGCGTACAAAATGTAGCTTTTTGGACATTAATCCGATTAACTATTCTATATTTAAATAAAACATTTAAATATACAATCGTAAAATGTGCGGGTTGTTACAAAGGGAAAGCCCCAATTGGTAAAAAAAAACCACAACTCCTTGGGGTTATCTTGTGCTTGGAAGAAGAAGTCGGAAAAGGAAAAAATATAGTGATAGTTTTATTCTTCGTCGCCGTAAATAGGAATATTGAAAATAGAATTTTTTGAATTTGAAATAATGTGAGGGGCGAACGACGGGAATTGAACCAGCGCGTGGTGGATTCACAATCCACTGCCTTGATCCACTTGGCTACATCCGCCCCTTATCTAGCTAAAGGATTTTCTCTTTTTTTCCATTCATCATTATTGTATTTATTCTTACCTTCATACTTAGACCGAGATATTCTATTGGACATAGAATGCCAATCTTTAAAATGTAAAAAAAAAGGAGCAATCAACTGTGGCACGTTCACTAAAAAAACCCTTTTGTAGCTAATCATTTATCAAGTAAAATTGAAAAATTAAACATGAGGGAGGAGAAAGAAATAATAGTAACTTGGTCTTGGGCATCTACCATTATACCCAAAATGATTGGCCATACAATTGCTATTCATAATGGAAAGGAACATTTACCTATTTATATAACAGATCGTATGGTAAGTCACAAACAGGGAGAATTCGCGCCGACTCAGACTTTCGCGAGACATGAGAGAAACGATAATAAATCTCATCGTTAATTTGGAAAAAATAGATACTTATCATTCATTGGCGGGAGATAACCTTATGATAAAGGAAAAGAACTCAAATTCGAGTGGAGCTATACCCAATAGATATTAGGTATAGCCCCTTCATTTGACGATTCTTAATACATTAAGACGAAAGTCTTATCCATTTGTAGATGGAACTTCTACAGCAGCCAGGTCTAGAGGGAAGTTATGAGCATTATGTTCATGCATTACTTCCATACCACGGTTAGCATGATTGATGATATCAGACCAAGTGTTAATAACACGACCTTGACTATCGACTACAGATTGGTTGAAATTGAAACCATTTAGGTTGAAAGCCATAGTACTAATACATAAAGCAGTGAACTAGATACCTACAACAGACCAAGCAGCCGAGAAGAAATGTAGGGAATGGGAATTGTTGAAACTAGCTTATTGGAAGATCAATCGGCCAAAATAACTAGAGTAGCAACAATATTATAAGTTTCTTCCTCTTGACCGAATCTGTAACCTTCATTAGTAGACTCATTTCCAGTAGTTTCCCTGATTAAACTAGAGGTTACCAAGGAACCATGCATAACACTAAATAGGGAGCCGCCGAATACACCAGATATGCCTAACATGTGAAATGGATGCATAAGGATGTTGTGCTCTGCTTGGAATACAATCATAAAATTTATTACCAGAAATTCCTAAAGGCATACCATCAGAGAAACTTCCTTGACCAATAGGATAGATCAAGAAAACAGCAGCAGCTGCTGCAATAGGAGCGGAATATGCAACAGCAATCCAAGGACGCATACCCAGATGATAACTAAGTTCCCATTCACGACCCATGTAACAAGCTACACCAAGTAAGAAGTGTAAAAAAATTAGCTCATAAGGACCACCATTGTATAACCACTCATCAACAGATGCTGCTTCCCATATCGGGTAAAAATGCAAACCTATAGCTGTAGAAGTAGGAATAATGGCACCAGAGATAATATTGTTTCCATAAAGTAAAGACCTAGAAACAGGTTCACGAATACCATCAATATCTACTGGAGGAGCAGCAATGAAGGCGATAATAAATACAGAAGTTGTGATCAATAAGGTAGGGATCATCAAAACACTGAGCCATCTGATGTAAAGACGGTTTTCAGTGTTGGTTATCCAGTTACAAAAGCGACCCCACAGGCTTGTACTTTGCGTCTCTCTAAAATTGCAGTCATGGTAAAATCTTGCTTTATTCAATTTTCAAGGACTCCCAAGCACACGTACTAACTATAAATAAGATAGATAATAGAAGGCTTGTTATTTAACAGTATAACATGACTTATATGCCAATATCAACCAATCCCAACTGACCAATCTCAACTGATATATATCTATTTGACTAAATTTAAATGCAACATAAAACTTTAAAATTGGAATGGATGAAAATCGACAAAGAAAGCTTTCTTTTTTATTTTCTGTATGGGTTGCCCGGGACTCGAACCCAGAACTGGTCGGATGAAGTAGATCTTTTTTTCTTGTTGCAATAGAGGAAAAAGACCCCTCCCCAAATCGTGCTTGCATTTTTCATTGCACATGACTTTCCCTATGTATACAGATAAAAAAGATACATATCAAGAAGAAAATATAACAATTTTGAATATTCAGGGGACTACATGGGCATTTCAGAAATTAATGAATTTATTTTAAAACTAAAATAAATTCATTAAAAGAATAATTAGTTCAAATTAAAGGGTATCATGACCAATCATGAGTGACTCACTAAATCATTAATATGGATAATATCCAAATACCTAATACGTTCTCTCTATAATCGATGCAAAGTAAAGGGAATTTTTTTGGGAAGATCAAAGAAAGAATCTGTTCTTCTTCCATAAAGAATTCTTCTAATAACCCCGAACCTAATCTACGCAAAAAAATGCGTACTGTACTTTTATGTTTACGAGCCAAAGTTATAGCACACGAAAGCCGAAGTATATACTTTATTCGATACAAACCCTATTTTTTGAGGATCCACAATAATAATGAGAAAGATTTCTACATATTCGACCAAATCTATCGAGAATATCAGAATCTGATAAATTAGCCTAGATTGGCTTACTAAAAGGATGGCCCGATACGGTACAAATTTTAGCTTTAGATAATGATCCAATAAAAAGAATAACTGGGATTATGGTGTCAAATTTCTTAGTAATGGTATCTATTAGATATGAATTCTTTAACATTTTATTCCTTATAGCCAAAGAATTTTTTAGTAAACTTGCAAAATAACCCAAAAAATGGAAGGAATAGTTTGATAATTTATTTATATAGATCCTATACGGTTGAGACCAAAAGTTAAAATAATATTGCCAAAAATTGACAAAATGATATTTCCATTTCTTCATCCGAAAATGAGTCCCCTTTGAAGTAAGAATTGCTTTTCCTTGATATCGAACATAATGCACGAAAGGATATTTGAAGAACCACAAAGTTCTATGAAAATAGTTACGACATACTACTAAAAAATATTCGATTGGAAGATGTTCTATTTTTCCATAGAAATGTATTCGCTCAATAAAAGTTCTAAAAGAAGTTAATCGTAAATAAGGGGATTGTTTACGAATAAGCACTAATAAAATTTCGCACTCCAATACATAAGAATTTTATAGGAACCAAAAGAATCTTTTATTTTCTTTCGAAAAACATAAATATATTTCTTCTGAGTAATGGAGAGATTATTCCAATTATGGTATTCGTGAAGAAAGATTTGCGATAAGTTTAAAAAGAGAACATCTTGAATCCCGCAATGAAGGATTTGAACCAAGATTTCCATATGGATGGGATGAGGTATTTGTATATCTAAAATATAATTTAAATGCAATAATTTGTCCTCCAAAGAAGGAAAAATTAAATGAATTGATCGTAAATTATGATATTTTGGTATTTCTTTTTTTCTAAATAAGATACTAATCATAAGGAAAATGAAATTTCCACAATAATTGCAAAACTTTTTGATATAATTGGAGAATAAAAATGAGAATCAAAATAATGTTGTGAGTGTGACCAATAAATAAATTATGGTTAGAATAATTAACCGAAGAAATCAAAGAATTCTTTTGATAGATTCGAATAATTAAACGTTTTACAAGTGATAGACTAGATTTATTATCATAACCAAAGACTTTTACGTATTCATAAAAAATCAAACCATTTAAATCATGACCATGAGCAAGTGCATAAATATACTCCTGAAAGAGTAATGGATATAGGAAATATTGTTGCCAAGATATACCTTTTTCTAAATATCCTTGTAATTCTTCCATTGACTTCAATTTCTACTTGGACCAGAAGCAATAGGTTTTTCTTGTATTATCAAATTATACATAGTGCAATACGGTCAGAATAGAGTATGTATCATGTATGAAAAAAAAATATACCCCGGAAATACATAGTCCAATCAACAGATCTTTTTCCTCGCTCCTTCTACTATCCAATAGGTTTATCTTCGTTCTATTAAATAAATTATCAGAGGATAAAAAATCTTTTATTTTTGCCACCCGATCGCTCTTTTGATTTTGGAAAAAAAAATTTGTCGGTATACTATTTCTTATACATATTAGTTTCCAATCCATAATAGAAAATAGTTAGGATTTTTTTTCTTCTTAAAAAAAGAATCAAAGGTCCATTTACAGGAGACCCCTTCCCCACATTAGGCACTAAGTTATTTTTAACGTTTAATTTGATCGGGAAATTATTCAAATTAAGAATAAAACCTTGTTGCTTTTATTTTTTTACCATAATTAGAGCCATAGAGCTCTATCCATTTATTAACTAGACCAAACTCTAACTGTGAATTTCTTAAAAAAAATAAAAATAAGAAAGAATATAATAAGAAAAATGAAAATGCAATTCCATTTTTCATATTATTTTATTACGACATGCGATTTTTTCCATCCATTACCTTTCAGGATCTGTCGTGGTATAAGACTCTACCAAAAGTCTGGATGAATTCGTTACTTCATTCAAATGTGTAAAAAATCATAATCGCACTTAAAAGCCGAGTACTCTACCATTGAGTTAGCAACCAAGATAAATATGTATAAACAAGTGGAAAAAATGGAATTGAACTATACAACTACGTAAAAACATTGAATTTTGAATTCAAAAGAAATATAAAGGAAAGATTATATGATCAATTAAACAAAATAGCAAAGTAGATTGGATTAAATTAAAGACAGATAAAAAAATGTAAAAATTTACATTTAAACCCCATTTTTATGAAATAGAAAAAAAAATTGATTTTCGTTAAAAAAATAGTGGAAATTAGGGAGACATCCCTATCATACTTTCATATTGTAAAGCGGGTCCCTGTCAAAGTTTCATTGTAAAGCGGGTCCCTGTTTTCTGGAAACGAAGAAAAATTATTGCTGAAATGTCAGCAACTTTTATAAATAAGTGCTGATATTTCAGCAACTATCTGTGTCAAAGTTTTATTGTAAAAACAAAGAAAAATTATTGCTGAAATGTCAGCAACTTTTATAAATAAGTGCTGATATTTCAGCAACTATCTGTGTCAAAGTTTTATTGTAAAAACAAAGAAAAATTATTGCTGAAATGTCAGCAACTTTTATAAATAAGTGCTGATATTTCAGCAACTTTAATAAACTGTGTTCACGGTGTACAGAAATGTTGCTGAAATATCAGCAACTTTTATAAATAAGTGTTGATATTTCAGCAACTTTCATACACTATGTTCACAGTGTACAGAAATGTTGCGGAAATGTCAGCAACTTTTATGAAATGTTGCATCATGCTCTGCAATAATCGTGAATAAAAAACAGGGACCTAATTTACACTGAAATTTAGTGAAGGACTTTTCGTGAATTTTGAAACTTAATAAGGACCTGTGCCAAAAGTACCCAAAAAAATATATCTTATATAACAAATAGTAAATTTGGCAAACCCATAATTTGAATGAAGTAAAGGAAAAACCCATAAATAAATAAGGATCGAAATAACAGATCTATTTATCTACGATCGAATTATATTTGTTCGACACAACATTGTCAATATGAATAAATTATTGAGAAAAAATGAGATCAACTAAATAAAAATGAAATAAGGTAAGCATTTGTGTTGGATTGGCACAACAAACAATAAATATCTATACTATATTATTATTAGTGAGTTGAATTTCAAGCTCACACAAGCCCCCTTGAAATTTGGCAACTGAACAGTCGCATTTTTAATTTCTTTATATTCCAAACTTTAAAATGTGATAACTTTTTCTACATTGATTGGATTAAAAAATCGTTTTCACTATTAAGTCTGAAATTTAATTTGCTTTCCAATGATATCCATTGTTGATAGCTAAAAATAAATTTTTTAAAATCATAATTTTATATAGCAGCTTTAATTGCACAATTATTTTGTGTCACCGGTGTGTACCGCGTTTCTATAACAGCATTATTATGATGATCATAAACATTACATAGTAGTTTTACCTAGATTATTATAATGTATTTATTATCTTTTAACATATTTGAAAGGAATATTTTTTTTGAATTATACAATTATGGTTGCCTTTGAATATTGTAACTACATTATGTAATAAAGTAATAATCTTGATTGTGTTTGATAGTATTCAAACTTAGTGCAGTTATAATTTAACCCCATCAAAAAATGGTGTAATAATTTATAGGCATTTTTTGAATTAATTTAACTACGTTAGCATTTTTTTATTAAATTTACTATTGATGATTTTGACTATATTTGATAATTTTATTCAATTTTAAAACAGTTATAAATTAATGAAATTAAGAAAATGCAATTATAATTTACCAGCAAGTTTTGGGTAAATTTAACTATATTTGAAGATTTTTGACCACATTTATGTGATGAAGTAATAAATTTGGCTACATTTCAGGAATTTATTCAATCTTAATACAATTAAAATTTAACTACATTAATAAAATGCAGTTATAATTTAATGACAATTTTGAATTATGCATGGTAGAAATTGAATATTTCAGCTATATTTATGTGATGCAGTAATAATTTTGGTTGTACACGATGATTTATTCGAGCTTACTATAGTTAAAATTTAAATGCATTAAGCAAAAGCGGTTATTATTTTGCAGTATTTTTTGGAATTAAGCAATTATTGTTTTTGAATATTTTAACTGCATTTGTGTGATGCAATACTAATTTAGCTGTAGTAATAATTTTGTTTGATGTTAACGATAGTTATTTAACCGCATTATGAAAATATAATTGAAAAATGAATTTTGATTTTTGATAGCTTGAGATGATTAAATAATGACTTCACATAATTAATGCCTGATTCAACCGTGCAGCTCAGCGTTTAATACATTGCTTCCAGGTTTGATGGCATAATTTGGCTAAGTTTACTCAATTTCGTTTACAATTATGATGATCAATAATACAATAAGCATATAAGTTGTTGTATTCGGGCTTAAGGTAGATGCACAGTTTAAGTGCTGGGTCAAAACATGTGTTGTAGTGAGAATAATGTTGATAACCACCTAAAAGAGTTTATTTTTTATTTTTTACAGTAAATTCTAAAATCACTTGCACCACCACCGTCGAAAAACTTCTAGAAAACAATTGATGAATGTATCTTTGTATAGATGATTATGTAGTTATAGTTTGATTATTAGATATAGTTAATAGGTCAGACGAGCAGTGAGAGAATTTAGTAATAATACTGCATCAATGACACTTTTGCCTTTTTTGGCTGCAGGTACAATACCTTCAATGGTTAAAATAATTGACTGATGTAATGCATCTATTAAGGCCAAGAAAACATCACATATTTGCGCTCAAGCCAATATCATACACGCGTTGCTAGCAGTTATTTCTGAGGCTAAAAAATGAATGGACTTCTCACAATTGTTCTCTTCTGTATGTTTTGGATATTTTCAAATATTGGTTACTGCGACCAGTTGTATGCCGTATTTTGTACCCTGCATCGACATAGATCAGATTCGGTGAACAATAGTAATTTATATTGGAACCCATGTTATTTTCTTATTGCATCATCATTTCTATTTCAATTGAATCTTCTGTTTTACTACTTTTCCCCTTTACTACATCTGTTGCTTTTTTCTTTTTTCTTTTGCTCCCTTTTTTCAGCCGTTGACAAATACTTTTCCTGACTGTTTACAAATTTCATCCTATTACTATATTTCTCCCCATTGCAAAAAACTTTTGTTACTCTTATTTAATTGAATCGAACTGCACTGTGTCTTTGTGTCTGCAGTTCACAGTGAATACTTCAACTATATCTATGCACATTGAAGCAGCCGTATAATTGCAAAAGCAACAACATTGGCGTTATATGCCATAGTGAATATATCTATGCATTAGCGGATAAATTTTTAACACGTTATCCACTAAATAGTCTGTGAACTTTCACATATTCACTGTAATTGTTTTATTCGATTTTAATTGTGATTATCATAACCAAATATATCTATGTATTCTTTATCCTACCAAATTGTTATTCATGATGTAACACCATTGTTCAACAATGTTTTTTCATTACCACCGTATTAAATTTCTTATACATTTGGATATGACCTATGCAACAACAATATTTTTTCAACATCCGTGTGCGAAGCACGGTTCGCACTAGTGGTACATATAAAACATAATATAGAACAACAAAAGAGCAATTGTGAGTAAATAATTACCACAAAAATTTATACTAGTTACCATTCTTTTTTCTAATCTTTTTATTTATTTTATGAATTCTTTTAAAAATTCTGTTTTTCTTAAAATATCATGAACAGTTCCTGTAGGTTGAGCACCATTTTCAAGGAAATAACGAATGGCAGGAACGTTTAAATAAGTTTGATTTTTCATTGGATCATAAAAACCCACCTTTTGAAGATCTCTTCCTTCTCATCGGGATCGAACATCAATTGCAATGATTTGATAGATCGCTCATTGGGATAGATATAGATAAATAACCCCCCTAGAAACGTATAAGAGGTTTTCTCCCCATACGGCTCGAGAAAAAATGATTCTAATATGTTTGTATGTAATGTAAAATATATTAAAAAAAAATTATGAATTAGACTATGATTTAAGTTTTTCTGTTCTTACTTGCATAAAAACTTACATATAAAAAGAAAAAAGAAAAAAAAAGAAATATCATTCGTACTCATAACTCAAGTTGGGTAATTATGAAAAAGTCTAAAGGTAAATCCTTAGGCATTCCTTGAGTTGTCTCTAACCTCTTTTGTTTGTTTCGTCTCGAATCTTTTTTAATCGCCATCATTATACTAAAAATAAAATATTGAGACAATTGAAAATAGTGTTTCCTTGTTCCGGAATTCTTTCTCTTTACTTTTTAAAATCATTAGGTTTAGACATTACTTCGGTGATCCTTATCCCCTTCTTCAAAACGACAGCAACATACCTTTTGCTTTTTGTTATTTCCTTCTGTGGAAAGATAATATGAACGATTTTTCCCTTGTAATGTAATATAGAAATTGTTACTAATTTTATTTCAAACTTGATGAGATTTGAATCCTGCAATTTCAAATTTTAATTTCTATATTGAGGATATACTTGACAAAGTAGTCTAATTTATTAATTGTTACTAACCCTGGATTCACCCCCCCCCCCCCGATAAATGAATCAATACGTTTTGCTCGAGCTCCATCATGTACTATTCCTATTTACCAACCCAATACAAATTGGGTTCCTAATAGGAACAGAACAAACTATGTCGATTCAAGAGCATCTTCATTCCTATAGAAAATGGCAGATGTAATAATCCACAGTGAATTATGTCCTTCAAGTCGCACATTACTTTCTAGCACATCGGTTTAAACAAAGTTTTACCATAACACTCCTCTCATTTTAAATTTTATTTTGAAATGGTATGTAATTGATTCAATATGGAATCATGAATAGTCATTGGCTCAATGATACAAAATATTTTTTGTGTATGCATCTAAGGAAAGGTAAATAATTATCTGGAATAAAGTCTTATATTATAAAGGATTTAAGTTATTTCGCCCCTCTATCCTATGGGGTGAAAGAAATTTCTAAAAAAGAAAAAAGAAAAGTGAATCCATTTCCTTAAATTTAATTAAAATCTTCAACAGATCATTCGGGATGTTATGTTAAATTATGGAAAAAAATCTTCTCGAACAAATAAACACTAAATCTAAAAAGAACGGCCCTATGGATTTTCCAATTCCGCAATAAAATCAGTTATTAACAAAATATAAGCTATTCCAATAAATCGAAAAAGTCATAAGTTTCTCTATATTCATAATATAGATTTTTCAAATTTCTTCGACCAGGTTCATAAAAAAAGAATTTTTGTTTTCATGAGTATGAAATAGAAAAGGATCTCTTTTTCTCTTTCAATTCAGAATTCCATAATAAATTACATAATACGAGAATTCAGATTTCATGGAAAAAAGTGTTTTCCTAAGTAACTTACTTCAATATGACTATTAAAATAGTAGTCTCTTAATGTTATACCTAAAAATTGTTTTGAATTTGGGATTCAATGAAATATCTTTATTTCTACCCGTACACTCAATTGCATTTGTGAAAAACTAAATGAAAAAAGTTTTATTTTTATAGAAAAATCAGAACAAAAGGTGACACTATATCCAAGATTAAAGAAAAAAATTTCCAAACTTAAGGAGAAATTTGTTAAACAGAAGAATCTTTCCTTTCTCATGTAGACACTCTAGGACGGAAGGATTCGAACCTATGAATAACGGGACCAAAACTCGTTGTCTTACCACTTGGCCACGCCCCATTTCGATTTCGAATTTCTCTTTGATACTAATAAAGACTAATATTGGTATTAGTCGTTCGTCAATCCCAATTCAAATATATATGAAATATATTAATGCTAGGATTCAACACATGAAAATATAGAAAAAAATGATTAATCATTCCAAAAAATTAAATTAAAATATTGTATGAAACTAAAATTCCTTGTATTCTCATTTGAGAATGAAAGGGAAGATTTTTGATTTGAGAGCGTTCGAAGAACAAGAAGGTTTTTTGCCCTGCCTTTTAATTTTTCCCTCATAAAAAGAACTCAATCAAAATCTAATTTTCTAATCTACAAGAATGAAATGTTTGTTATGCTTAATATCTTTAGTTTAATCTGTATCCGTCTTAATTCTACCCTTTCTTCGAGTAGTTTTTCTTCGGCAAATTGCACGAGGCTTATGCCTTTTTCAATCCTATCGTAGATGTCATGTCTGTCATACCTGTACTATTTTTGCTCTTAGCCTTTGTTTGGCAATCTGCTGTAAGTTTTCGATAAACTCTTTAATGCTCCGAAAAGTTCATGATTTTTACGGAAAAAATTTTCTAAAAATTTATAAGATCTTATAAATTTTACATTATGAACCCTCCATTCGAAAATAGAAATTTTTGTTCTTGTATTATATTGAATAATCGCATGGTGATAAATTTTGATCAACTTATTTCCTCATTCTGACCTTCCAGTAAACTAGGACTTTCTAAAGACCCTACAATATCAAATAATGGATATGACCAAAAATACCAAAATTTTTGGTAATAAAGGAATCGGAATCTTGCTTTTCTTATTATTATTACATCACGAAAACAAAAAATTAGAAAAAAAATTACCTTTTTCAAGAAAAGACTTCTTTTTCTTTTTGTTTCTTTTTAGGGCACTATTCAACATAGTGTATGTGATAAAAAATAGGCAATCTATTTCCCTTTTCAAAAAAAATATTGGAGATTGTGTAGTGCTTACTCTCAAACTCTTTGTTTACACAGTAGTCATATTTTTTGTTTCTCTCTTCATCTTTGGTTTCTTATCTAATGATCTGGTCCGTAATCCTTGACGTGAGGAATAAAAAAAAGATTTTGAAAGTCTGAAGCGATCGAGGGGAGCGGAGAGAGACGGATTCGAACCCTAGGTACAAATAACTCGTACGACGGATTAACAATTTGTTGCTTTAGTCCACTCAGCCATCTCTCCCAATTCAAATTGAAGTTTTTTTTATGTTATGTGACAGGCGAAGTAAAAAAAATCAAATTGAAAAACCTTACTTCCTTGATTTTCATTTTGTAAGAAAAGTCCATTCCCCCGGCCAGTACTTATCCAGACCAGATTATTACATTACTTCTGATGAATCAATCATTTCATAAATCAAATGATTTCATTTTTTGTTTTTATAATCAAAGATACTTGTTATTGAAGTTATTGAAGTAACAATAAAGACAATTTTGATCTCCATTCCAAGTGTAATTTCTTAGTATTAGTAATATAATACTATAGAAAATACAATAAAATATGAAAATGAAAGAATATTCAAATTAATAATTTTTTTATTAGTATTTAGTAATTAGTATTAAGTAGTATTTTGGATTTTGAGTCTTTTTTCCCAATTTAGTTAATTATTTAACTGGAAAACAGCACATACAGATATTAAATAATATAATATAAAAAAATGAAACACACATATGTTATAACATATATAACATAACTCTTTTATTTGTTCAAGGGACATTTAACATTTAAGATCCAATTAATCCGAGTTCAAATTCAAAAATAGGTCAGTTGAAGGGAAAGTAAAAAAAAATTGAGGAATTCGTTGTGGTTGTAGCCCAGCTTCAATAATTCCTTCAATTTTGGACTGTCAGTAATGACTTATAACAAGTGAAAAATGAGACTTTTTGCTTTATTCTAACTTTATTAGAATTTGGTTATTTTAAAAAACTTTTTGTACTTCGACTTCAAGTACCCCTGGTCGGGGAGGATGAAGTGTCAATGCTCAAGTTTTAATGAGTCTGATGCTATTAAGATAGCATCTCATTCCTTTGTTCGACAAAAGGTATATTCATATATAATAATGAATATGAAGCGGGTATAGTTTAGTGGTAAAAGTGTGATTCGTTCAATTAATAACTTAAAAAGTTAAGGGGTCTTTTGGGTTTTTCATATTCCGATCAAATAAAAACTTTATTTCCTATAAAGAGTTTAATCCTTTTCCCCTCAATAGCATATTTGAGGAAAAATAGAAATTCTCACGATTTGTATCCAAAGTTCAATTGAAATTGAATAGAAGATTTATAGAGTCACGAAGCATAATAAAAAAATTGGATCAAATCTTCCAATTAATAAATATAAGTAAAGGATCTATGGATGAAGATAAAAAACAAAAGTGCATTTCCAATCGTAACTAGATCTTAAATTTTTGTCTTGTATAAGCTAAGATTAAAGCCAAATAGCTAGAAAATGCTAGTTTTGGTTTACTAGAACTATCAGCATATTATTTTAGCTCGGTGGAAACTAAAAAAATTCTTTTCCTCAGGATCTCTCGAGTGGAAATAGGGAACGAAGTAACTAGATTAGACAGATTTGGGATAATAGAATCCCCCTTCTCTAGAGGGATCATCTAGAAAGCGAGTCGCTTTGGGTGTCTTTAATAAGAAAAGCTAACATAGATGTTATGGATCTAATTTTTATTTCCGAGAATACATTAATTTTCCATAAAGGAGCCGAATGAAACAAAATTTTCATGTTCGGTTTTGAATTAGAGACGTTAAGAATAATAAATTAACATCGACTATAACCCCTAGCCTTCCAAGCTAACGATATGGGTTCAGTTCCCACTACCCGCCCCATATTCCTTATTATATATGCATCATCGATTCAAATATGCATTCTTTTTGTTTACCTAAAAAAAATTCATTTATTCTTCTCAAAAAAAAGGGAATGCGAAAGAATGAAATAGGAATGAAAAGCGTCCAATGTCTAATGGATAGGACAGAGGTCTTATAAACTTTTGGTATAGGTTCAAATCCTATTGGACGCAATTTTTTCCATCTATTTTTCAAGTGGCAATACCAAGAAACCCCTTTTTTTGAATGATTTGAATCAGAAATAATTCGCAAGAATAACTCTTCTTCTAACAATAGAATTAGAGTTATAAATTTATGCTTGTTCTTCAAGTAGAAACAGTTCAGTGTGCTCCTGAATAGCTTCCTTCAAAAAGGTTTCCGCTTCCTCGGTGAATGTCTTGGTAGAAGATAAAATTTCTTGAAATTGAGGTTTATTCATTTTTAAGTAGGTACGTAACTTAATGAGAAATTTCTTTATCTATCCAATTTCTAACGAATTAAGATATCCATTTGCTCCAATATAAATTGTAGCTATCTGTTCTTCCATAGTAAGAGGGTCTGATTGCGATTGTTTAAGCAACTCGCGTAATTGTTGACCTCTTGCCAATTGATTCTGAGTAGCTTTATCGAGATCAGGAGCGAATTGTGCAAAGGCTTCTAACTCTGCGAATTGAGCTAATTCCAATTTTAATTTGCCAGCTACTGGTTTTATGGGTTTAATTTGAGCTGTGGATCCCACTATGGAAAGAGAAATCCTACATTAATAGCAGGTCGGATTCCCGCATTGAATAAATTGGTAGATAAGAATGTTTGTCCATCTGTAATGGAAATTACATTTGTAGGGATATAAGCCGAAACATCTCCAGCAGTATCCAATTGGGTGTAACCTAATCGATGTATAAGCAAGAAGCCAACTCTATTTAATAACTTTAGAATGCCAAGATGAGAGGAAGTCACTGTCCTGAGCGTCGATGAGTGATTAGAAGTTGTAACTACAATTTTGTTCTGTCAAACAAAATACAACATATAAGCATTACTAATAACCATAATCAACATATATCGGTATTACAAAAGAAAGTGTATTACTGCAATCATACCGTTGTCGCTCGATCATTGACGTGCTTGCAAGTATAAAATGCCACCGTCAATCGGTTCGGGTAACATCTTGGTGAAATCTACAACAAATGTTTTTAATTTGAACAAAGTAAAATTTCAAATTCTAGTCGCCAACAACAATTTCAAATTCAACTACAAATCGGTGTTGGACAACATAAAGTCAAGTAATTTTTGAATTACAAGATGAAACAACTATTACAAAGCTAAATAGTTACTACTCCTAACAATTTCAATATAAACAAATCATAGGTTATAAATTAAATAAAGATTTTAGAATTGATACCTACAGAAGCTTCCTGTGTCAACAAACTAGCCGCGGTTCAATTTTTAGGAGAAATAAGCTAAAATAGAGTTATGATTTTAATTTTGAAAAACTGGAAAAGTGGGTTTCGGTTTTGATGTTTGAGGGAGAGTTGGAAAAGTTAGGAGGAAGAGGTAGGAGTTGTTGTCTTGTATAAGCAAAGGCGGCATTCGAAATTGCGCCAACTGGCGCAATTCCCAATTCCATCCATATTATTTTTTTGCCCCGATTATACCGGCGCTATTTGAAATGGCGCCAGTTATAAATAAAAAAACAAAAATGCTTCGACTGGAACAATTTGAGATTGCGCCAACACGTTCTGCCCAACTCAGCGCTGAGTTGGCCAAAACATACTACGTTTGTAAATAGTTTTAAAACAGAGGTATTTGCGTAATAAGTCTATAAAATAGGGCTAAATCGAATAGTTTGCTATTATTATCAGTTTTGCTTCCATACCATGCTATCATTGTAGAATTGTACAATTAACGGAATTCGTACTTTTATTGCATGTCCTATCTACATCAAAATGTAACATGTACAAGTTTACCTATTAAGTCCCCTAAATTCAAAATTTAATAAGACTGTATATGTATGAACTGTTATACGTACAGAAAATTAACTGTGCATTAAACTCAAACTCATTTACCTCTTAATCATAACCTATGTTACCACAATTCTCACTTTAGTTAGTCGTATTCCGTTTTGGTATGTGCGATCCGAAACACAATACATCAACGTTTCGAAACACTATGCACCCAATTTGGTACACTAATTTTGACGTTCCGAAACGTAGAATTTAGCATTCCCAAACATTTAGTTCAATGTTTCAAAATGTTGATTTTGTTGTTTCAAAATGTTTGGTTTGACAATTTTAAGTATACTATGTTAATATGTAATGAAGTGACGATGATTTCTTATTGAAAACATAAAGCATCTAATAAAAATAATATTCTATTGAAAATGTAAATAAATAATGAATCATGATTTCAAATCAGCCTTGCGAAGACTAAAAATCTTGTTTTATATTTTATTTTAACTCTCAGTTACCATAATAATGTAAAGCAACATACATACAATTATGAACTCTCTCAGTTACCATAATAATGTAAAGCAACATACATACAATTATGAACTCTCCATTAGTACTCGTATATTCTTCCTTTTTTCCATATTATTATCTTTCATATGTTCTCTTTCTCCACGTACTTTTTTCAAAAATAATTAGTATATAGAAATAGGTATTTGAGAATAAAAAAATATTGATAAAAAAGATAATATATTTAAAGAAGATAAAGTTGTATCAATGTATGGAAACTATTCCAACTTCAAGATTCATGCAACATGGAGGGTCATCATCAAGAAAAACTGATCGAGAAAAAACATAATGTAAATTTGTTATAATTTTAAACTGCTTAAATTATAATGAAAAAATCTAGTAAAAAAACTAAGACAAAATGTTAGCACTTATGCAACAATATTTCAACATTTTACATTTTAATTTAGCTTCAACTGATATAATTTATAACTAGTTAGAAATGAAAGTTGACGGTAATGTCAATTTTATATAAGAATGATTTTACTTTGTGTCCATTCATTTGTAGAGAATATAAATAGTATACATATTTATATGTAAAGGGAAACATTTTCAAAAATGTTCCGCGTTATGGCTAAACGCATATTCTATTCCAACTGAGCTTTCAATTAAAACCACACCAAACGTATTGCGTTCCGCGTAATGCAACGTTTTTCACTCTCGTTTTTGTTCCCCATGCGAAATCATTCAGCGTACCATCTAACGTAGATAAATTGAAATGTAATAATATTAATCAAGTCAAAACATGGACAACCATAAATGTCTAATGTTACATTCATAAATTTACTATGGAACTAGGAAAGAAAAAATGAATCCAATATTGCAACCCTAACACCTAAATGCCTACTTTATTATTTTCAGCATTTTTCAGACAAGTTACTACATGATTATTTATTCATTAACGCTTAGAATATGTAATTCCTTTGAGGTCGCAAGAAAAAGCATTATGAGAAGGGTTGAAAGAAAGTTGTGAGATAGGATGGGAAGAGGTATATATTTGTATTTGAATCCCAAAACGTAGGAAGAAATTAGAAGCATTAAAATCTTATTTCTAAACATAGTTATGTTGAAAGAACAAGATGTTTAGATGGTGAAAACATACCTTTCTTGCTTTAGTGAACTAAATTCAACGTCAACTTTAACATACACTTTCTTTTCCATCTTTGTTGTAGAATCATTATTTGGGTCTGCCTTGGGCACAAAAACAATGAACCACTCACATTCATCATTTTGTACAATCAATTTTAATCTTGGCTTTAGTATTGTCTTAGACTCATCAAGATCCTACTCAGAAAGTAAGAAATTATTAAAAATCAAATACCAACTGAAATTCAAAAAACAGTAATTAATAGGAGTAGATTAGAGAACTAAAGTTGGTACCTCACAAGTAACAAGAATAATAGTTGCATGAGGTTCTCGGAACCAAAATAAGGTCTGTTCTTGTGGAAACCGGCTTCTTAGCCTTATGTATGTAGTCAAAACAAATTATGCAGGTAATTTTTCCATTAAAACTGGATTACGAGTTTTATTATGGAATAAAGCATTTCTTATTGGAAGCCGTTGCTCAAATCCATCTTTGACACTTGGCCACAAGTCACTCACATCTTCAACTGATGCAATAAAAACAAGAAATCTATTCAAAAGTGGGAAATTGTGTTTTGATGAGTTTTTTTCCCCTGTATATATTTACATCAATCAACTGCAAAACCCTAACTAACAAAAGTTATACTGGATCATAAAACCTATGCTTAGCTTCAATATATATTATAATTTTCTAGCTATAGCAGTTATTGAGATGAAAATGCAGGAAACATGTCGATAAACAAAATAATAGTAGATTTGTTGTTATACTTGAGCTAAAATCCCTAACAAGTCCATATCATGTAAAATAGAAGTATAATTGGGGTACATTGGAACCATCGATCCTACCTCCCGTCAACATCACTTGGAAAAATAGGTAATAAAAAATATGTAGAAACTAGGGGCACATCCCTCTTTTCTAAACTTATTTTTTTACATCCTCACCTTTTAGAAACTATTTTCTACATCTTTCTTTTTTTTGAATTTCTTTCATTTTTACTTCTCTCGTTTCCAAATTTAAAAGCGACCGCTACGATGTGTATTACGGCAGCTATGGGTTTGGAAGTATACGCTAAATGCCATGCTAAGTTTAGTAAAATTGCTCAAATACCCTCGTAAATTTCACCATTTTTAACGAATAGGCTAACCCTATCACTCAATTGCCTACCTTGTGCTCGATAAGGTCCCCAACCTGGGTTGCACCTCGAGGTACATTTAGTTGTCTAAATACTTAGGCCACTCCATGGCACGAGAGTCCAAATGCTAATTTTTATAGTCAACAGGACATGTACCATTCAGCTCCTCTCCTAGAGCTCCAATGAATCATTCAGCTCCTCTCCTAGAGCTCTAATGAATCATTAATGATATTTGGAAATATACACAGGGCTGACCCGAGCATTATAAGAAAAATAACACCTGGATCAGTCTTATAAACCAACGTAAGAAGACTCAAGTAATTTGAATTATTATATTTGTAAAACCCTTTAAAGAATAAAGATACCTAGTACGAACACGCCGCAAATAAATACGGACAAATTTTTATCTTACGATAACCGAACCATTTTATAAGAAGATTTTGTGATATTATAGTAATGTCTAGGGTGTCCAATATAAATATAAATCATAGCTGAAATGGTTACATTAGTTACATTTGACAGATATTTAGGTATACAATCAAAACCGCTAAGGTACGTTCGTATAAATGGATTTTCCACGGAGACCTCCTCAATGAGACAAATCTCCTATGACAAAGATCGAAAAATACCTTCCGAGCTCCGTATATCTCTAGATAAAATATACCATAAGGTAAACACAACTGGGCCATCATCCGAACACTCGCATGAACAATGTGTACATGGTATAAATAACTCCCCGCTAGCAATATTTATAAGCATACTCTAGATATGGAGTCGTCATACCCCCATAGGTTAGCTAAACACCAGGATCGTGAATTCTACTCCGTCTTTATTCATTTTCCTGATGTCGAGGCTATGACGGCACCTTCACACGAGTTTTCAATAAAACTCGATCACATAATGCTTCCTATCATTCACTTCCAAAACATAGAACCCATATATAGTATTGAAGTGGTATTCGGTAAGTGGAACACTTACCGATCCTACACTCTTCAAAACTAATCGACGAATTTTTGGCTAACACAATTCCGATTCTTTCAGAAGTAATCGAAAGCTAGAGGTGTTTTGTACCAATAATCCTCCCTGGGGGTTCTTATTGGTATAAATCCATAAAGCATTCTGCATACTTCCTAAGTTAAATTTGGTCAAGATCGATAGTCGACTAATTGACTATCGAGTCTTAAATGCTTGCTTATGGGAATCAAGATTCCACACTTTACACGTTTCTGACCTTTCTGCTTAACTATTCCTCAGCCTAGAAGGATGCCAATAGGTTAGAACTCTATTACTCCATCCCTACCTAAACATCAGTCTTCACTCTTACTAATAAAGAAGCTTACTCGTTCGACTTTTAGTGTTAAGCATATAATACTAATATCCCATAAAAAATCAAACTAAGGTCATTACATAGTTGTTACTTATCATCCAAGTATAATCAAGTCACATATACAACATTTAATCTTTTTATAATTAATTTATCCTTGATTAGTTAAAAACCTTTTTATTAGTAAAACATCTTCTTGTCTAGCAAAACTTCTTTAACAAATCAAGACTTCCTTTGTTAATTAATACTCTTTTATTAATTAAAACTTCCTTTACGTACTTGTATAAATATATTGGATTTCTCCTTTTAAATTTAACTATTCATTTATTCTTTTAATACTTAAAATGTATTCACGTACTTATTCCAATGGCATAAGTGTATTCACAAATCATTTAACAAGTTTTACTTACTTGAAATATAATCAATGAGATTAAAACAATTACTACCAAAACATTGTTATAATAAACTTCTTTTCTTTGATAAATTAAACATATAATTTTTTTATCTCTTTATAAAAATATTCGGTATTTGTTATTATCATTAAAAACACATTGCTAAAGATTTATAATATTTCTTTCAAATATAATTCAAGGGTTTAAAAAAAATGTTGCTAAAACATTATTTACTACAAACACAAAACATTCCATTTAATCATTATCTTTAAAACTCACCTTTTAAAGGTTTAATTACATTAAAGGGTTAAAAACAAGTGTTGCTAAAAGCAATTGTCACAACAAGCCCAAAAACATTTACTTGTATTTTTCTATAGAATATCTATTAGTAAATATATAATTATATTCCCAAGTATAATTAATAATAAGGGTTAAAAAAAGTGTTGCTAAAAACACTTTTTACAACAACCCAAAACTATTTACTTATCCATTAATAACTTTAAACATTTATTTAAAGATCAAAGCATATCCACATTTATTAATTAAAAAAATACAAGTTTAGTTGATTCTATTAAACAATTCAGTTTAACTAAAGTGTTAAAATCCAAATTTCCTTTATTATATTTATAAAATATTTAATTTAATATTTTAAAACTTATACACATAGAAGAATCTTTAAAATAGTTATTAATGAGTTAAAATATGTTTAGAACTACTTAAAATATATGATAATTGTTTATATAGAATATTATGTAAAAATAAGTAATATTGAAATAAATTGAAAAAACAAAAATAAACAAGTTTTATTTTTAAAAGCCACTTAGTTTAGAAATTCATAATTAATTGTTATAAATATATTTAAACTTGAAACCAATTTTTAAACACTCTTTTATATGTTAGAAACAACCCTAAAAAGATTAGTGAAAAATATAAAATTTAAATATCATTTTTTAAGCTATTTGTAGTTCCAAACAGCAAAGACAATATTTCGGAAAATGCTACCAAAACAATTCGCAACAGCACACGTGTGTTTTAGAAGAAAAGACAGCACTTTAGAGGTGCTACCAAAAGTCCAGGCTGTTCTTTTAAGGTGAATTTGCTACTACTTTGCGCCTAGATTTCAATGTCTTAACAAATGAATTTTAATCCCTTCTTTTTACATTAGCTAGTATACTTTGGATACTTGAAAATCATGAAGAAAAATCTCAAATAATATCTTTTAATTATTTTATAGAATTTCCTTAAAACATGGTATTTTATCGAACTGCACTTATAGCGACTATTTCGCTATAACTTTTTGCATTTCATTCAACTAGCTATCAAATGAATTAGACTTCAAAACTTTCCCAATAAGAATAATATATTATTACTTGATTAATTGCTAAAGGAACTCCTAAGAAAGTTTTTACAAAATTGCGCGTTATTTTCAAAGACGGACTATTTGTAGAAGTGTCACTATAGCGACCTTTTTACTATAATCTTTTGTTACTTTAATTTAGTTTTTCTATAACTTTCCAAAACATTTTATTTTTTTAACAGTTATAGAAGTGTATTTACCAACTGAACAAGTTATATTTGGAAGCGTTTTAAAAATCACCAATTTTCTACTTTTTAGGTAAGGGATTCAAAGTGCGCTTATAGCGACTATTGCTATACGGACAATTCTGTATTCAATCCAAATCCACTATCTAGTGTCAGTCACATTTATACATATACGATTTCCATATTCAATCCAAATCCACTATCTAGTGTCAGTCACATTTATACATATACGATTTCCATATTTAATCCATGTTGCTACTAAATAAGCTTTAAACAAGTTAACTTGTCCATTTGAACATTCGAATGCATTTTTTTAAACTACTCCTTTTAATGATTTTAATAGCAATACTTTAGCAAATCACTTACTTTTCAAACCATATTATCATGGTCATAACTTTACTTAGTTTGTGTCTATTATTACTAATTATATAGCAAGCAATATTATCAAGCAACATTTCAACAAGTTTTTGACATAACTTGTTAATAAAAAAATTCATAATTAAAGCAAGAATAACTCACTTTTATTCATCCCATTTACTTCTTACCAACATTCGATCATTCAAACACATCGTACTTCCACCAAAACTCATGTCTATGGCTTCCTCAGCTAATCTTATGCATATGGCCACCATCTTTCTCCTATATCATCATGCTCACGGCCATGGCCTTACTCCCCCTTGCTCCATCATTCATTGACCTTTTAGAGGCTAAACTATGTTATAATGATGATATAATAACTATGGCAAAGTGTGGTGGTGATTGGATATGAATTGCATAGTTTTCTAAAAAGTAAGAGAGGAAATAAGAAAGTGAAGACCTTATTTTAGATATGAATTTGTAAAGATATGTAGTGAATGTGTGTGTATTTATAGACTTAGGAAATGAGTGGAAAAGATTATTAAAACTACTCCTTAGCCATGAAGTTAAGCATGCAAGACCATGCTCTTGCACAAGCATGCTTTACTTAAATCAAGGAGTGATTTAAGGGTCCTTTTTGTCCTTAATGTTCCTTTAATCTTACATGCTTAAGTTAATCAATTTGATTAGGAAATGTGATGTTTTATTTTTTAGTTAATGTGTTCATATGATAACTATTCAAGTTGCAATATATTAGCATAACTTGTATTGTATAAAAAGTTGATTTTTAATAAAAAGTTTACCGGTCATATTTTCAGTATTTATCCAAAGTGTATATTTTTGTAAACATATTTTAAGAATAAGTTTTCTAACATTAGTTATTAATTAACAAGTGTTTAACAAGATTATAATATCTTATTTAATCACATTGAATCTTGCATTCAAATGTTTAAATAATTCAGATATTTAAATACGAAGTGTTTGAAATTCTGGGTCGTTACATTCTCCCCCTTTAGAATATTTCGTCCTCGAAATTCCGACACAAGCAATTAAAGAAACAACCATACATTAATACTAACCGGTATTATAATCAATAGTAACATAGCTTATTGTTTTCCTAGGTCAAAACCTTCCCATCGCACAAGGATGATAAATAAACTACCATGCGTACCTTTTGCTTAACCAACTCAGAGTCGATTATTCATATTACCTTGAACAATCCTAAGAGTTTTTTCCCGAACTATCCAAAACCCAAATAATATAGTATGCAATTATACTTAAGCTCGTATGATGCATACATATATCATCTCTATGAAATATTAATCTGACCACTTGCTCGATCACATGGATTTCTCGTTCGGACTAGTATATTGTGCTTGACTTCTATAGTGTGGACTCTGATCTGCTTCCTTGATTGGACACCTCTATTCTTCTTACATAGCAATATACTACAATAGAAAACTTAGGAATCATCTCAAGAATCTATATCAAGTGTTCACCGTCAAAAATTCTAGTCAAAATCCTTTTTCGAACTGGTGTATACCACCTTGAAATCATGTACTCGAATCCTAGATCGAGAACTGTCATGCAAATAAAATACTCTACGTACAACGTATGTACTTAATTTAGCTGGTTTCTTAACTACACCAATTACTCTCCAATTCCCACAAAATTATTTCTTGTGTAATATTAAAATCATTTATGCATCATTTCTTAAAATAGTACTTAATTTATAAACATTTCATAAAGACATATCTTTATAAAATATTAATTAATTACATAATCTTTCCAAAAACCTTAACTTTATTAATAAATATTCATAAAATGTTAATTATATAAAAAATTTACACTAACTTAACTTTATTAAAAAGTATATTTCTTAAAGCATAATGTTATTTAAAAACATTTCAAAACTTTTGTTCATTACTTGTATAATATTCAACTATACCCTATGAGTATATACAAAACATTCTTTTACAATTTAACTTTCTAGAATTTCAATGAAGACCAAAAATAAATTTGGATCTTATAATTGAGTCAATTTTCTAAACTTCTTTATCCATTGGGTTAGGTAAGTAGCTAGGTAGAGTAGGACTTTGGTATCCAAACTTAAGACTAGAGTCTACTTTCCTAAGTCAACCCTAACGTAAAGACGTTTATTAGTTGTCCTAATAACATTGAGTACCCTATTTAACAAAGATGCTAAACAACTTTAATTTACTATCTTTTCAAACTAAGAGTAATAAAGTTTAACTTTTATATTTTCACAAAAACGCTTAGCTTCAATTATCTCTACTATTAATAATAATAATAATTTAGTCTACTATTTTCAACCGTGTATTTTGGAATTTCTGAAACTACCCCTACACCCAACCTCTCCCCATTCGCCTTTCATTCCTCCTCATATCTCACATCTACAATCTACCATCGCTCCCAAAAATCCCTAACTATCCAATCGTTACTTACCTCATTGTCGACGATTCTCTGTCCACCCAAAACATATGCCCTTTCCTCATCAACGAACCTATCAACTGTCATAAATTACAGCTATTGCATCGCGTTGCGCTTCCCAATTGAACGATCGTCGTAGTTTGCCATCGACAACTACTGCTCCAAATCATAACTTACATGGCTTATTCTTAACTGCAGGTTATTATTCCGCAACTTACCTGGCTTACTGTGCTTCGAATCTCTACCTGCCGCTTCTTAGATGCCGACCTGCGAACGCTTTTAGGTATTTTTAGGTATCTTTCATCACTCATTTTTTCATGTTTATCGTCAACCTACCGCTGCTGTTGTGATTGGTTATTATTTTGATCAATGCTATTGTTGTTGATTATTACTGTTGTTACTATTATGTTTGCATCGTTCATCTTTCATCAATCATTACTCATCTCTAAATTTTATTGGTTTGCTGTTGGATTTTATACCTTTGTACGAATGTTACTGCTGCAGATTTGTTGTTTGTACAACTAAAAGAAGCAAACAAATTTTGGTAAAACTTCCACTTCCCTTGGTCCTTCAATAATAACATGGGTTAACATTTAGTATAATATTCCTTTTTATTAAACCAATGAGTTTTGCGCCAATTAATAGTATACATCGCATAGTATATGTTATTTGAAGAATATTTGATGTATAGCTCAGTTATTAATAGCATAATGTATTTTACATGTATTTCAAGAGAATGGACTGTGCTTTCATGTTTCACATGTTTTTCCTTGCTTAATCCTGCAAACTTCTTGAGGAAACTTTGTTTGGAGGATGAACTTGATCCTAATTGTATTTAAAAAGTTTGCAAGCGTTACATTTCTTAGCAACTCACTGACATTTATTAAGTCAGTCATCAAAATTTTTGGCATATTCAATCAATTAGGGTTCTTATAAACCTTATGTTAATTTACAATTCAATTTTCATTTTCTGTCTATTTGTCAGGCTTGTATATATTTACAACAAATATAACCGCTTTGTCCCAAATGGTTTCTATGGTCATTTCACAATCACTGAAATCTACATACCATGGGTTCTTCAGGGATTTTCTATAGCTCTTGGAACCAGTTCGTGATACGGATTTCTAGGTATGGTTGTTGCCAAGCTTATTACTATTTTGATGATGTGTAATAGTGTATCATTAAGCATTACAACTTGAAGATTCCTGCATTTATTGAATCATGCTAGAAAGCTGGAACTGGAAGTAAATCCGGACATGGAAGCATGTATTTTTTTCATTACACAAACGAATACTTTGTGATCGTAAATATGCATAAGAGTGCAGACATTGGTAGTTAACTCAACCCTTCCATTTTACTGTATCATAATTTACCTTTTTTTGCCGATTTGCTGTTATGTATTGAAATAACTTTACTTATATGTGAATCAACATAAACAAATATGAATTTTCTAACCAATGGTTTTTCCCAATTTTTATATGAATCGCTGTAATTATCCATCTAAGGAGCCGCATTTGAAATTATTTGCTAAATATATTTATGAAAGATAAAAATATTATTGTCATATATATCTGTCTTCAAAATGATTAAACAAATAAATGGTTTGGCCTATATTGATAGCAATTTTATACACATAATGAATTATTAGAAAATCTTACTTTACTAAAATGGTTATTAATATAGCATGATTGCTTGCTTAGTTTATTGTTATTTACTTTATTCAGGTGATGATGTTGGACCTTTCGTCCAATTTTTTCTATCAAATTTTTTTTACTTCATTCAGGTGAGTTTATTATTTAATGGCTTAATTTACCATTTTTATTATACTCCATCTACTTTTTTAAAGTTTAAAATTAATTTGAATTGATCTTATCGCATGTTCATTTTCACCTTACAAATTCATATATTAAAGTATCCTTTGAGGGTTGTAAACTGAAATCAAAAACCTTATTTTAGAGTGAGTTTGCAATTTTAGTTTTATTGAAAAATTTAGAGTCAAGAATTTCAAGTTTTGATTTAACTTCTTATAAAATTTTGATTTAATGTTGGATATCTTATGTTTTTCTACCATCGACAAATTATGTGCTATAACAATCATATATTACACATTGCATTTTAAATCTAGCCCATATATTTTTCATATGTTACTCAATGCTGTAGCTATAGCTATATTTTGTTTATTACTAATGGCTGTGTACTAGCTTTATTGCTATTAAGGCATTTGTTTTCCATCCTATGCACCATTATATTTAGCTTACAGGTTTCCAAAGCTGCTAGAGATGAGCTTTACTACCATTTTTCGATGTTTAATTATATCCAAGCAAATGTTGAAAGCTGCTGCTTAATAGGTGCATTAAATATTATGTTTTCCTACATATGCATTTTATACATCAAAAAGTAGACTTTGTGCTGTAGATTAAGGTATGTGCTGATTTAAATTGGATCCCGTGCTTGAAATTTTAAAGAGCATGCCTACTCTCCAAAAAGTGAACCACAAAACCGCATATCAAATGGACCTTCAAATTTCGACGTATTTTTGACCATTATCAGCATGAAATATGTGTATAATATAAAAATGCTCATTTGTGAGCATGGAACAAACTACTACAAGCTAATAATGATGAAATATGTAGTGGACGACATCCTTGGCGTCTTCCACATCCACGCAGTCACGGATGGGCTAGGCGGCCTCCTTGCCGAGTTACTTTCCAACCCCAAACTAAATGACCTCATGTACCCATACAATACACCACACACCTAATACGGCCTAGCATACAGAATATGAAACCTAGACCAGTACCTCCACAAGGGCCGATGAGAGGTCGAGGTGTAGCTGCTGGGCATCATGTTTGTTGTAGCGTGGAAAGTGATGGCGATGAGTTTTTTAGGTGTAATGATAAGCAGGGCGGTACCATTTAGGATGGACGATGATGATCTGAACGTGGGGGATGACCCGGTGCATGGGGAGGAGGCCTACGCCACATGGGAGATGAAGGAAGAAGTGGAAGGATGAGCATGTCTCTTAAGTTGCCCGAGTATTGCCTTGGTTGTTTCAAGAGTGGTAGCTATATGGGTACTTCTGTAAATGAAATTTGTGTGTATGCCAAGTGTGTATTTGATTAAGCCTTTTGAACCATCGGTTAATTAAGATAATGCATATATGGTTTTGTCAAGTTTATATGTAGAAAATGATTTGTATATAGAATCAACGTGTACTTCTTTGCAAAGTTTATTAATGAAATCAAGGACTGCATCACCAACTATTGTTCTAATGTGTTAAGATAAAAGGCTTGAATATCCTTCATTAATCCTATGTTTTTAAAAGTTATATTTGTTTGTAGTGCTAACGTAGTTATTAATTTTATTCTATGCATTGGTACATAAATTGATGTGATAAATGTACAGACTGATAATTAGAATTCACTTGATCTATTGGTCGAATATACTCTTAAATTATGCACAAAAACAATATGGATGCGACAAGCTACAATGTTATGGTCTTCGAAAAAATTAGAAATAGTAGAAATGGTCATTGCACTAATTTTATACTATTTGTTTTGCAATAGTTAAACAATAAAAATATGGTTCAACAATCAAATGCAGGTCTACCTGGATGTGCAAATATACTCGTATTAATTAAGAAGTTTCCGACTATCCAGAATTGTCGAAAATTTTGTTTTATTTCAATAATTGAAAACTAATAACATACCATAGTAAGATGCACAATCAAACTGCCTTAATGCAAAGGACATATGCAACCATATATATCTTTATTGAAAACTTAAGAATTTAAACTCTGGGTTTTGTTTTAAGTCATTAGAAATACTATATATATATATATATATATATATATATATATATCATTTAGATATCGAATCATACTTTTTAGGATTAAAACAAAATCATTTTCTAAAACCAATTTCCAAAGTATTTTCTTTAAAATCCATGGAAAATATTAATATAGATTAAGTAACAATGAAATGATACAAGGAACTAGGTCCTACCAAATAGTACAATATAATCCCATTATAAAGAAGGGTAGTATTTATGGGACAGTTTGGCACAAGTCCCTAATAAGTTTCAAAATACACAAAAACCCCAGTAAAAAAAAGTTTGTAAATTAGGTCCTTAAAATTAAGCTACCGAATAATGGCATAAAATTATGCAATTATTCAGTGAATAATTTCGGAAATTTTAGCAATTTTTTCAAAAAATTGCCGACATTTCCATAATTATTCATTGAAAAATTACGGAAATTTCCGCAATTTTTTGAAAAAATTGCGTAAAATTGCGTAAAATTCCGCAATTATTCACCAAAAAATTACGGAAAATTCCGCAATTATTCACCAAAAAAATTGCGGAAACTTCCGCAATTATTCACCAAAAAAATTGCATAAATTTATGCAACTTTTGGATATAATTGCATAAATGTGTGCAATTTTTCAGTGAATAATTGCATAACTATATGCAATTACTTAGTAACTTAATTCTAGGGACCTAATTTACATACTTTTTTTTATTGGGTTTTTTTTGTATTTTGAAACTTATTAGGGACCTGAGCCTAATATTCACTAAAAGAAGTGCTTTCCACTCTAATACAACTTTACCCATTTTTAGTCACTTTTGAGCCACTCAAACTAGCTAACATAAAAATACTTTGTTTCCCGAATCGACTTCTTGATTCCGAGAGTAATCTCGAACTCGAACAAATATTAAGGCCCTTTTAATAACATCAATCCTTTAGAATAGTTTCAAATCATACTATTATTGTTTTCTCAAAAACCCTTAGAACCATTTCCAAAAACACCGGGATTAAGTTCACAAATTCTCAATTTAAATCCTTTATAATTCATATTTATACTAACCATATTTATATAAGTCATATTTAGATAAACCATATTTATATAAGTTATATTTATATAAATTTACTTTCTTATATTAAATCATTTCATATGTATTTACCTTTTTAATTTATTACCTTTCCTCTTAAGCTATATTAATAACTTTCTATTTAACTTAACTTTTAAACCCAACATTATCATCTAATGCCTTATGGTCAAATTATGAAACTAATTCACAAGAAGTTCGTTTTAATGTTACTATAAATTACTATCTACCCAACCTAAGTTGTGAAAAGGTAATTTACTTGTAATTCAATAAACAATATCAATGCCCATAAACTGGCCGAGCATGACAAATCAGGCAATAAATGATAATAATTTAATATTATCATTTCCTAACAAATAAATACATTTTGAATAACTATGTTAATTATTTGAGAATTGTTCTTTTATATAAAATATAATCCTAGGTAAAATTATTTCATTTACCAATTTTGAAAATAGTACTATGTCGGTTTATTATGTTTAAGTGTTTAGAAATCCATATCGATAATGCTGATCAGACACATCCACCAGAATCCAAAAAGCACTCAACAGACCAAGCAACACAATATAAAATATTGTTATCGCACTAATAAATATGCTCTCATATGTATAATACACTCAAACACATAATAATGCATTCCATTACCCTATCCCTTAATGAGTTATACCCAACCAAAGCCAAGGTTCTCGCTTAACCTTCAGCTCTGATACCACGATGAAATGAGACGCCTTTTCCACCCCCGAATGTCGACACTAATATTCATGTGCTAAGCACCCAAGCGTTGGAAAGACAGAACATTAGGTTAAAGAAAAAGAAGAAAAGAAAAGGAACAAAAAAGAGGAGAACAAACACAATAGAATCTCGCAACAGAATGATAATATATAATATCAAAATGGACTTTTACAAAAAAAAACTTTATAGGTACAATAATCAGAGCAAACTAACCTATCATCAGCTCGGACAGTTATAACAACATATCCTCGCAATTGTTGATATAAAAATAGGGACAGTTTGGCACAGGTCCCTAATAAGTTTCAAAATACACAAAAAAGTTTGTAAATTAGGTCCCTAGAATTAAGTTACAGAATAATGACATACACTTATGCAATTATTCAGTGAATAATTGCAGACATTTCCACAATTATTCATTGAAAAATTGTGGAAATTTCTCCAATTTTCACCAAAAAATTGCGGAAATTTCGGCAATTATTCACCAAAAAAATTACGGAAATTTCCGCAATTATTCACCAAAAAATTGCATACATTTATGCAACTTTTGGATATAATTGCATAAATGTCTGCAATTATTCAGTGAATAATTGTATAACTATATGCAATTACTTAGTAACTTAATTCTAGAGACCTAATTTACATACTTTTTTTTACTGGATTTTTTGTGTATTTTGAAACTTATTAGGGACCTGAGCCTAATATTCACATAAAAATAAACAAAGCAATGCAGTAGAAATAAAATCTACGATAGGGAACCGTCCAGCTCCTCTCCTAGAGCTTCAATGAATCATCAATGATGTCTGGAAATATACATCGGGCTGACTCGAACATTATAAGAAAAATAACACCCGGATCAGTCTAGTAAACTAGCGTGAGAAGACTCAAGTAATTTGAATTATTATTTTTGTAAAACCCTTTAAAGAATAAAAGTATCTCATTAGACCACACCGCAAATAAACACGGATGGGTTTTTATCTTAAGATAACTAAACCATTTTATAGGAAAATTTAGTTATATTATAATAATGTCCTGGATGTTCAATATAAATATAAATCATAGCTAAAATGGTTACGTTGGTTACATTTGATAGCATATTTAGGTATATGGACAAAACCACTAAGGTAGGCTCGTGTAAATGGAATTTCCACAGAGACCTCCTCAATGAAACCGATCTCTTATGACAAGGATCATAAAATACCATCCAAGCCCATATTTCTCTAGATAAAATATAACATAAGGTAAATACAACTGGGCCATCATTCGAGCACTCGCGTGAACAATGTGCACCAAGTATCAACAACTCCCCACTAACAAAATCTATAAGCATACTCTAGATACGGAGTCGTCGTACCCCCATGGGTCAGCTGAACCCCAAGATCGTGCATCCAACTCTATCATTAGTCATTTTCTTGATGTCGAGGCTACGTTCGGCATCTTCACACGAGTTTTCAACAAAACTCGATCACATAATGAATACCAAATAATTTCCATCATTTCAATAGATTTTGGGAACCACATAGGTTCCCATCATTCCTTCCAAAACATAGAACCCGCATAATAGTTTTGAAGTGATGTACGGTAAGTACAACACTTACCAATCCTGGACTCTTCAAACCCAATCGATGAATTTTTGGCTGACTCAATTCCGAATCTTTTAGAAAGTAATCAAAAGCTAGAGGCATTTCGTACCAATACTCCTCCTCGGTGGTTCTTATTGGTATAAATCCCCAAAGCATTATGTATACTTCCTAAGTAAAGTTTGGTCAAAATTGGTAGTCGATGTAACGACCTAGAATTTTGGTTATTTATAATTGGAATATTTAATTGATGTTAAATATTTGAAAATTGATTTTTTTAGATTTAATAACTTGAATTTCAAATCTAATGATTTATAGGGTAATTTAATTGTTAAATTTAATAATTGAAATTTTCTTAAATAAGTGAATCTTGGGTTTTTAAGCTGGTTAAAAATAGTTTAAAGGCTTATTTAATCTCTATTAATAAGAAGGAAGATAATAATAATTTTAAATTTGAATTTGAAAGTGATTTGTTTGATTTTAAAAATAGCTCGTTTGAATTAACATATAAAAATAGCCTTCCAGGGCATAGTCTCGTATTTCGACGAAACCTGTTCCATTGGATCCGTAATAGTGTATTATTATCGAATTTCAAATTTCGTAGTGTTTGGAGTTATCGGTTGATCGTACGGGATAGAAACGCGTTGAAATTAATATCGAAAATTCAATATAATAATTGGGTTCAAAAAGCCATCTTCGCCATACGATCGAATTAGGACTTGAAACCTTTTCCATTGCATTCGAAATAGGGGTATAATATTATAAATGCCTAGCAGCACGCCTCGATAGGGGTTCGAAATTTTAAGTTACGGAATCAAGATAATTTGATATTTTAAATAATATATATTCATTGACTTGACCTCGGCTTCTTTTATTTCACTTCAAGTCACTATAGCTAGCCACCTACACGCCAACATCACATTCCTCCCTCATTTTTAAACAGCACGTAACTGTACAGTAAGAAATGAAAAAAAAGACCCAAAACTCAGAAAAATTAATTCTCACAATTCTCTCAACTAAAAATTCTAAAACTCGCTTTAAATATCTAGTTGTATTTAAATCTTCGACCGGGCTGCTTTTTAAAGCTTGCTGCTTGGGGTATGGGGCTCGGCTCTCATAGCCGTGTGGATTAAAAAGTTTAGGGTTTGGGATTCTAGCTGTTGTGGTCGACGTTTGGCTAAGGGGAGGTTGGATACGAGTTCTTGGGATCGTTTGGCATCTAAGGGGGAGATATTGGACGGTGCGGCCGAAGTTTGAGGGAGGCGATAATCGCTTGTAACTCGGTTGGGGAAGAAAACGCGAGGTGGAGGAGGAGATCGGACCCTACGTATGTGGGTGGAGCGGAAAGCTTTCGCGAAGGGAAAGCGAATGGTGGTAGCCGTTGGTCGAACGACGGAGTATGGAGGGAGAGCAAGGTGAAGGAAGGTATCGGCTATGGTGGGAGGGGTTCTGTAGACAGAGTAGTAATCTTTTGAATGGAAGAAGGATTAGGAAATTTAGTAAGTGGTTAATTATCTTAATTATGTAATTAGTGTATTTAATATGAAATTAAATCAAAATCTTATATTAGCGATAACTCGGTCGTTTTAGGTCGAAATCCAACGCGGTCGGTCGCATTGGATTTGTATTAAGGGTATCTTTGCTATGGAATCAACTTGGTTGAGTTTAGAGCTTGCAGAATTTTCAGATAAATTCAAACGCATTCGAATTTAATCGGAACCGAAACGTGAAAGCGACAATGAAAATCAAAGTGAGTAAATCTCACTTATTTTTGGATTTCTAGTTAATTTAAAATGTTGAAAATTTAATTATTGGTTGATTGGATGATTTAATAATTATTATCAGTTGGATGTTATATTATATATAGTAGTATATATTTTAGTAGTTAGATATAATTCCTGCCTATCGGAGCGGATGAGACCCTATAAGCCCCGCATAATAGCGGACGACCCTATATTACCACGATATCCCGCCTTGAAGCGGGATTGGTATGTTTACGTTGTATTAACATCTGTGGATGCAAGGAAAATAGGTTGGAGGGATCCAACTGAATTCCTCAAAAATGTTGAATTTATTTTCATATATAGTGATATATGATGTGTTTGAATAATCTGTGATAGATTATAGTGTGATTTGAATTTATTGGATGCTATGGTAATACTGGTCCAGATTTTGGTATTTTAAAATACCAAAAATATAAAGTTTAAATTTGAAAAGAAATTTTAAAAAATATTTTGGAAGTGAAGTGTTTATATAGAGTTTTGAACCAGTTAAAGGAAATTGGTTTGGACAAAATAAATGTTTTGACTTTAAAATTGTACTTAACTTTTTCGTGTTATTGTAAATAGAGATTTGGTAAAAAGTATATGAAGGATTTTAATTAATAAATCTTAAGTGATACTTGTTTTAAATATAAAAGGTTTTTAAAATCGAGATTTTTATTAGATTGGAAAAATAAAAAGGGAATTTTGGAAATAAATATGAAATTGATTATACAGGATCTTAAATAAGATTTTTAACTTACGAAATGGAAGTAGAATCGAGATTTGTTTGTTTTGGAATATAATTGGGTTATTTAAATTGATTTATAAATGGATTTAATTTAGAAATCGATTTATAGCGGATTTAAGTGATGTGAAACCATTGTAAACTAGAAATGAGACTATGAGATGTATAAACAATGTTTATAAATAAAGTGAAATGATTATCATTTGATAAAATTGAAGATATAAATTCATGTTAAGAATTTATGATGAGATAGATAAATCGGTTTAAAAAGAAAGGATAGATTTTTCTTTAGAAAATGTGAAAAAGGGATTTATGAAATTGGGGACGTAAATCGATTGGTGAAAAATCGAGAGAGATTTATAAATATTAAATTAGTTAAATTGGAATTGAAAATTATATTTTTATTGAGAAGTTGACTTTGTTTTAAAAAGAGGATTTTTAATTATTAAACTAGGTAATTTAAAAATGTTTTAGCATAAAAATATTTAGGAAAGTTAATTATTTAAATATTTTTAAATTGTCAAAATGAATTATAGGTTTTATAAACAAGTCTTGTAAATCGATTAGAATTTTATTAATAAATCAGAATTAATTATTGTTTCAAAGTTATTTAATTATTTAAATTGTTTAAAAGTATATTTAATTATTAAATAAGTTTTCGAAAAGTAATGATATACTTTCATGGCGAAATCGGAGGCAGAGATTGCCTACGGTTAAGTTTGGATTTCTCTGGGATAGAGATGTAATCATTGAGCTATGAATCCATGATTTATACCGCATGGTGCTTTCCATATTTATTTTGAAAAGTTTTCAAATATTTTTGAAAGGAATGGTTTGTGAATATACTTACCTCAGTGAGATAAGTATATACTTTTGAATAAAGAGATTTAATTAAGGAACCTCGGAACTTCTAGAATTCGTTATAAATGAGTTAAGGAATTTACAATATAAATTGTGAAGGGTTTTGAGAAAAGAGAAATAAATGAAGAAGCTTACACATTCAACTTTTAGTGTTAAGCATATAATACTAATATCCTATAACAAATCAAACTAAGATCATTACATAGTTGTTACTTATCATCCAAGTATAATCAAGTCACGTAAACGACTTTTTATCCCTTTATAATTTATTTATCCTTTATTAGTTAAACCCCTTTTTGTTAGCAAAACATCTTCTTATCTAATAAAAATTCTTTTATAAATCAAAACTTCCTTTATTAATTAATACTATTTTATTAATTAAAAATTCCTTTATATACTTGTATAAATATATTGGATTTCTCTTTATAAATTTAACTATTCATTTATTCTTCTAATACTTAAAAAGTATTCATATACTTATTCCAATGGCATAAGTGTATTCACAAATCATTTAACAAATTTTTCTTACTTGAAATATAATCAAGGAGATTAAAAAAGTTACTACCAAAACATTGTTACAATAAACTACTTTTCTTTTATAAATTAAACATATAACATTTTCTACCTCTTTATAAAAGATTTCAATACTTTTTATTATCTTTAAAATTCCATTGTTAAAGGTTTATAATATTTTTTTACAAAGCTAGCCAGGTTTAAAGTGGGTCATGCCACTATGAATATAAATAAGGAACAAGTGTTATGTACATGCAAAGAACAGCTAAAATCTGGTTTTATAGTGGCCAGACCACTTAGTACAAAAACAAAAGGAAAAGTAGGAGCTAAACAATGAGTCTAGACTGCTCGGAAGGGCACAAGCCCCTCCTGTCATTACTGATATCAACATCAGCACCCGGTCCTATAACATGCTGAACGGCAAAAAAGTATGTACCCAGATTCGGATCATAAGACCGCGAGAGAGAGGAGTAAAGATAAATCCGGTCTCATGTAGGATCTAAAAATTGCCACCGGTTGCTTGCACCATCGATACCAGTGGTCGTAGAGAAAATCCCACACCCTAAACATGATACACTAGCCTCCTAATCTAGTCAAGACCATCTAAGAACATGAGATAACTATGCATCTGTGGGTCGTACCTCATTTTCGTGACCTCGTGAACCCAAGAACTCTCATCCAGTTCCCAGATGACAACCTCATCATCGGAAACGCTAACTGCTATTGAATCCATTTTTGATTCCACGGCGGGAGAATCAAAAACAGTAGGATCAGAGACAGGCGGGAGTCTAACCTTGGGGACCCATTTCATTTCCATCCTAGGGAGGGGAACTTTGCCGGCAGGAGGTAATGAGCAATCCTAGATTTTTGGACTTTAAAGGTTTGAAAAAATATTTAAATTTAAGTATTTTGTTTCATTCTTTTTAAAGTGTTTAATAACTCATATTATAGTATTCAATATTGGTTTGAGATATTTATGAATTTTTAAGAATTAGTTGTGAATTTTAAAAAAGAGGGCTTTATAATAAAAACTTATTTCTTCTAATTTTTAAGGAAATTATAAATTTTTATTTTCAAGTAATATTTTGAGCAAATGTTTTAAAACCTACTATAAGTGTGTTAAATTATTTTAAAAGCAATTTTAGGTATTTATAATTTTTAGAAAATATGTTGACTATTTTTACCTTATGTAATAAATATCTTTTAAAATGGTTTATTTAATACCTAGTTTTACAAATAAATTACTATACATATATGTCATTTTAAATAGGGTTTTTAAAGTATTAACAAAAGGTTTTTTAGAAAGGGGTGAGAATTGCATAACGGTCAAATGGTTAATTGTTTAATTACTTATTTGAAAAGTAATTAACCATGCTTAACACTAAAATCTAGTGAAGTACGCTTATCTATTTATGAGGGTTAAGGTTGATGTTTGAGTAGGGATATGAGCAATAGAGCTTAACTTACAGGCTTTTCTCTTGACTGAGGAATAGTTAGGTCAAAAAATGTTGGAAACGTGTTAATCATGTTGATTTCTTACTTGTTTATAGAAATCATTAATATTATACTTAATACTAAAAGCTGAAGAGGTAGACTTATCTATTTTTGAGATTTAAGAATGAAGTGTCCAGACAAGGCTTAGATGCAATCGGTGCTCTAACTTATTTGGCTTCACTATTGGATGAGAAATAGTTAAGTTGGAATGTCGAAAATGAGTTTAGTATATGAATATTGATTTGTATAAGTAACTGTTTTTTACTGGGTAGTCGCACTACAACAAAAAAGACTTTTAAGCATTTTAAAAACGGTGTAGAATTTAATAGCATTTCGGAGAACGCTGTATAAAAAAATGCTATTATAGGTGCAGGACTTATCTAGCATTTTTGGGAACGCTGTCAAAAGTTCACGATTAACAGCGTTTTGAAGAACGCTATGTAGCAACATGCTATAATAAGTCTGATATGTATCATAATGAAAAATTAAACGCTATAAAAAAGTGAAACTTCATAGCATTTTCTAAACGCTAAATAAACGCTATGAAAAGTGTATGCAAGTTCAATAGCTATTCTTAAACGCTACAAAAAATGAGATTATCCATAATATTTAAATGCTGCAGAAAATTAAACAACCATATCAACATATTATTAAAGTATAACATTACTGCATTTAACACACTATTGTTGTATCTTTCATCACATATTACTACATATTAAAGAAATAACAGTCACAATAGTATATTTTCTAAACAATTTTTTTTATGCATAACATAGTAAAGTTACCTATATATTCAATACACCAAATAACATTCAGTAAATTACCTAACATTTCACATTAACGAATTTTATAAGTACAAATACTAGTAGAAAAATAAGATAGTGCTAGAAAAATAGTTTAAACTCCATCAGCCTTGGCAAACTACAACTCATGATTATTTCTTCTCTTAGCAGCGGTTGCTTTTTCCTCAACTTCCTATAAGTAAAGGATAAAGTTAAACTAGCTTTGTTATCAGAAAAAGATTATATATATGGTTAATCACGATCTCACCATAATCAAGCAAAAATATATACATTCACCAAATTTTACGAGCAATATAGAATGTGCTATGAATAAACACAAAATTTATATGCACCTAAATAAAATTTAAAAACTTGATTTTCTTTGGTTCATGTCTTTTTTCAAACTTAAATTTTCTTCCATATTTTTTTTATTTAGGTTATCTAGAATTAAAATATCTAAATTGTTTCTTTTAAGAAAGAAACAAATTCTCTAAATTTTATTTTTTTATATAACGTGAAAAGTACGGTCATAAAAACCAACAAAGTTGTGGGGAGAATTATTTCCACACGTTCATATTAAATATTTCTTCTCTATCACCAAATTTAACACGTCAATATATATAGCTTGACATTCGCAAACAAAGAAACATAGCTCGTGTGTTGAGGTAAGTCACTGTAATATGTTGTATTTATGAAAAAATTATTTGAAATTTATAATGTTTGTGTATGCATGAAAGAAAGAATTGATATTATTTAGCTAATACATGTGGAAACTTGTACAAATCACAATCCGAGGCCCATGTTAAAGTTTAAGAAATACAGTACTCAGCTATATGCATACGCACTCACTTACACACGTACAGAGATCAGTAGGTATAGAGAAACATATATTTAACTACAGCCATATAACATGAGTATATGTTGTACCTTTTTCCAGCTTCGAAAAGATAGCTTCAACTTATGTACGCAATGACACCAATCACTGATGAGGAAGGAATAGCTAAACCAAATGAAAACGGTCTGCATGAAAGATTAAGATAGCTTAGAAAAACCACTGAAAATTGGGAGGACATTCATTTGGAGAAAGAAGTTATAATGTTGAACTCACGTCTTTCTGACAAACTGCAATATTCCTAAATTCAATTGTTGTGCATAATACTAACTGTAATCATAGTGCAGTTGCATAAGAACCACACAACGTTTACACAGATGACCAAACCCAAAACACTATGAATAATCCAATACCACCTACATGTACTTGTATTAGTTTGATTGTACAACGAAGATTTGTACAACTAAGTAAATTGTAACAATCAAGTCTAACATTTACTCTTACAAAGACCCAAGCATTTCACTATTACATCCCTAACCACCGAACTATTTTGTAAGTTTTTCATTCAAAGGAATTAATTATCAGTCAGTAGCTGAGTACAAGGAAAAAAGAAAAGAAAATATTTTTTTGCATGGCAATAATAGTTCATAGAAGCAAATCCGACAACAACGTCATGCATGTAGGCCACTCCATAAAAGTTATTACAAGCCAAGAGGAAAATGATTATTAAATCTACATTCCCAAGGCTCTAACAATGTGTAATTTTGGCATTAGTGTAAGACCTAGTTTACTATCACATAATGGATGCTCCGAGGTCACAAACTCATACTAACAATGGTTTGTTCAAATAACATAGTCTTGTGCGGATAAGTAAAGTTATCAATTGTTACAGTAACTACAAAGATCCAAGCATTGCATTACCACATTCTTAACCACCAACCAATTACAAAACTTATGCATCAACTGAAAGAATATTATATGTAGGTGAGTTAAAAAAATAAAACTAGTTATGAAATATTTTTCTTAAATAGGAACATGCTAGCAAGGGCGAATATATGAATATCTAAGAGGGGTCAGCTGGCCCCCTTCAACTTTTCAATATTTGCAACAAACATTAAGTAACTGAAAATTTTAATCCTCTTTCCATATAAAATACTCGAATGTGTTTTTTAGAAACTTATTTCAATTTCTATTTCATGTACATTATCTCAACTATGGCTGTTGCGGTAACGGTAAATTTACTATTCCATTCCATTACTAGTTACTCGGTTATCATTTTTGAATGAGATCGGTATACTGATTTAATCGGTATTGTAACGGTAAATTTGCAATTTTATACGGTAAAACGTCGGTAATATTTTTTCAAAACCAACGACAACGGTAAATTTGTCATTCAACTTATAACACTGAGATATTTATGTAATATGCTTTATTATAGGCATTTAGAACTAAACAAATGATTAAATTTAGTTGAATAATTTAGATTAAATAATGCTAACTACACTTATTTCATTTCTTATTGACGTTTTTTTACTAAGTAATAGTTTAACTTGTATAATGAAGCATCATTGTAGTACAAAAACATGTTAAGTTACTGACTTTTAAATAAAACATGCTAAGTTACAGAGTTTAAAAAAAAAGGATAAGTTACCATTACCAGGGTAACGGTTACCAGTTTATCGATATACCGGTCTTCGGTATACCAGCAAATCGGTAACGGTAGCGGTAAGCAATTTTAGCTTACCAGTAAAAACGGTATGGTAATGGCATTTGCAAAAGGTAATGGTAACCATTACCATAACACTTCCAGTCCCAGAATGAAAATCACATCCCTCTTCATCTTTAACATATAAACCCTCATTCTTTTCATTTATTTAATCAATCGTTCAAAATTACAAAATAAAATTCTTTAAGCTATGTTACCCCTCCGTTGCTCAAATTATAGGTATTACTTAACAACTTCCTTGATCTTATAGCTTCCTCAATTTGTGTTTGTTAAGGTATTTATTTATCTTATATTTCTTCATTGGTTTGTGATTATCTGTCGTCGATTTCCTTCAAATTTACCTCTAATTTAGTGTTTATTATAGAAAGTTGAAAAGCTATAAATTATGAATTGAATTCTTATATAATGCTAATTTAATGCTGGTAGAATATCAATTGAATGTTAATTTAATGCAACTGAATGTTGATTGAATATCAATCGAATGCTAATTGAATATTGATTGACTTCTTTAATATCTGAAAATTTAAAATAGTTGCTTAATCTGGCTCATTTATATTTTAATATTAGCATTGCTTAATTTTGCTTATTTTCCGCTTTAGCATTCCAAAGTTGCATAATTTTTCTCAATTTTACTGACAATATGTTTTTCTTATGATATTGCGGTACTTGAAAATCGACATTACACTTACATTATGTGTATGTTTTCATGTGAATATGTTACAAACTTTGATTTTATCAATATAACTTTTTGGTGAATAAAATTTTCTATAAATGATTTCATGATCCCTCTCAGATATCGTCCTAGATTCGCTTATGCATGCTAGGACAAAGGGAATAAATATGTACATGCACAACTAGGTTACGATAATTTACTAAATTTAAAAAATTGATAATTGTCGTCCTATGTCCTAGAAGGAATAGTAAGCTGCAACTCCGGTAAACTTACTACAAACTACGTTACAAATTAATTGAACTCAGAACAAAGTAACTGAAGTCATTTGCAACTGCTATCAGCAACAACAACTGACACCGCTAGTACGCATGAAGTAGGAAGGGAGAATACGTTAACTGACGGCAAAAATTAACCCATGTGAAAACAAATATCTACCTAATAGAATAATCTTTCAAGTAATAAATGGTTGCTGGCTATCAATGTTATAGAAAAGTAACACCAAAACATTACAAAATTGGCCTATAATCAACTATTATGGTGAATATTGTCACCATTCTTTGAAATTCTATTTGGCCGACCAAAAAACTACCTAATTGTTAAATATGCTACAGAATTTGTTATTACATATACGTAGCAAAGGGAGATTGAGTTATCTAACAGAACAGAAATAGCAAACTACAAACAGATTTTTATATGGACTAAGCTATCAACTCATATGTCACTGTCAACTCTCAATTTAAATAACAAACAACGTTAACACTATTTCAACTTAACAGTTGTTGTATTTAAAACTTTAGTATACATGGAGTTAACTTTGTAGGCTCAGAAACTTAGCGCACTAAACCATTAATATAATCAATGGACTGCGAGTATGAACAAAACAGTATAATGCAAAAGTATAATGACAATAGTAGAACGTACCTCATCAAGTATGACAACATCTCTTCAACCATTACCATATTATCTTCAACCTTCTACCCTTGAATAAGTATCACAAATAACACAGAGCCTATCAAATAAAAATGATTTGTGAAGTTAAACACCCCACCCACATACACTGATACATCGATATGGAAGAAAATATAACTGTAGGGAACATAGCATGGTTGCTTCTAGTGAAACATGAACAAAACTTAGCTTAACTATCGTGGTCAAAGTTGTGTACAGTCAGGCCTAGACTCAATCCACGTGCACCTGTAAATGCTTTTGGCGAATCCACGTGTACCAAACATCAAGCTAACAGTATACATGGAAACATATTTTCATGACTAATTATTCTTACTGACCACATATAAATGTGAGGAGCAAAATATGTTTTTGTTTCATCCAATTATTTGTGCCATTGTTAATTGGGTGTTATAACATTATTTTGAATTATCAGCTATGACAACACAAGTGAAATTGAAATTATTCCTAAAATACTTTGCCATTACAATTTTTTTTCAAAAGAAAATAATGATTTAAGTGAAAACAATTAGTTACAAAATAAATTAGATATTTGGTTATTTACAGAATAAGATTTTGATCTTGCTGTTTAAATCTGTGTAGTAATAATTTTTCGAAAAGGTTGAACTTATACATTGCACTTAATATACCAAAGTAGATATGGTGATTAGATGATTTTGGATCAGTTTTAATGTTCTAAGAACATAAATAAATGTAAATTCATCGTATGTATTATGCACTAGGACTAAGAATTACATTTTATATCATCCAACCCCAATCATAAATATAAAAGCAAATAAAAATAAGGGGAAATAAGGACATACATACAAGAAATACGGATGTAACTAATAGTTAATGAATTAACCGCTGCAAAGTTAATAAGTATGTGGATGGCAAGCAAAACTACAGACAGAACCATTTCAGTGAAGCCTATAAGTGGGAGAATAAAAATTAAAGAAGACCATATATGAAGAAATATAAAGTAAATTCACCCTACCACAATATGAGTAAGAGAGAAACAACTCACCTTTCTCAAGTGGTTTGCAATGAGAGAATTTGATAATCATTCTGACCAAATGCATGCTCCAAATATAACTAATAGTAATCTTTTCCTGTCATTTATAAGTTGAACAATAAATTAGCAATCCAATATAGGAATTAAAAAAGTTAAAAGTATTCATTTATATAGATTATTCTGAATATGTGCTAACATCATGATTATTGATATAACATCACGGTAATAGTATGAAGCAAAAATGCATGAAACAAAAGTTCATAAATATGATGATGCCATACCTAGTAACATGTAAAGGAGAGTTCCTTTAAGAAAGCTTAAGTGTCCAGTTCAAACAATGTCATCCATCATGATAGGGAAAAAATTATAATGACACCCGGAACATTTCAAAACTTCAGCATGCACTTCACCCATAACAATAAAATCATGCAACTGGGAATTTTAGACAACATAGAATAGTAAGGAATTACCGATATAAACAATATTTTCAATGTACCAGTACCAATTAGTCATTTGCAATGAATCAATGTTAAATACTTCACCCAAAGAGTATGAATTTAACAAAACTTAACAGAGTAGATAAAACCTTCGGCTGTGGCTGTGGCTCCAGCTTCTTGAGTAGCTTCTGCTACGGCTTGGGCTCCGAGAATAGCTTCTCCCAGAATCATACTCCTTCACCTGCATCAAAAGTTCGTGAAAACAATGTCAGCTTTTCTTCTAATATGTTTTTTGCTAAGTGAAGTAACATAGATTTGCTAATAAAGTTACCCTTATATAGCCTCGCGAAAATGCATTATGGAACAATGTCGGCTGAATGTTGATAAAATCTTCTGTGTCATCAATGTACTCTTTTAACTGAACTAGGACAATGGGCACTTTAGATAATTTTAGCAACAAAAAGAGTAAGTAAAAGGAAATCAAGATCATACTTATTGAACATACCGAAGTTAATTTGTTGAGAGTGTTGTCAATAACAACAAAGTAAGCTTCCAACAACATTTCCAACTCCCCTATATTTTCTTGAATGCCGTCTGAATTCTTTATACTACTATGTCTGCTCCTAGCAAGGCTTAGGGCTTTCTCAAGCCTTCTAGACTCAGTCCTGGAATCAGGAGGTGAACAAACTAGGGAAACTGGAGCAGACACGGATACTAGTTATCCAGTAGAATTAAATTCTTGTAAAGACTAATCGCCGTAGAATGATTCTATTCGCTTTTTCTTTTCGGTAAGGTACATTTCAGCCATGTCACAATCATCATCATTAACTACTCTATTTCATCCCTGACCTATATAATAAAAAGGTATATGGTTGGGCTGAAACAATACAACAAAAATGAATGGGGAAGTAGGTGGGTCTTACCTTTTGGACTCTACGGGTCAAAGCAACAAGTCTACTTTTCAAATGACGTACACGCTCTAGGTTCAAGATACTGATTTTAGATGTCAGCTCATCTAACAAGGGATATGCCTTAATTTCAAGTTCAGAAGCCTGTAATGATAAACATTCTCTAAGCTGAATAGATTCTAATCGTTCAGATGGTACACTGGGCTAATTCTATCATTCAATCATCCAACATTGTCTAAGATGAACAGATTCAGCATTGTCTAAGGGAATTATTGTTTAAGATGAACATATTCAGCATTGTCTAAGAACAAAATGACAAAATAGTACTTGAATATAAATTATTAAAGCCAACATCCTTTTTCATTTTTTGAAGTAACTATTCTAATAACAAGGGCATAATCCTATTCATCATGTTATCTCCGGCATATGTAATTTGCACATATATACTGACGGGATATCCCATGTTCATGTAAAAGAAAAAATGAGTCGCCTTTTGACCTGAACCTGCTTTTATTCATGTACATATATACTGACAGGGATATCCCAAGTCCATCCAAGATAATATTGTTTATGAACTAGATATGTTTATACCTTCAAAATAATCGATGAACATGGAAAGAAAATATGTCAATTTGTTGAAATTGCATGAAATTATTGCTTATCATATCATTTAACCAACTTAAACATTGCATCATTGCAAAATGAAGAATGGTAACAGGTGTGAAGTAGTTCCTAACATCAGAAGACCACTGATGTGAAATCTTCAACTGTTACAGAAACTGAGAAAATAAAAGAAAATATATGAAAAAGGAACTGACCGAAACATTCATTTATAACCAAACATACATATCAAACTTCAAAAGCAGAACATAAAATATCTAGGCTCCTTTGGCTTCATCTTCTTTAGGAGGGTTCTTCTTGGCTTCCATGAAGCAAAAGCAAAGCAGCAAGGGCATTGAAACAAGAATTTCATTGTTTTTTTAAGAGGGAATAAAAGAAAGAAAAGTATAATAAGAATTAGAAGGAATGTTGTTTATACGGTACAGACAAACAAATATTGGATGGAAGCCGTAATACGCATGGGAATAATTAGGGTACCTATATAGCGTCCACATTAACATATACCAAGCTATGTTTATGCACAAGCTATAAGATATCTAAGGCATGATATCTAAACTCAAGCTATGTTTATATGCAAAAGAAAAAAGGAAAATAAAATGTAGCCTGGGTGGTAATATTATGAAATCCAACATGTACATAGGGGGAAATCGACTCATTACAATGCGTCTTTACAGGTATACAGATACACTAGTGAAGCAATGCAATATACACGTACCGTTGAATCAGATGATATTAATTTAGCTCGCTTTCATTCAAACAGAGGCACGATCATCAGGCCCAGCAAGCATAATCTGCCTTGCCAACACATTACGTAGTTACATAAGCAAGAAAAAAAAGAACGGAACAAAACAGATCATATCATATCAGGTTCATGGCACAAATTATCTACATGAAATTTATTTTTTGATCTACTTTAGGCACAGAAAAAGGCTGAATAAAGACATGCACATGATTTATTGTTCTGTTCCAATTACAGATATCATGAAATGCAAAATACATATAAGAAAATAGTTTCATAATCAGTTCAAAATTTTAAAGAGAATAGTAAGATTTACCGAAAAGATAGTAGTAAATATTATTTGAGGTCCAAGCTTTTGATATTAAACTGCTTATAATGGACTAATGTGCAGACAAATTTATTTTTATAATCTGGATATGAATTGCTATAAATTGATATATTTATAATGGACTTAAGTTCGGTAACAATACCTTATTTTTGTTTATATCGAAGAGTTCTGAAATATTTGATATACTTTTAAAACCTTCATATGACCTGTATGTATTTTTTGTAAGAAGGGCGAGTAGCATTGCACGTGTATAGTGAACTCAGAGATAATTAAGGAGAAGAACAATCAGTTGGGTCATAGAATTGCCTGCAAAGTTTGTAATCAAAAAAGAAGGAAAAGGAGATGAGACAGAGGTACAACATTTGATTTAGCCTTCTTATTGATTAATTAAGAGAACTTATGAAAACAGGAAATGCTTTCCAGTAAAATAGCACACTCCTTTGCATTCTTCCATAATAGGTATTATGACTATTACTCAACATAGCCTATATTCTCTAGTAATTATCCTTTAAATCACAACTAGTCTTCTTTCTTTTCCACTGTATATATAGATAAGTTATGGTGATAATTTATCATGTAGGCTTGGGAGGCCATCTAAATTTGCAGTTTATGTGTTTCTACTTTCTAATTAAGGATCTTGAGTCCAATTACTTGCGAATAGAAAGTGTAACGTCCAAAACTTTTATTTGTTCACGATTACGGTTGACGAATTATTTTGCTGCCGTTTTGAGAATAGATATATATTCTGTAAACCAATGACAATCCTAGCAAATCTAGTTGACAAAATAGTTAGAAACAGATTAACAGTGACATACACCACTAAAAAAATTCAAGAAAACAAAGCATAAATAATAAATTTATCTAATGCTTCTAAATTTGACTTAGTGGGGCATGTTGGCCTGCAATGATGATGTAGTTTGAAGAATCTTGCGTGTAAGTTGGATTATACAAAGGGACAGTTTGGCACAGGTCCCTAATAAGTTTCAAAATGCATAAAAACCCCAGTAAAAAAAATTTGTAAATTAGGTCCCTAGAATTAAGTTATCGAATAATGACATACACTTATGCAATTATTCAATGAATAATTGCATATATTTATGCAATTATATCAAAAAATTGCAGACATTTCCACAATTATTCACTGAAAAATTGTGGAAATTTACGCAATTATTCACCAAAAAATTGCGGAAATTTCCGCAATATTTTCAAAAATTTGCGGAAAATTCCACAATTATTCACCAAAAAAATTGCGGAAATTTCCGCAATTATTCACCGAAAAAATTGCATAAATTTATGCAACTTTTGGATATAATTGCATAAATGTCTGTAATTATTCAGTGAATAATTGCATAACCATATGCAATTACTTAGTAACTTAATTCTAGACACCTAATTTACATACTTTTTTTTACTTGGGTTTTTGTGTATGTTGAAACTTATTAGGGACCTGAGCCTAATATTCACTTATACAAATATATTTATGCATAAACTTCTTTAACTATATTTTTTTTTGTGACTATATTGTTTTTTTTTTCTGTACAGTCCATTGATTGGCTTGCATCATCAAAAGCTTTGATAGAAACAGCAAATTGACACCCAAAATGCCGAATTTTGACTGGACAGAAGTTATGCATTGTTCAACAAAGCTTTCTTTAGTTTTGATGAAGACTAGTTTTATTGCAGTAATGTGATGATATCTTATCAAAATTCATACCGATTTCAAATCAGAATGTGGTAAAAATCAGTGGAAATAGGAATGCACAACAAGTTTATTATTAACTCATCATCTCAACAAATTCACAGCAACAAATTAACTATACTGAATTCATCATTATTTTTCCGCATAATAGATTCTATTTTTAAACAATGTATTTAAAATTCTTTAAATTTAAAATTCTTTTATGTAATAACATTACCGTATGCAACAAGAAACAAGAAACACCAACAATATTAATTGGAGCATAAGAAACTATGTCCTTTTCTGTTATAAAAAAATTCATGTCCTTTTCTTTTCTTTTTCCTCCCCCTTTTTTCTTCAAAAACTTTTATTAATTGGAGCACAAGAAACACCAACACTTAGATTAGCAATTTGTACCAAACCTATACATATTTAAGCGGAATCACTTGCATTCCATTTTTAATCAAAAGTGAAGGCCTATATAGATGCTACCTCTTAATTAACCAAATTGGTACTATTGGAAAATCATGCACATGGAGCTTAAGTGTAACTCACATAACCATTTAAAGCTAGAAATGATATATACATGATGCTATCTATCAATAATAATTGTGAAGTGCATATAAAGCTTCCATTTAATTAAGCTAACCGCGTATTTGTAATTTAGCTAGAGTTCTACAAAATTAGATTATATAAAAAGCAATTGTAACAACCCAAGTTTTTGTAAATTTTAATTATCGACAAAATGACGATTTAATCTAGTTGACAATTGATATTGAGTTTTAAATCGTATTTAAAATTCTTCAATAAAATTGTTAATCGTTGTTTGGGATTTTAAATCAAATTTGAAATTCTTTTTAGTATTGGCAAAATTCTCTATTATATAAATTGATCAAGTAAAATGGGTAAAATGTTATTGGGCTTTTGTAGGTGAATTTTGTTCATATTTTATTTTGTTATTTGTAGAGATAAAGTTACTAAGGCTTATAACCCGACCCCTTTATCATTTTCTCATTTTTCTAACCCTAATAACAAATCGAACAAGAAAACGAAATAATGGCGGCTTCAAAAACTTTTAGCTCGTTCGTTCAAGAAGGAATTAGGGCTTCGCGATCTCGTTTTCAAATCATCGTCATGCGAGATGATTTCAACTAGATTGAAGCTTCAAAACTTCAACTCTCGACCGAACTGAGGTGAGTTCTACTCACATCTATTTCACTCAAACTCTGTGGTTTTCGTTCATTTCTGGTTAACTTCGATCGATTGGTTTTGGGGTTCTTTTCAAATCAGTGCTATGCTCGCGTTCGATTTTTGTGTTAATACTTGGGTTTTGAAATCAGTGGGCTTCGGCCATTCGATTTGTCTAGGTGATTGGTGACTTTTCTGACTTGGTTCGTTTTGGTTCGATGTTGATAAAGTTTTATTTGACATGGTCAGATTTCTTGTGATTTCGGCATTAACGTGAATTTTGTTTGGTGTTTCAATTCGTTATCACCTGACTTTGGCTTGTGATAATGCTGGCCTCGGCTTTGAATTCTTTGGCATGTTTACTTCGGCTTGTCACTGCTTAGATTTGTGAATTAATTGGTTCTCTGAATATCGTTGCATTGGGTTTTGATATTCGAATTTGATAGTGTTTATAATTTGATTTGTGGTCATCCTGCTTTGCTTGATTTTGTTCACTGTTTCATTTGAGATAGATATGTATGTGTATACATATATATATATATACACATATATGCATACATGTATATTTGTATTTGCTCGGCTTTGGAATTGTTCGAACTTGCCACCATGGTTTGTTCATCTCTGATCGATTTTCAGTTGTACTTAGTATCTTTGATGCAGTAGTCTTGTTTGCTGGTGCATATGCTTACTTAATTGTCGGGTCATTCATTTATGAGAAGCAGTGTTGCATACCTTTGTGCTCGACCCTAATCTGTTGGCATTGTTGAACTTTGAGGCATATCATATTTTATTATGACTTCATGTAGAGGCTGCACTTGGCCATACCATGCTGTAGCTTGACCTTTGGTGCAGTTTGTTTGCATCTCCATTTGCACTCAAGTTAGCCTGAAGCACACATTGTTCATTGACATATACACCACGTTGATTGCATTATGTGGTCTGGTCATCCATGTTAGCTTGTCTGGTTGTCATTGTGTACATGGTCATATATTCATTTAGGAGCCTGACAACATATATATATATATATATATATATAAGTATATGGTCATGTATAGTCTGGTTTGCATTCGTGTTCATCTTGTAGTCTACATGTGATTACTGATTTAAGATACTGCCTTGTAATTACAGTCTTCATTTCTGGGTTTAGATGTGTCATGTACATGCAGTGTCTTTATGTTGCATGGCATTCATATTTGGGTGATCTCAGATACATTTCACTATAGTCTTGATATTTCATTGACCTTTACACTTGTTGTTGCTTGGTCTTATGCTATTGAACTTTGTTCGAACTTGCTACCACTGTTTTGATTCTCTGACCTTTTTTTTACTTTGGTCATTCGATCACTGTCTTGCAGTGTTGTTTCATTTGTTATTGTATATACATATGTGTATATGTGCTGTTACGTCTTACTTCATTTCTGTTTTGCTAGATTATTATGGTCTGGCATGGTCTTGTGCCTTGAACTGCTTCATTTATGCTATGGTCTTATGCCATGAGTCTGGACCATGTACATTGAATTGTTCTTGTGTTCATTTGTGACTTTCACTGAGCTTTTGTGTAATTCATCACTGTAGTGGCGAGGCAGTACACGCGTGCGTGTACTGCAGCCCTACCAAAAGTGACGTTTTAATTGATATTTCGATTGTTTGAATTGTTTCGTTGGTTCAATTCAATATTTTGAAGTTGTATTCTGATTTGGATTCGCTGATTTGTTGTATAACACTGTATAGTGTTATATCGATTTGGATTTGCTGATTGTTGTTTAACACTATTTAGTGTTATATCTGCCGTTATCCGATTCTCTTATCGAGAAGTTGGATATACGAGATTTCTGTGACTGTCGTCTATTTGATATTTGATTATTATTGCTTCTGTGCATTAATAACTGAGTTTGAATTAGACTGACCCGTGTATTATTTTCTTTTGAATTTAATACTCGGGTCAGACCCGAGTTATTTCAGGTTGTAGATTTCCTGCTTTGAGATGCTGTTAGAGCTACGAAGACTTTTCATATCTTTTGAAGTGGATTTCATCTATTTTTGTAGTAGTCAATGTAGTCGTTGTAGGATGATATGTACTCATGTATATTAGTCGATAATGTACTTGTTTATATAACTTCCAGAGTCGACTATTGTAGTTGTATCCTATGTATTGTGTCAACTATATTGTAACTGACATCAGTTATATATATATATATATATGAGACTTTTGTTTTTATCTGTGTTCCGCATTTATATTATCTGTGTTATTATTATATCTAATGTTCTAAACTATTATGAACCATCGTAGTTTGTTTTATACTGATAATTGGGTATGTCGATGGGAGTAAATAAATAAGATGAAAAATGAAAAGTATATACCACTCCTATCGAGGTAACCAATATTAGCGTAAGGCCAACTACGGATGGCCGCTCCTATCCAGCCTTATTCTTCGTAATAATAGACAGTATTTCTTTTAATACTCTTTGTTATTATGAGCATAGAGGTGGGGCGTCACAGCAATTGTCTACGTTTCATATCTAATGATCCCTCAACTTATTTCTTATTTTTTTTAACCAAACTGGCTAGCTAATTGATCGCACCCAAAATACCATACAAAAAATTAAGTAAAATTCATTTAATTGATTACTTGAGATGACATAAAGTTGTTATGAAAAGAATTTTTGATTGGGTTGAAATAAAATGTTGATTAACTAAGTTAACATCCAAGATACAATGATATGTTTCTTAGAAGTTATTTCTAGGTACTAAATAATATCTTCATGGATCACATCTAAAATCCTTCTCGAAAGTATATGGAAGTGAATATAAAAAATGAAAATGTTTGCTATATAAATTGAAATTTTAGTAAAATTTAGCCCTTAAATGCTAAATAAGTCACAGCAAGTTTCTCTTGCTATGATCAACTTATTTGCTACTACTAAATCGATTTTTTTTAGGTTGTCAAAAGATACTTCAAGTTACAAAGTAATTACTATGCTATTTTTATATCTACAAGCCATTCTTATCCTTTCTTGTTCATCATACATATCTGAATGAATTTAATGGTAAATTAAGTTTCATTTCCTCTTCAGTAAATATTATTACTATTTTCTATAAATAAAAGAAGACTGTTGTTTTCTTGTTCTCAAATCCATCAGCTTTGAATCCAGTGTCAAAGGCTTTATTACTATAAATAATTATTTTCGGTAAATACTATTATATGGGTAAGAAAAAATGGTAGGACAATCTTCCTACAGCATATTTTGATTGTGATTTTGTCGGAGAAAAAAAAATAAACTAGTTCAAAAGAATCAAATGAAAAGGAAAAGTAATACAAATCATCATACCTGAAAGAAACATTGTCTGTCTTTGTAAGCGACTCAAACAGCTAGCTCCACAACTGAAATAAACCCACAAGACATGCATATAGATCTACACTGTAACACAAATGTCACTAGATTAGTGCATGTAAGCAGCAACAAATAGATATTTCAAGTTTATATCGAAATTACACAAAAAATAAACATGTAATGTATAGCAACACATAAGTTATCAAAAATCCATAAAGTAAATGATTCAATATAGCGAAGCACGTCATGGTTCTTGCATACACAAATGATACATGGCTAAACCATATTGTTTGTTTACAAATAGCAATACATCAAACACACGAACGGGAAGCACAAATAATCCACAGAGACACTAACAACTTGTTCTCACTACAATTCATGTTCAAAAGAATACACACATAACTAAAACAATTAAAACAATTTTAGAGTAAATTATACTATTTTTTAACGTTTTTCATAATAAAATACCTTAACAATGGCAATATGCAAGACAGTTCCTCTCAAAGCAACAACCAACAGCAAGAAAAACGAGCAACCGACCATGAATTAGCTAATGAATTATTTCAATCCCAACTAACTTGCATAATACGAATGAATCTACGCGTTGAACTAATCTGTAATCAGCTAAACAACATTATTTAATTTATAAACATGGAAAATAACAAAAAACCAAGCCAAAATCGTAAGTTATAAATATTAAACAGCAAAATTAAGACCATTCAGAATAATTTAATCCAACCATTAAACGCACAATTAAAAAACAAAAATAGGAAGATATACCTACAGTTAACTTCGCGCTTGGTCGAGGAATAGAGCTGGGTCGAGGAATAGAGCTTGGTCAAAAATTGAAATTGTGCTTCAGCTTCGTTGAGGGATCGAGCTTGGTCGAGGAATAAAGCTTCGTTGCAGAATCGTGCCTAAGAAGCCTTGAATCGTGCTTTGTTGCGGAATCGTGCTTCAGCTTCATGGAGGAATCGATGTCATTGAGGAATCGCGCGGTGAGGGAATAGAGTGAGCGGTAGAATCGAGCTTTTCAGAGTGACAAGGGATTAGCGATTGAAGAGAATTCGAGAGTGGAAAAGAGATTTGTCAGTGAAGTGGAGAGGATTTAGGGAAATTGAAAGTGAAGAGAAAAGTAAAGTATGACGACAGAATAATAAGAAGAGGGAAACACATAGAATATGACTGTCAAAATTTATTTTGCTTAAAGATTGCGTGCACACAAGCTGTCTTAGACGTTAATGACGACTGATATACTTAACTATAGCAAGTTAGGTTTCAATGCAATCCATTGTTGCTATTGATAGACCATTTTGTTGTAGTGTTACGCGTATACAATAATAGAGTTTCAACAAGAGAGGTGTTTTAAAAATAAAAATAAAACTAGTACACGACAAAAATATGTACATTAATTTATACCTAGCAAGATGGTCAATACTCAATTTTATCTACAACATGTACATGTTTTTCTACCTTTGAAATCATTCACCAACCTTATGTTGAACAAAATTCCTGCTCTAGAGCTCTGAGTTATAACAAATGGAAAGAAACGTGAAGTTGGCCTTCCATTTTCTTTACCATCATGAACAAATCCAGGTTGAAGTTCTAACCACGCGTCACGTACGGTCAACAAAGCATTCACTTGTGAATGCATTATCACCTATAAATAGTTAGGTATATCAGTTCTAGAGGTAAAATTATGCAACGAATAACTCTCATATTCGTCAGTTAAATTCAAGTTACACTGGTAACGGTGAAATCTCACAAGTAAATGTTTGATACAAAGCATAATTCTGAATAAAGAGTTTTAAATTGCTTTAAAACAAAAATAGCTAAAGAAGTAAGTATTATCTCCTTTGATAGATTTCCGTCCTAGATTAAAATGGATACAAAAGTAGTGCTCAAAGAGCAGGACCATGCTTTGGGGAGCGAAAACTCATATACTTCATATTTTGTTAGCTGCCAGTAGATCGCGAAAAGAAAATTTGAATTTTGATGTAGCAAATATAAAACGTTTCTGGTGAAATCAAGAGCAAGGATACACCTGTAAAAGTAAAGTCCCATCTTTGTACTTATCTGCTACACGTGTGCTAACATGAAATGGTTGAGTGCAATGAACAGCAATTGTCCTGCAAATAGCATATATTATTTTAGTTTCTTGAGGTGATATATAGTTTTCCATCGTATCAACAGTCAAAACCCAAAACCAATAGGCTTTTAAAATAAAATATGGATTGCCAGCACCATTGCAAAATTGCAACTTTAACACCTAGTAACCAGAATGTTGAACTCTTTAACTGTTGTAATTGTAACATTTTAAGATAAATAGTCCTACGCCGACAAATGTAGACTGGAAATGGGCATATAAATGAGAAATCATGCCTTCAAACATTGTGACTTCATGATAGCATGCACAAACATGATAGAGTTTGTGGGAGTGACTTCATGATAGCATGCACAAACATAATTGTGTTGTTTGTGAGTGCAAGTCGTTGCGAAGATAAGAGCAGTATATCTATCTCCCCTCGTTACAACTATAATACCTTTTTACAGCTTTTATTTTGGTCATTTCGAATCATGCTGATGACAGAACCATTTCATATAAAAAACCCCAGGTTATGAGTTTGGCTACTGAATAAGGCTAAAAAATAAATTGGTTCATGTCTCAACAAACAGCGAGCAACTTTGTCCAAGCTACAATTCATCATATAATTTTTTTACTAGAATGACAAATAGTAGAGATTTGGGAATTTTTGACATCACCCTACTTCAGCATATAGATATGATTATAGCCTAAAAGTTAATTAACCAACGATTACTATTTAACTAAATGTTCGGAGAATTTTCAGTTAAAATATTCAGTAATGGATTACAAATTGAGATACACAGTGAATGCAAAATCAAGTTAACATCATATTATTTAATGAATATTAAACTCAAGTCCTTGATAAGTTTCAAAATACACAAAAACCTCAGTAAAAAAAATATGTAAATTAGTCTCTAGAATTAAGGTATTAAGTATTGTTTACTGAATAATTGCAGACATTTATGCAATTATATTAACTTTTTTTTTCTAGGGTTTTTGTGTATTTTGAAACTTATTAGGACATGTGCCAAACTGTTCCTGTTAATTAACCTTTCAGAAATCCAATGATGGAAAGCTCAAATTCAAGTTTGAGAGCAATGGTCCTCATTCCTTCTAATACATTTTGCTGCTGGGGTTGAACTGGAAATAAAGAGAAGTTAACATTAAACCGCATAACTATTAAAAGTTTATAAACCAGCTGAATGACGCAATTTGCAATATTTTCATTAATTTTCAGACACATGACAACATATTTTGAACGCCGATATGTGCTTACATATTTCCTGTTATTTACAAATATACAACTCTGTTGATAACTTTGATATATGCGAAAGTGTAAATGAACGAAAGTCGAAAAAGGTTCTCCACAAGTGTAAATGACCTAAATTAAGGTTTTGAATTTAATGGTAGTCACACAAGTTATAGGGCATATGCCCTTTGATTTTGTCAAATATTGTCAAATTGATGCTATAATGAAAAAAGAATAACAACTACAGATGTGCAATAACGAAGTAAGATTCTCTTCAAAATACCAATTTGGTACGGAAAGTTACCGCACAGATATAGCCGCACTTCCCTCAGTTTTTTTTTTTTTTTTGAAACAAAGGATGGGACTAATCCCAACCTATAAATATATTAAAATCAATAAGACAAACAAACATCCCAAATACAATCATGAGTACAACAACAAAACATAAAACGATGAATATATCCCTTGCATACTTGTAAACCAATCCATGGAAATATAACTGGCTGGCTGCTAGTATTTCTCAAGAAATACATCATAACATGTTCGCTAAATAGTCTTTTCTAGTGTGATAAAGGAGGAAAAAAATAGTCAATACTATGCACCTTTTGCGGATTGAATCTTTCACAAAAAACATCGGAGTATCGTCTCAGAAAGATCACAAGCAATACTGCTCATCTTCTGTTAGTAGTCTCTGTCTAAACCAGTATTTCTCTTATGTTTAATCTAGTTCTTGCAAATCATAATTGTACAATTTAGTGTTAGAGCAAAGTTATTGCACTACAAGATTAAACTGCTATTCCAACGGCTACGAGCCGTTGGAATATAATCAACGTTTTCCAACGGCTTCTAACGGAACTGGCATAATTTCCAACGGCAATTCCAACGGCGACCAACGGTTAATAGCCGTTGGAAACCGTTACTAGCCGTTGGAATAAAATGTCCAATAAGCCATTGGAAACCGTTGGAAATCTGGGTTCATTTTGCTATACAACAGCAAGCTATTAACCTTCCAGCCACACCATTTCCAATTCATTCCATTTCCAATACATTTCCAATACATTCCACACATATATATCAATATCAATATAAACAACACATATAAATAAATTAAACACCAATATAAACAAACCAAACCATTCAAACATCATAAACACCATCAACGTAAATACCAACAAAACATGTCAACAAACCACGTACATACCATCAAAATATCGTTCTCACCCACTCCGTACCAATATATACAACATTAAAACACATTGTAACCATCTCGAAGTCAATATATATATCGTTCAAACACAAACAATAAAAAGCATACCTTCTCAAGCATCTTCGTCGTCGCCTCCGGAAGCACCAGACGATGAAGGAAATATACCATGATTTTGCACATACTCCGCAAGCTTTTGATTCAGCTGCTCCATCTGTACGGCTCGCAAACGATTCTCCTCCTGTAGCTGCTCAATCATAGCTCTAAGCTCCTTAATTTCTTCTTTGTCTTGGGCCTTTTGAGCTTGTCGAGCCTGCAAATAGAAATAATAGCAAAAGGGTTGGAAACGCTTATAAAATATTATATCACTATATATCTAAACGCTAATTTGTTGTGCATATGTAAAAGGATCAATTACCGTTACGTTCCCAAAGCCACAACGTCTACTCCACTACGTCGGATCCATAACAGCGTCAAATATGTTACCTTGCTACTCATGTGTCAACTCATCACGACCAGACTGCTGAAGCGCATATGCCCGTGCCTCCTGTAACCTTGACTATAATGGAAAAAAAAACAATTTCAGTTGAAAAATAGTAGAATGTAATTTTTATTTTACATAGCTAGTAATTAATAAACTTATTGATGTAAGTATTAGAAATTAAAAAACGCATACATATGCCTCAGTCGTCTTATCCTGATCACCCCACTGATATATGATTTTGCCAGACTCGTCTACTTGCTTAGATGCGTGGGTGTGAGCAAATAAGTCCACTAAGCCAACGGGATGTCCATAAGCTCGTTCCTGCAATTGATAATTTGGATAATTTAACTTCACATAACTAATTACTGAACTGATCAATATACAAATGTGATAATAGATAAATTTACCAAATCTTCGCGGTGATGCTGGAAAGATTTGAAGCCTCCACGATGAGTTACTGGATTCCTGCTCCTGTTATTGTCATCATTGTTATATAATGATGGTATGAAAACTTGTAACAAATTCTAATACCAAACATGAGTAGTTTTCAACATTTTGAATATGTCACACTTTCGAACCATTCAATAATTGTGATGCTTCGACTCAATAATGCAGTTAACCCTTTAATTCTGATCTATTTTACTAATTCGTTGAACAAAACTATATGTGCATGCAATAAATATTGAGCTTCGCTTTATCATGTTGGCTTCACTTTATCAAGTTGAATATTGAGTTGTTGGAGATGCTCTTAAAGCAATGCGTACACATGGATCAAAATTTCAAACCGTCAATGTGTTATATCTGAAGCATATGCTATTTTACTTGAAAGAAGATAATATTCTGGATAATATAAGTCTAATTCACAAAATGTAAACTCATAGACTTAGCATTTCATAAGGATATACTTGCATAAGTCCCTCTAGCAATATTTTCCTTAGTAGCGCAAACAGGAATCCACAAAACAATAGTAACATCACTAGTTCAATCAGACAAAATTAATTTGCCATCTTCATGCTGCTTTTTTCGAACACTTCAATAGAAACATCTTTATTATCTTTCCAATCTTTATCCTTGGTATAACGTTCTACCTCTATCATATGTGATTCTTCAATTCGTAGAACTGGACCAGGATCAATATGCAAAATAGCACCATTTAAATAGTAATTGACGCAGCGGCGGAATACAAAAATTGATGATACGATGAAAGTAGCGATCGATGGATTGGAAGATACTGAAATGCCCGAATTCGTTGATCCGAAGATACCGAATTCTAGCTATCCCGAACTCATTGATCGCGCACGATATCGGGTTCAAAGATCTGCGATTCTTCGCACGTTGATCTAGCGCACTAGATTCTGTGAATCGGCTTCTACGATCGTTGATTCAAGCGCACTTGAATTCCGAAAGAGGAGATAGGAGATCACACTCGACTACCAATTGGATGAAAGCACAAAGCTAACAAAGGAAATTTTATTTCAAAATCAACAACCTTTACAAATGACCAACATCCCTATTTATAGGGTTACAACACAACACACACTTAAGAAAATTTACAACACAATGACCTAAAGTACAACTCACGCGACCTAAAATATAAACGACTTATCAAAATCAGCGACTTAAACCAGCCCGTTCATGAGATAATCATTCGCCGCGACTTAAGGTTCTTCACTGTCAACTTCATTCGCGACCTTCTGGAAGAACTCACGACCTAAGGATAGGTCGTCCACGACCTAAAACAGGGATGAGCATCTCCCGACCTACAGGGATGAGCATCTCGCGACCTAGGATAGGTCGTCCACGACCTAAAACAGAGATGAGCATCTCGCGACCTACAGGGATGAGCATCTCGCGACCTAGGATAGGTCGTCCACGACCTAAAACAGAGAAATGATCGACTGGAGTTTCGCACTGTAATTTTGGAGGAGGAAACGACCTACCATATGTCGCTCGCGGCCTAGAGAAGGTCGGCAGTGATCTATTTTTTCACGACCTAGCGATTGCCTCGCGTCGCAAGGCGGAGCGACCTAGGGCATATCGCGCGCGCTCTTCTTCTTCCTGACTTCGATCGCGACCTGAGGTATGTCGCTCGTCTTCTTCTTTTTCTTCGCGAATTATCGATGTACGTTCTACATCATCCTCCCCTTGTTGGAAGGAATTCGACCTCGAATTCACACTCTCGTCATCTTCGACAAGTTCCTCCCCATAATACGGAATTAAGTGTTTGACATTGAAAACATCAGAAGTATGAATATTTCCCGGCAACCTTAACTGATACGCATTATGATTGATCTTCTTTATAATTTCCAAAGGACCAATCTTTCTAGCAGCCAGTTTGTTGTAAGTACCAACAGGAAAACGATCCTTGGTCAATACTGCATATACAAAATCTCCTTCTTTGAGGTCAACATGTCGTCGTTTAATATCTTCGGATTGTTTATATTTCTCATTCGTCTTCCCCAATCGTTCCTGAACGATTCTATAGCATTCTGTCAGCCCATCAACAAAATCAGCAGCTCGCTTCACTGTCCCCTACGGTTGTGGCACTATCGTTAAATCCAACGGCCCCTTTGGAAAGCTTGAATATACAATCTGAAATGGACTGAAACCCGTACTACGGTTGATAGCATGATTATGAGCAAACTCCGCTTGACATAACTTCACATCCTAACTCTTCAGATTATCCTTTACAAGACACCGCAACAAATTTCCTAACGATCTATTCACCACTTCCGTTTGCCCATCTGTTTGAGGATGATAGGCGCTACTAAAATTCAGTTTCGTTCCAACCATCTTCCACAGACTCAACCAAAAATGACTTAGAAATCGCGTATCTCGGTCAGAAACAATGGATTCAGGTAGCCCATGTAGTCGATACACTTCTTTAAAGAACAATTGAGCAACACGGACTGCATCAGCGGTCTTTTTACAAGCTATAAAATGTGCCATTTTCGAAAACCTGTCCACTACAACATATATTGAATCATTCCCTCGCTGAGTTCTTGGCAATCCCAAAACAAAATCCATGCTGATATCAACCCATGGTCTAGCAGGCACGGGTAATGGCATATACAATCCCGCATTCGTCGCCGTCCCTTTTGAAACTTGACAAATATGACATCTCTCCACAAATCTTTCAACTTCTTTTCTCATAGAAGGCCAAAAATATGATTGCGAAATCAACTGCAATGTACGATCTCTGCCCACGTGACCCTCTTCATGCAATTCTTTGACAATCTTCAACCTCAAGCTACAATCCGGAATACACAATCGGTTTCCTTTGAACAAGAATCCATCTTTTATCACAAAATCATCAGAACTCCCTTCCTGCATCTGATCCAGCACTTTCGCAAAATAAGAATCTGAAATAAGCAACTCTGGCAACAAATCAAATCCCACTACTTCCACTCGCATAGTTGTCAGCAAATGATTTCTACGGCTCAATGCATCGACAACTCGGTTAGTAACTCCTGATTTGTGCTTCACAACGAAAGTAAACTGTTGTAAATAAGCGACCCACGAAGCATGCCTTGCTGAAATTTTATCTTGCCCCTGCAAATGTTTCAAAGCTTCATGGTCAGTGTATAGCACAAATTCTTTATGAAATAGATAGTGCCTCCAATGCTTTATGGCTTGGACTATAGCATAGAATTCCAAGTCATAAGTACTGTATCTCGTTTTGGCTCCCGTCAGTTTCTCACTAAAATAGGAAATAGGATGACCCCTTTGACTCAACGTTCCCCCAATTCCAACTTTGGACGCATCAGTATTTAACTCAAAAAGTAACTGAAAATCTGGGTATCTAAGAATGGGCGTTGTGGTCAAGAGTGTCTTGATTCTCTGAAAAGCAGAATCAGCCTCTTCAGTCCAAACAAACTTCTTTCCTTTCATACATTCTGTAACTGGTGCCATCACGCTACTAAAGTGTGGAATGAATCTTCGGTAGAATGATGCTAAACCATGAAAACTCCTCACTTCTGTTATTGTCTTAGGCTGTGGCCAATTTCGAATAGCTTCAACTTTACTCTGATCAACTTGAATACCATCCTTCGACACAATATAGCCCAAGAATAGAATACTCGTAGTCATGAAGTTACACTTCTTCGTTGCAGCATAAAATTCCTCACGTCGTAAAACCAACAATACTTCCCACAAATGCTGTAGATGTTCTTCAGTGCTTCCACTGTAGATTAAGATGTCATCAAAATATACCACTACGAACTTCCCGATAAATGGATGAAAAATCTGGTTCATGACTCTCATGAATGTACTCGGAGCATTTGACAAGCCAAACGGCATCACTAACCATTCGTACAGACCATCCCGAGTTTTAAAAGCAGTCTTCCACTCATCACCCGGTCTAATACGAATCTAATGGTATCCACTTTTCAAGTCAATCTTTGAAAACACAACAGCACCGCTCAACTGATCCAACAGATCATCCAGTCTTGGCATAGGAAATCGATATCTCACCGTAATCTTATTCAATGCTCTACTATCTATGCACATTCTCCACGTTCCATCCTTCTTCGGCACCAACAAAGCTGGCACTGCACAAGGACTCAAACTCTCCTGAACACGCCCTTGTTCCAGTAATTCCTCCACTTGTCTTCTCAACTCCTCGTGTTCTTTTGGACTCATCCGATAGTGCGGTCTATGAGGCAATGCAGCACCTGGCATCAAGTCAATCTGATGCTGTATGTCTCTCAGCGGTGGTAACTCCTTCGGCAACTCCTCTGGAAACACATCTTTGAATTCTTCCAAAACTGGCTTCACTTCCTCTGGAACTTCAGTAACTTCACTGCTTTCAAGTCCAATCAACATAAAAAATTCAGGACTCTCATCTACCTCTTCCACGAACTCCTTCAAGGACAACAAAGTCTTCAATTCCTCAATCTCCTCCAGCTTGTTCTCATTCTGCTGTCGCTTCTTCGGAACTAAAGTGATTTTTGTGTCCTCGAACAAGAAACTGTAGCTATTTGTTCGACCATTATGTTGTACCTCCCGATCGTACTGCCACGGCCTTCCCAACAGCAAATGGCAAACATCCATGTCAACCACGTCACACCAAATCTCATCTTTGTATTTCTTCCCAATAGAAAATGGAACATGAGCTTGCCTCTCTACTTTCACTTCTCCTCCTTTCCTCAACCAAGCAAGTTTATACGGACTAGGATGTTTCTCCGTTTTCAACTTCAATTTCCTCACAGCTTCCGTTGAAATAATATTATCACAACTGCCCGCATCAATAACAAACTTACAGACCTTCCCCAAAATAGTGCACGTTGATTGAAAAATGTTATTCCTCAACCAACTCGACTCCTCATCCAGCTTCGGGGTTAAACAAGATCTCCATAACATCAGATTACATCCCTCGTCTTCCGACACCTCTTCTTCCTCCTCATCATGGTGTGAATTGATATCTTCTTCTACATCCTCATCTTCCACTTCAGCAATCATAGTTCTCTTCTTCGGTTTCGGACATTCGTTGCTCTTGTGACCCACTTCCTGGCAATTATAACATTTGAAATTGGTGTTGACTTTTGGTTTAGCCACTTCATGAACAACCGGTTTACTCGATGCTTTAGGAACATTAGAACTACTACCCACTCCTTTGTTCTGCCCCGTAAAACTTGGAAACACACCTCCCCCATGTCTACCTTGTTTCTCCCAAGCCAACGCTTTTTGATGTGCTTCTGCCACAGATCTAGGGTCGAACATGTTGACCATATCTTGGATCTGTGTTCTAAGTCCCCCAACAAATCTAGCGGTCAATTGTTCTTCTGTCTCCATAATGTCATTTCGAGCAATCAACTGGTAGAACTCATCAGCATAATCAGCAACAGTCTTCGTCCCTTACCTCAGGTTCTGTAATCTCTGATACATCAGTGATTGGTAATTGTAGGGTAAGAAAGTAGCCTTCATCAATTTTTTCATCTTGTCCCAAGCAACAATCTTTGACTTCCCCATCCGCTCTCTAGTAAGTTTGGTTTGCTGCCACCACGCCATAGCTCTTCCCCTCAACCTAGTAGCAACCAACTTCACTTTACGATCCTCCGGAACCTCCTTGAAGTCAAAAATTTCCTCAACATAAGCTAGCCAATCAAGAAATTCCTCGGCTTCCATACCTCCCTTGAATTCCGGTATTTCAGTTTTCATCCCGGACTCCCATTTGTGATCATATTCCGAATAATTTCTTCCTTGACCTCGTCCTCTTCCATGAACACTACCACCATCAAACTCCTCTTCAAAATCTGATGTATATCGATGTCGATCCTGACCACCAACATCTCTACTTCCACCATTTCTTCCACCAACATTCCTTCGATCTACATTCCTCCGATCTCGATCATTTACATTTCTATCATGACTTCGATCATCAACATTTCTATCACAATCTCGATCCACGCTTCTATGATCACTATCAACACTTCTCTCTCGATTTGAATGTGGTGAAACTCTACTTCTCCCATGGCTCGATTCAGGTGAAACCCTTCTCTGATTTTGATTCATCTCCAACATCATTCTCTCTAATCGTCCAATCCCTTCATTAAGCTTCTCATTAAAATTTTCGTTAATTCTTTGCTCCATCTCATCGGCTTCTTCTCTCCCATACAAAGCATCAATGTTGCGATAACGGTTAGCTCTTCTCGGAGGCATGATCAATCTTCAACAAATTCCAACAAAAACTTCACTTCGATCTAAAAATCTTCAAATCAACTACCCACTTGTTGAAATCTTCAAAAATCTCCAAACGAACAAATCTCATTAAAATCTCGATAACCCACTTCTCCAAATGATGTAAATCTCGCACAAACTCCAAAAATCTACGCAAACTCCTTGCGATCTAGCTCTGATACCAAATGACGCATCGGCGGAATACAAAAATTGATGATACGATGAAAGTAGCGATCGATGGATTGGAAGATACTGAAATGTCCGAATTCGTTGATCCGAAGATACCGAATTCTAGCTATCCCGAACTCGTTGATCGCGCACGATACCGGGTTCAAAGATCTGCGATTCTTCGCACGTTGATCTAGCGCACTAGATTCTGTGAATCGGCTTCTACGATCGTTGATTCAAGCGCACTTGAATTCCGAAAGAGGAGATAGGAGATCACACTCGCCTACCAATTGGATGAAAGCACAAAGCTAACAAAGGAAATTTTATTTCAAAATCAACAACCTTTACAAATGACCAACATCCCTATTTATAGGGTTACAACACAACACACACTTAAGAAAATTTACAACACAATGACCTAAAGTACAACTCACGCGACCTAAAATATAAACGACTTATCAAAATCAGCGACTTAAACCAGCTCGTTCACGAGATAATCATTCGCCGCGACTTAAGGTTCTTCAGTGTCAACTTCATTCGCGACCTTCTGGAAGAACTCGCGACCTAAGGATAGGTCGTCCACGACCTAAAACAGGGATGAGCATCTCGCGACCTACAGGGATGAGCATCTCGCGACCTAGGATAGGTCGTCCACGACCTAAAACAGAGATGAGCATCTCGCGACCTACAGGGATGAGCATCTCGCGACCTAGGATAGGTCGTCCACGACCTAAAACAGAGATGAGCATCTCGCGACCTACAGGGATGAGCATCTCGCGACCTAGGATAGGTCGTCCACGACCTAAAACAGAGAAATGATCGACTGGAGTTTCGCACTGTAATTCTGGAGGAGGAATCGACCTACCATATGTCGCTCGCGACCTAGAGAAGGTCGGCAGCGATCTATTTTTTCACGACCTAGCGATTGCCTCGCGTCGCAAGGCGGAGCGACCTAGGGCATATCGCGCGCGCTCTTCTTCTTCCTGACTTCGATCGCGACCTGAGGTATGTCGCTCGTCTTCTTCTTCTTCTTCGCGAATTATTGATGTACGTTCTACATCAGTAATTCAGTGGTTTTATAATCAATCCAACTCATTGAAGTTCATTTATTAGCAATGCAGAAGATACAGCTAAAAATAATATATTAGCAATGCCAATACGCGTATATAAAAAATGGTAATTGCTAGTTACAATATAAATGTCAGGTCATAGGTTTCAATCAGATATGGAGGGAACCCAGCTATTTCAACCGCTACATCAAATAATATATTTCATGGTTTTGCATGAATGCTCAATAAAACAATAAAATACACCACATCAATTTAGACTATTGCGTCATTAGCATAACTAAAAAGATAAACATCTTTCACTACTAGAAAAGGGTTAAATAGCGACGGGGGGCGACGGCTTTCGACGGGCCGTCGGCGGCCGGCCGTCGGAAGCTGTCGAAAAATCGCGAAATTCAGGCTCCAACCGAGCCTCTTCTTTCTCATTTCAGCATACGTAAAAAAAATTCCCAAATTCACATCCCAAGCCTCCAATCACTAATTTCGTATTTTTGCATCCTCCCCGGCTATGTATTCAACCTCTCTTGCTTTCTAGCTCAAGTATAATATCTTATTTTCACGAAAAATTCAATTTTTACCCTATTTCTAGATTTGCATAAGTTGATAAAATAGGGCTAATTGGTGATTGAAATTGTTTCCAATAGTGTTATAATAGTTTCTAGCATTCCATGGTATACCTATTTCATCTTTTATCGTGAAATTGTGAAAAACATGTATAATTTGTGGTTGTTTGTGTATGTGTAAATCGTTGTGTGTGCCTTGATTCTACGATTGTATATGTGTGTAGCACTGCTATCATTGTATTGTGTTAGTTGGAATAAGATAAAATGAATGCACAAGCTAGGAGTATTATATTTTGCACGTATTGACTTATGCAACAACAAAAATACATGAGTCTAAATTATAATTGTGTGTATTGAAAAATGACGAAAATGTTAAACCAGCCTTAAGTTGATGTAATACGTCAAATAAATGTGTTAAATTAAAATATAGTTTTGTAAATGTGAACAGTTAGTAAAACTGTATTTTTTCGTAAAAAATGCGCACATTTAATTAACTAATGTCACTTAGAGAGTTTTTGGTCCCGTCTGACGAGTGTTGTACATGATCGTTATATAAATGGTCGTTTTTTTCAAAAAACGACCATTTATATTCATCTGGTACAATGTTTGTTGGATTTGTCCCTGTATTGGACAAGTTATGAACACAGTAAGCATTTACATTTTGTATACTACTTCGTCTCAAACGGTTCATAAAATTTCGGCTTAACTTTTCTTTTTTGTTTCCTGCGTACACGCATTTGTGTACAATGCAGGGAACAAAAGGGAAATGCTGCCGAAATTTTGTTGAATTGTTTGAGACGAAGTAATATACAAAATGTAAATGCTTACTGTGTTTGTAATGGGAAGTAGGATGCCTGACCATGGAAAAAAAAATCTTTTTGTACAAAATTTTGTATCGATACGTTAAAAAATAAAATATGTCATATTTGAAAATATTTTTTTATTTGTGAAATAGTTCTTTAAATTCAAATATTATACGACCATGAAATGATTGATTATTTTGTTTTTTAATTTTGTGACTCATTTTCTCAAATAGGAAAAATGATTGATTATTTTGTTGATCGGAGGAGATGGATGTACCAAAGAAAAGGACTGAGAGGCTCAATAAAAGGAGATTTTTATAATGGTATAAACGTATTTGTTGAATTCGCTTTAAGTAATAACGGAAACGATCCAGAAATTCGTTGTCCGTGTAGTAGGTGTAGACATTTGAAATATTTGTTACCAGATATTGTGAAAGTTCATTTGTGCTAAAACGGTTTCGTACCCAAGTATTATGTTTGGGTTCGGCATGGAGAAGTTGTAACAAATACTTTTGTAGAGTCTGAAAGTGTCGTTAACGAAGTAGTTACGACGACCCGTATAGAAAATATGGTCGAAGATGCAACACGATCAATGTTTCCTATGGTTGAAGTTGACGACGATGATGGAAATGTTGAAGAACCAAATATTGAAGCAAAAAAATTTATGATTTACTATATGCTGCTAAGAAACCTATTTGGGATGGTTGTAAAAGTGACACTCAGTTGTCAGTAATCGCAGAATACATTGTGATGAAGTCAAAATACAACATCACTAAAGCTGGGTTTACGGCTGTTGTACAAGCTGCAAATAGACATATGCATCTTCTGTTACTACATATAATATGAGATGGCATAGTGTGAGAATAGAGGAAGATTGTACGTTGACACATCCGGCTGATGGAGAAGCATGGAAGCATTTCGATAAAACGTATCCAAATTTTGCAGCGGAGAGTCGAAATGTTAGATTAGGATTATGTACAGATGGTTTTTCGCCATTTTCTTAATTTGGTTCTAAATATTCATCCTGGCACATTATCGTCACACCGTATAATTTACCTTCATGGATGTGTATGAAAACGCAATATATGTTTCTTACTGTTGTCGTTCCTGGCCCCGACGATCCGACACAAGGAATCGATGTACATTTATAACCGTTGATTGAGGAGTTAAAAATACTGTGGAACAAAGAAGTAGAAACATACGATGTGTCCAAGAAGAAGAATTTTTGTATGTTTGCTTCTTTGTTGTGGACTATAAGTGATTTTCCTGCCTATACAATGCTTTCAGGATGGAGTACTACCGGTCGTCTAGCATGTCCATATTGCATGGATGAAACACGAGCGTTTTCTTTACCTCATAGTAAGAAAATTTCATGGTTTGACTGCCGTCGATATTTTCTTCATGTAAATCATCCCTTCAGAGGAGACAAGAAAAACTTTTTAGCTAATAGAGTAGAAACCAAACAACCACCGACGATATGGTCAAGCGAAGACATATATGAACTTGTTAGGGACTATCCAAAGATATATGAAACTGGAGTACAAACAGAAATTGAAGGCAAATCGATTGTTCATAACTGGTGCAAACAAACTATTTTTTGGGAGTTGTCGTATTGGAAATATCTTCTGCTTCGTCATAATATTGACGTGATGCACAATGAGAAAAATGTATTTGATAATGTTTTTAACACAATTTTGAATGTGAAAGGGAAGACGAAGGATGATTTGAAATCAAGACGCGATATAGAAGAATTATGCAAACGTCTTGATCTTCATATGAAACCAAATGACAGTAAAAAATCCAAAGCATGTAACGAATTAGATAATAATCAAGTTAAAGTTGTGTTAAATTGGGTGGAAGGGTTAAGATTTCCTGATGGGATATCATCAAATCTTCGTAGATGTGTTGACTTTAAAAAGGTAGATTGAGCGGAATGAAAAGCCACGATTGTCACACAATGATGGAAAATTTATTTCTCATTATGTTCAAAGAACTACTGCCGTTAAAAGTTTGAAAGGTAGTAACGGAGCTTAGTATGTTTTACAAAGAGCTTTGTTCGACTACTTTAAAAGTGCAATGTTTATGTAAACTTGAAGTAGATTCCTATATTGCTCTGCAAATTAGAGAAAATATTTCCGCCGGGTTTTTTTAATGTAATGGAACATTTACCTGTTCATCTCCCATCTGAAGCACGACTTCGAGGTCCTGTCCAATATGGATGGATGTATCCATTTGAGAGGTATGTAATATGTTATCACGTAATTTAATTGCATTTGAAAGATGAAGTTAATGTAAATTAATTTTGCATAGATATCTAAATCATCTGAAGAAAAAAGTGAGGCAAAAAGCATGAGTTGAAGGTTCGATATGTAAATCTTACATCGAAGAAGAAGCTTCGTTCTTTTTCTCTCACTATTTCAGTGACCATGTGAATATATCATTTGAAAGTGTTCCCCGTAATGACGAAGGCGACGAACAAGATTCCTCTCAAGCAATGTTATCTATTTTTAGACAACATGGTCGGCCTTCTGGAAAATGTGTAGAAATATGGCTAGACGATAGAGATCTTCATGTAGCACACACTTATATTCTTCTAAATTGTGCCGAGGTTGCACCGTTTGTTAGGTAATCTGAAATAATAATTTGTGTTTTATTCTTTTCTATAATGCATGCGCGTGTATAACCTAATGTAATAATTTGTTTATATATACAGTGTTTATGAACGTGAACATCCGAACGGAGATCTCAGTAAAAAAATTTCCGGTTGGTTTTCAAATTACGTTTATGAGCCGAGAAATTGTATTGTTGACGAAGGTTTGAAACATCTTGCGATGGGACCAAAAAGAGTGGTCAAGACATATCCAATATATTTCGTCAATGGATATAAATTTAACACCAAAGAATACGGTGCAGAAAAATTAACGAATAACACTGGTGTATTTGTTAAAGGTAGTGACAGTCCAGAAAATCACAAATGATTTTTATAGCGTTCTAACACAAATTTTGCAATTGACATATTTCTCACGACCCGCGGAGGAGGTGTTTCTATTTAGATGCAATTGGTTTAGCAATGTTCCAGGTTCTGGAATTAATGTGCATAAGGATTATAATCTTATCGAAATAAAGCATACATCGCACTATCACAAATACGATCCTTTTGTACTAGCCAAACAAGCATTGCAAGTTTATTACGCTCCTTATCCGTCTCTAAAAATAGATAAAGCAGATTGGTCTGCAGTTTTTAAAACAAAGGCCAGATTTACATTCGATGGGAAGAATATTTCAGACGAACAAGCTTATCAGGCAGATCTTGAGGAAAATAACGAAATAATAATTACAGACGATCATACAGATTTTGGTCCTTTGATCGATGAATCAAATGTTTTGGTAGAAGCGTTTGACAGTGCAGAGGAAAATATCGTAGAAAACGAGACCGAATCTGAATCAGAAGACGACGATGATTGATAAAAATCCGAATCTGATTTTTTTGCAATTGATGTAACTATGTTGAATTCTTGATGTATTATGAAATTGATGTAACTATGAAACCAAATCTGTACGTTTACCATTGTTTACATGTTTTATGTCATTTCCATTTGTCATTTATTTAGCAATTTTTATTAAAAATGCAATGTAATCTGCTTATCGTCGGAACATGAGACCCATTATGAATCAGGTATAACACACTTCCATTTCTATTTCCATTTCAGTCATTAATTTAGCAATTTATACCGTTGATGTCATTTACGTATGAAATATATTTCATTATCATGTTATTATTCTTTTTTGAAATGATGTGTATATACGTCACAAGTTTATCGTAATGTCATCTAGAGGTAGGAGCTCTTCCCGATCTTCAAGAGGCGATGGCAGTGGTCCATCGCAAGCATCACAACGTCATGTAGTTTCTTTAGTACCTTGAGCAGAGGGGTAAGAATTAAATTTTATTCAGCATCTTATTTTGTTATATATACGTACGTACTTATCTGTATCATATTTAAAAACAGGAGGTTCGACCTACTGCCCTCGAAGGTTGTGTTGGATGTTTCAAGAGCTTCTTACCGGAGTAGGATGAGTGCATGTTGGCCGAAGTGGGATAGCATCCCTCCCCACATAGTAGAGTGTATTTGGCAGAATGTCCTAGTAAGTATATTTTTCTATTTTCCATTTTAGTTCGTTTTTGTCGTTTTTTTACTGTTTATCATTTACAGTTTAATATTCTTTTTGCTTTTTATTGTGAAATACAGGCTGAGATGGACATTCAGACAGACGATATGCAGTTGGCACGAGAATATTGGATGAAGAAGATGCGTGAAAACTATAGGGACTCGATATCCGAAATCAAGAAATCAGCTAAAAAACCACGTTGGATGGAGGAGAGCGTATAGCAAGCATGGTTGGGATACTGGGAAACTGACGAGGCGAAGGCAAGTATACTAATTTTTTAAAAATTATTTGACTGGTAGTAAATATCAAAAAATACATGATCGATAAATAATGTATCAAATTTTGAATGTACAGGCAGAGTCGGAAAGAAACTCTACAAACAGAAATAAAAATATCGTCACTCATCGCGGAGGGTCGAAGTCATTTCAGCAGTATCGGCAGGATTTGGTAAATTTACTGAATGCAAATTGTAAATAGTTTGCGCTATATAATTTTAAATGTACAATAATTGTATGTAAAAAAACAATTTCAGGAAGCTGAGGCGCATGGTCCCGTGGGCTATATGGATGTGTTTACTCGTACGCATGCTGTCGAGCATGTAAATCCGGACGGGACAGTTTCGTATACATGGCAGGACGATAAATTCAGCAAGAGCCATGTAAGCTATTTCATTTTATGTAGTATTAGTAATTGTTCTACTTCTTAAAATTTAATGAAATAAGATATGATGATATTTATTTGTTAATGCAAGAAAAGTTTATAGAGCAGCGCCAGAAACTCCTTGCTGATACGGGTCGAGATCAGCTGACGACGGATGAGGAGGATGCTATTTTTGAGTCAGTTATGGAACCATTGGAGCATGGCAGACGATACAGATTTGGCAATCAAGTGGTAAGTAAATAATATATTGGGTATCATATAAGTTTTCAAATTCAGTACATTGGTTTTAAGTCACTTCGTTATGAAAGCATTGTGCATTACCAAAATATATTAATTCGTTACTTGAATGTCATTTCAAAAAAATAACGAAAAGGCATGTTATTTAATTTAGTTTGCATGATATATGTTGTACACATGCATAAATTGGTCACATTTACTGTTAAAGAGATCAAAAGCAGAGATATCTCTTAATGTAACGTACTATTATTTTTGTTAATGAATGGTTGAATCACAATTTAAAAACGGCCAAAAGAACATACATTATACATGTATAAACTAAATTAAATAACATTATCACACTGCTAATCATTCACATACCTGCACATATACTTACATAAACATGCATAAACTAAATTAAATAACATTATCACACTGCTAATCATTCACATACCTGCACATACACTTACAGAGATCACACAGCTAAATTAAATATTTACTACAGGTCAGTAGTCAAAGACAAGGTAGGCTGACTAGAGCTCAGATAGATCTAGCAGAGATCGAAGATTTACGGGCTAGAGCGGCGCAGCTGGAGGAGCAGAACCGTCGACAGGCCATACAGACCACACAGTTGCTAGACCAGCGTATCGCCGAGTACATGCAGCAGTATGGTGGCCGCTTCCCTTCCTCTGCTGGCTCAGATTCTGGAGGAGATTGATTGATTGCTTTGGTCGGTAAGTTTTTTTTCTTCTGTTTTGTATGATTTGGTAGATGGTGGAGCTTGTTGTTGATTTATGTACTATGTTATTATACGCTAGCTGTTTTGTTGTATAATTATGTGGATGTTGGGGATGTTGGGTGATGATTATGTGTTTTAATTTAATTTTATGTATTTTTTTGTTTGGTAAATTGTGCATAGTTTGGTTTTTTAAATTTTGTTGGAATATCATATATTGGATTCTGCAGAATAGTGTTTGTATGGAAAATGTGGATGGAAGGCTATATCGCAGCAGAAATAAAAAAATGCAGCAGATTTTCGACGGCTTCCGACAGCTTTCAAGTTATATTTTTTCGACGGCTTCCGACAGCTTTCAGATCAATTTTTCCAACGGCTTCCGACAGCTTTCAGATCAATTTTTCCAACGGATTCCGACAAGCGGCGGAATCCGTCGGAAACACTACAGGCCGACGCCTTATTTTCCTACGGCTTTTTCCGACGGCCCCCGACAGTTTTCTGCCGTCGTAAAATGCCTTTTCACTTGTAGTGTTTTTCCCAATAAACCACTATGGGTTCGCAAAATACCATGACAAAACTGTCAGGGAAAATAGAAATCCTAAACATACCCATATTAACCTTAAGCTGTAGAGCGACAATAAAAACAACCAAAGAAACCTATTTGAGCAAATAATTCAATACAATTTAAACATTTGACATATGTTTGAACCAAATTACCTAACTACTGTATAAATATAACATGAAAATGGTTATTACAAGTTGTACTATAATGTTAGATCTTAAGTTTCCATCCGATTAGCCTTTTTTGGGTTGGGGCTTTGTGTGTGTGTGTGTTGAGAGGGGGTGGTGGGGATGGGTGGGGAGGAGGAACGGTGGGGTTGCACAAAAAAGCTAACTAAATTCAGCTGCTATATAATTCGTGGGTTTGCATGAATTATGCGCATTTAATATTACACTCATTTAAGCTGAATGTTGCAACATTGCCATAAACTTGCGAAGTTGCATTTTTTTACCACTCCATTAAACTATTACGAACTCCTAAAATATCAAAAGACAAAAAACACTTAGAATAAATAAACATACATACGTACTGTGTGTGTGTGTCTATGTGTGTGTATCTGTATGTAAATTTAAATTTTTCAGTAACAATCTCATACCGCCCGTGTTATAAATTAACGGAATTATCCAAAGAAACAATTTTCTTAAAAAAACTCAATTAACAACAATTTAATCATCTGATCGTATTTCTGAATCTAGTACTTTTTCATCCCCACAAACATCTTCACAATCGCCAGATTTTCTATCTCTAGTGCACAACCCACTTCCACCTCCATTTATAGCCGATACCAACAGGACTGGGCGAAAAGGTGAGCTAAATCAGGGGTTTACTATTTTGGGTTTAGGTTTACTGGTAGTATGGTACATTGAGGACTAGTAAGCCAAAAGGAAGTAAGGAAGGCAGCAGGAAAGGAGACAATGAGTTAGGGTGAGAAAGTAAATTTTAATATAACGTCTTAGTTTCTTAGGAGCATCTTCAACCGAGCATTAATTTTGATGTAATGTCAAGCCACATCACCAATTACAAAATGTCTTTTAAAATACATTCTTCAATGCTAATGTAATTAATAATTTTAAGATGACATTGTGAAGTGCAATGTCTAGTTTTGAACATTACACATCACAATGTGAAGTATTAAATTAAGTAATTATTAATAAATTATGTAAATTACTTTAATTGCCTACGAATAATAGACTGACACGTATGAAACAAATGATCATCTTTTGCATTTGCATTGGAGAGAAATTGTAAATGTTCTTGTCATGTATGCAAACATTGATTTAACATTGTCTACAACCTATTGACACATAAGCTTTACATTACATTATTTGTGAAATGGGTTGAAGATGCTCTAAGCAATGCAAGTGAAAATAGGTTTTTATTTTTGAGATCGAATTTTACTTTATTGTACTAATTATCTTTACGACAGTTACTGCCAATGATGACCCGCGGCACTACTTTGAAATTTATTAACTCCTGTGCCAAATCATAATTATTATTTTTAAACCATAAAGCAAATAGTTTCCCATCAAGAACAACCCCATGTCTTTTCCACCAAGAGCGATGGTAATTATCAGCAGCACCTTTTGTTAACTCCATATATTTTCTCTCACATACACATTTATATCAAAACATAAATTTTAGATATAAATAAATAATGTACATAGTGGTCAAATAAATATAAGTTCTTAACCATACTTATAAGCAAGAAATGTTTATGTTTGCACTTTTCAAGCCAATGTACACAACAAATAAACAAACAATGAAATAATAAATTTAGAATCTTTGCATCAAGAAGTTGATTCGAAATAGAAGTCCACTAATATAAGCAATATCAGAGAAATTGTTTGATGTTACACGTGTAGCAAAGGCTGTTTTGATAATGGTTACTGTTACCATTTTGCAAATATCATTACTATACAGTTTTTACTGATAGCGGGTTACCAAAGACTGGTATACCAATAAATTGGTAACCGTTACACTAGTAATGATAAATTACCCTTTTTCTAAAAAAGTCAGTAACTTGACAAGATTTTCTGAAGATGATCTTGACAGGAAATGATATTCAATATCATATCTACAAAATATTGGGTGATGTCAAAAAAAATTGATGTGAGCAAGTTTTTCAAAACGGGATTCAAATTGTAAATTGTAAAATTCAAACTTCACATCGAAAGAGGATTCGAATCGTAGATTGTGGATTCAAAATGTCCACATTTTAAAGTTTGTGCACGTTTTGAAATTGAGTATGGTGTTTGAACTTCTATGTTGAAACTTAAATTCGGCTTTTCCAGTGTCTCATTTTTATTTTGTTTAGAAAGCACTAAAATTGAAATTGTGAATATAAATAAGCATATCGAATACATAAGTATAGATCGAGTGATTTTTCTTGAATGGGGTTTTAACTAAGTTTGAATCGGAGTTCAAATTGAAACCAAACTATGGAGATCCAATCCAAAATGAGATTTAATTGTAAGATTTTAAGATTTTGATAACAATGGATGTGAGAATTAGTAAGGGAGAATTTAAGAAGATTAAAAGTATGTGGAATGTAGATCCCTAAATACACACACAAATGTGCGTGTGCGTATGCACGGAAGAAGAGAAAAAGAAAAGGGATTCATTGCTCGTTCAAATTTTAGCTTTTTGTAGCTTTATCATTTTAGTCCTTTGATTCGATATTTACAAGGTTGGACCCCATCATGATGTAAGGAAAAGAAAATTGACAAAATATGACAAATTATATCATGAAATCCGCCAATTTATTTGTCGAATCCAATGGTTTAAATCCCCTATCAATTTCCACTTCATCATTTTGTGCATCAAAATTCCAGATCAAAGTGAATTATTTCATATATGTTATATTGATTTGACAGATTATTTGTTTCCAGAGTTAAATTTGAAATAGTTACATTTGATGATATGAAGCACTTGAAAAATAAACCTATTCATTATATAATAGATCTAGTACAGGATCAATTTAAATTGTCTCTTCTTCGTTTAGAAAATTCGATTCGAGGAACTATATGTGGAGTAATCCGACATAAATTGATATCAACTTCTCAAAATTTGGTAAAAGTTGGAATCTTTCCAAAACTATTAACTCCTTCAAAAATACAAATTATATGAACCATCGCTAATATTTATTTTAACTGTCAATTTGAAATGTAAATTTAAATGATTTCAAAATTTGCATGGATGATCTTGCTTTTGAACAAAATATTTTGAATTCCATCCTAATTCAGAATTTTTTGCACAACTAAAGGGATAAACAAGAAAGGGATCTAGATCGATTCCATATATATATATATATATATATATAAGAGAGTCAGGTTCCACTATAGCCCTTATGCTACACCCCTGCGTTACATCTTGAGTTGTATAAATCAAAAGGAAACCAAACTTTATGTACAATCACTACGGCACGTGCTTCGCGCATGAATTATTTTTCTACAAATTGTATATGTTTAATCGTATTTTTGCACAAAAATATAGTGTTGTTAGTTTTAGTTTTTATTTCTAAGTTGTGACATCTGTTTTTTGTTTCAATTTTTATTTCAATTATTAATTAATAAAGAATGAAATTCAAAAAAAAATTGTTAGATTCTAATTCTAAGTGATATGATTTGATTTGGGAAGATTCGTAGAGGGGCACTTTGAATTGATGAAGAAAGTTTTTTTGTTAGATCTTATTTTCATGTGATATTAAGATTTGATTTGGTATAATATTTGTAGAAAGGCGTTTTGAATTGGTAAAGTAAGTTTATGTGTTAGATTCTATTTTTAAGTAACAGTGAGATTTTGATAAAATCTATAGAAAGGTATTTTTGATAGTTCACACTAACACACAAAAATAATGATACCAAAGAGAGTACAACTATTATTAAAGATATATAGGATATTATAACATTCAAGATCGTCTTCAAAAAATAGACCCTTCTAATATTTCAAAAAAAATCAAATTGACAGTTACATTCAGTATCTAAGATTAATTTAACATTTTGAACATGCAAAATTTCGAAATGATATGCTAGTGACCACCACTAGCACAACTGATTAGTGGTACGATGCAGTAGAAATAAGTTGTAAAAGTCATGGGTTCGAGCCCCTGAGACATGAGTGATCTACTTAAATAAAGTACTACTCTTACTATCCAAAAAAAATTTCAAAATGACCCTTAATGGTAGAAAAGATATCTATTTCATTCTGAATTGTTTTTTGAGAATAAAAGTGACACTTTATTTTAGCAGAACACTCATTTATATTTTTTCACGGGTTCAAACCCATGACATCTAGAATCTTAGTCTAAAGCACCTTGTCGTTTGCCGCTGGAGCTAGTAGTCCTTGAAACTTCATTTCAAATTGTAGAATTCGACTAAACGTTGGGGGTGTAGCAAAGCGATGTAGCATAAGAGGTGCAGTCGATCCTCATTGATACACACACACAGATACATACAAACATACATACATATATGTGTGTGTATGTGTATATGTGCATGTGTCTATATATGTATATGTATATATAATGAGGAGCGTTCAATGACACCCCTATTTTACTATATCCCTCCAGCCCTTTGATTTTCACCATACATTTTGATTTAAATATTAATTCTTTCTCTTTCTTTCGAATCATATTATTATTTAAATTGGAATATCTGGTGAAAATCAAGGGGCTAGATGGATGCTTTAAAATAGGGGTGTCATTGAACGCTCCTCATATATAATACACACATATACATACATACATACATATTTAATGGAACCCATAAAGGCACCCTGATTTCATATACATACATACGTATTTAATGGAACCTATAAATGCACCCGCTTTGCAACTTTATTTAGTTTATCGGACCAATTTAATCAATTATCATGAATGATGCTACAAAACAAGTATTAATAACAATTAAGGATAAAATCAACATCAATAGTTATCGGTGATTAAAGTAATTTAATTGTTTAAATTGACATGCAAAATGGTTACTATACTATAAAATAAAGTGTCATAGGACTTATCTCTGTGTGCATCAAGGTTGTAGCATATCCATCCACATATAGACATAACCTTGACAAAGGGTGTTCGGAAAAAAGTTCCAAACACGAACACACTATTGGAACCGAGTTGCATCAACATCAAAAATTAGAACATGTAATTACAAACTAAATTAATAGATTACCTCAAATTCTGTAAATGAAGATAATGATTTTAACAACTTAGGATATGAAATAGTAGACTTTATGGAATGTTCAGCTACAACAATTTTTTTTAAAAAATCTTCATAGGACGATCAAGCACTAAAGAACGCCGAGAGTTCATTGGCCCAGAATTACAGTGCAACATAGAGCTTGAATTCACTTGGTTTAAAGGAGGAAATTTACGATTCCCGTCTGTACCTGAACTGCCACAATCAACTATATGTCACATACAAGAATGTTTTTTCTTAATAATATGTAGAAAATGACATCTCTAGCAAATGGACTAGAAGATTTCATTAGTAGTTTAGCAACCCACAATGTTGTATAATCTACGCAATCAATGCAAGGGGAATGATAAAAAATTTCCAACTAAAATGCTTCCTTGTGTAAACTAGTAAAGGTCGATATAATTTAATTAACTCAACTTCATTTGTATAGTTTTTACAATGTGTCTATGTGTCATGTACATACATAAATGTATGTGTTTGTCTCTCTCTATACACACACACACACATACATACATATAAACGTATATACATATATATATATGTGTATATGTATGTATGTGTGTATATATAGGCCATAATACTTGATTATAGGACAATAATTCATATATTAAGTGTCCCCGTGGAACTTTAGCAGTTTCATAAAATTAAGTTGTAATATGTACCCATGACAAGTAAAAAATCCTTGTGATTACCCATTAAGTATAGATATCTCTACTAATAATACAAATACTTGAATTTGGTGAAGCTTTTTTGGACTTCCCAACTAGCCCTTTTCAGACACTCACGCAGGAATTAAATAGAAAAAATGGAAGAGGACATATGTGTCCTTTATCCTCCCCATGTTCTGTATCCCCACTAAATTTCGGCCCACATTTACTTTTTTTTCTCCCTCACCGCTCTCAACATTTTCTCCTCTCAACCATTTTTTCTCCTCCTATTTGCTGTCCTGTACAAACCCTCTTCCAAATCCACCGCCTCTCCCAAAATTCCAATCGCTTCACCGTACTCTTACCTCCAACTTCACCATACTCCTAAATTCAACTCCACTATCCTCCTAAATCAGTTTTTTGCTAAATCAAACGCCATCGCCCATAATTCTTTCCATGCGACCGCCGACAGCAAGTGGCCCAGTCCAACTCTCACAGCGACACGACCGCTCAAATACGACCATCGGCTCAACCTCTCGAACCATGCTGACTGCCTCAAAACTGCTCCTTTTACTTACTACTTCATGCTTCCGTCTTCATATACAGATTGTCAATCAGGTAAAATCATCGATTTCTCCTTCATTTGCCCTTTTCGATTTAAACATAATCTGATTAAAATTACTTTTCAGATTTAGATGTCGGTTATTTGACCGGCGTGAATGAGGATCGACGGCGCTTGAGGTCGGCTTTTTCTCTAAACTATTTAAGACACGTGTTACAGTTATTTGCATTTTTGGGACCTTTTGATCTTTGTGTACCCAAGCTTGGATATCTTATAGAGAGTGGTTGTTCATGTTTATAATGGATTAATTAAAACATTATAGATTTCTTGAACTTAATTTTGAGTGATATATGGGCTATACAATAAACAAAAGTTATTTTCATGAATAAGTTTCATGTAGATAGTTGTTTAATTCATTCTTATGTATGTACCGCTGCATTTAGTATAATATAAACAATTGTTTCAGCCTAGAGGCACATAAATTGTTATTTTATCTTTACTATAATGTTCTTTTTATGCTAGGATTCAACATAATAGAGATTGTTGCCTAAACATTCATATTGTCTAATTAAATAAGAATTGACCCATGCTCTTCTGAAGCCATATTCAATTAATTGTTTTTCACTTTATTCTTTTATATTCCACATCTTCTTATCTTCTACTCGATTTTACTGTTGTTAAAACCATAAATTTTGACTTGGGAAAAAATGTTCAATTATTCATTATGTTATGCTGAAGTAGAAATTCTAAAAAAGCCAAAGGAAATTTCAAATCCCAGCTCCATCTCTGACAGCATACAATCTTCGGAGTATAAATGTCACTTTCATTTTCAGATTTTGGTTAATAGTGTGGAGCATTTTAGTAAATTTGTGATTGCAGTTATATAAGAAAATTGATGCAGTGGCATATGTAGCATAAAATTCTAAGACATAATAGGCATGCATGGTTTGTTTTATAGATAAAATCTAAAATTCACATGATCTAGAAACTCTGATTTCATTGTTTTTATTTTGTCTTATAGGTTTTCCAGAAATCAAATCTTTTGCAAAAGAATAGAAAAGGATATTCCAGTTGCTTTACACTGTAAGTTAAAATTCAAACCTCATTCTTTCTTTTATTGTTCCATCAAGTTGTTGGTTTTTCTGAGTTTACAAATGATAGTTTAAAATAATAAATTGTCAATTTTATGAAGTTGGCAAATAAAAAGAAAGTATTCATGTTTTGAGAATATAAATCTATAGAAATCCTTTTATATGCAATCTGATAACTTTATGAGAATAAGTAATATCGCATCTGATATCTGCTTATACATGCCATTGTATGGTAGAAGTGTTATTGAAGTACTTTTGAGGCCACAAAGTAGTTCTTAGGTTGTTACCATATGAATAACAATTTTATTCTCACTGATTTTGTTTTATTTTGTTTTTATTCAGTTGCAGAAGCTTCATGTGCATTTTGTGGTAGAGGGTATTATTAACTTATTCTTAAGGTCATAGGTATCTCAGGTGTGAAAAAATTGCTAAATTATTTTATCTTTCGAGAACGCCTCAACTGATATAGTGGGCTTTTACTGATATATAGTCCTACATAAATGGTTCAGGTTAGTCAACTTGGTGCAATTACTCAAAGATATCACAATTTCTTTCAAAATTGATCTCCTATCTTATCTTCTTAACATTCTTATAGTACTGTCATAGTACATGCCTCTTTTAGGTAAATCAACTTAGTACAGTTGCTTAGAAATATCAAAATTTTGTTCACTGCTCTGTTATCTTTTTCGAATTTGAACTACAATGTGTAAGTTAAACAATAGTCAAATCATAATATACCTTTCCGAAGTTAATAGTTTAGTTTTTAGAACTTTGATTTTACATAAAATGACGAGTAATTTGATATTTTTTGTTTATTTGTATTATATGAACATGTAATTTACTTACAGTTTCACATATTCCATGCCTAACTTTTCTAATCATATATACTTCAATTTTTTATATACAAAAGTACTTCAATTTTCCCGAAAAGAAAAGTTAACACATTTACAATTTTTTTATTTGGACAAATAAATAGAAAGTGTTCACATTCAAACTTATATTTATAAATATCATTTTCTTTTACATGCAATGTAACTTCAGGAGGATACACGTGTGAACATGTATATTAGAAACTTACAGCTGTAAGTTGCAACCGTATGAGCTTTTTGAAGTTTTTTTTGTTGGGCTAAATATTTTCTTTGGTTAGTTTACCAAACGAATAACTATTTCATCATCATTGAATAGTTGTGCTAAATATTTTCTAAAAAGTATTATTTTTGAACAGAACTGCATTTTATTTGTTGGTTAGTCACACACATGGAAGAGTAAGAAGGTAAGTTCTGCATTTTTCTCTTTAAGTATGATTGTTTGATATATATACATGGTCGCTATTTGACTAATTAGGTTATTATTAAAAACATTTTATTTTGTAATCTGATTGTCCCAACAAAAAGGTGATTTTATTTCTATAATTTTATTCTGATAATGCAATGTCTAAATACTCACATGTCTTTTCTTTTTAGTTACTAGACGAGATTGCATTGAACTGTTATGGCATAAGCGAAAATAAGGTGGCATTGACATCATGTTGTTAGTTAATGAAACGTTGGAGCTTTAACGAGTTACTCAATTGTTTCACTTTTTTGGTTTTCAAGTAACAATTTGAAAGATTGGAATGCAGGCAGTATTTGCATCATTGCAGTGGTTGATGAAAGCATGCTTTTCTCATGATATGATCCATATGCTTCTGTAAAGTATCAAAATGGGTACATGCTTTTAGGAGACTATTAGATTATTATTCTTTCTTTAGTGTGTTAATGTATAAATTAGTAGATTATGTTGTTATATTAACCAATAAAGTTGCAAGATTAAATAGAAAGGACAGTTTCAACCTTTGTCTATATTACGTTATCACTATGTTTGTTTGAATTTGTATCAAGTTGTAAGCTTTAATATTGATGAAAACAGAGAAGCTTATTAACTTCAATATTGATGAAATTAATAAAAACAGTAAACTATATTACTTGGTGGATTCCTTGCATGTGTAATAATTACATAGACTATCTTTTGCTAGACCGTTAAACCATTTCTATACATACACCCTCCCAACATGTGTATTGGAGCTAGCTACCTGATGAAATGCTTCGTCATTTATGCAACGTACCGAAGATAAGGCAATTGGTCCAATGCAACACTCATTCCAAGTCAATGCGAAAATGATGATAGTATAATATTTGATTGTCATTCTTTCTCCCTTTTATTGAGTATGTGCATAGGATACCCCTTACTTTTGTACTTTTATATGGTTACTTGAACATTGCTTTCAACGAGGTTGTGCTACGATGTGTAGAGGGATGATAGTCCTATTTTTTATTCTCATTTATTAAACTACTTAAAAAATCCATAGTCGATTACTTTTCTGTTTAATTATTTACTAAAATTACTTAGTCCTATTCATGTTTGATAAATGGTTGATTTGTGCATGTACACGCATTAAAAAAAATACAAATTACGTACACGTCAACATTTTGTAAGATAAAAAAAACTTATAACCACTATTTTTTAATACAGATTCCTCTTGCGCACGTGCATCACACGTGCCAAAGTACTTGTTTCCAATAGAAAGAGAAGCCCTCCTCCAATTAGCCTCCTTTGGTAGTACAAAAGGTTCAAATGGTAGTTGTTTCCTCTAAATGTTGAGGTGCCTTTCTCTAGAATCAATTCGAAAGAATATTTGAAATAATAGTTAAAAAATGATTACCTCTAGTAATTAAAAATATATTAAAATATGATCTGTACAAAACCCTGACTTTTTTGAAGTTCTAATCCAAATTGGCCCATGTACCCTTAGAAAATGGTTTCAAGTTTGGACCCCCCAACCCCTCCACACACATACACAAAATAAAAGGAACAGCGGCGATAGTAGTAGATAAAATGCCAAATTGCAGGAGAAGAAACACAGTAGATATAAAGAAATAAACAATCTTCTATAAATTTCATAGTCGAAAGTGTGACGTTCTTAGAAAAAAAATGCAACTTTTCAAGTAATCGGTTTGATGTATTTACAATATATACCGACTCGCCTTTTCTTTTTCAAGGACTTCAGATGAAGCATCAACTTGCCATGCAGCTGGCTTGGGCAAAGGTAACATACTCAACGGTGCACTATACATTATAAAAATAAATGAAATAGAATAAGCAATTAATATATGTGCATCATGCATGCACATGCAGGTGTACACACATGTACGCATATATGTATGTGTGTGTTTGTACGTTAAGAAATTAGTACCTGTTATTAGAACTTCTTATTGTTTCCTCTCCATAGCCAATCAAATATGCAAGCCTCATAAACTATCATATAAAGAGTTGTAAATTGACATAGTAAAAATTTACAAGACCTTTTTTATCCCGTAGGCTTATCAGATATCCACCGGTGTATTATATCTGTTTATTCACAACACACATTTTCTACTAGAAAACTTATGAAATAGCTATGAAAATTATAGAAGCTAAAAAGGCGGAATGTCGAAATAGAGTCGGAAATGCGTAAAAAAGAACCAAGGAGTCGGAATGGGGTTCAGAAAATACCGACGCCACTATGACGCCATGTATTAATCCAACTTAAATGATAAAGGCATCGGGAAAGCATCAGTATTTTTTTTTATGTCGTTCCGACGCCATAGTGTATCCACTGCAATTTTTATCTCCTGGAATACTTATCTAACTACTCCTCCAAACAAGTGAATTCTGCCCAAATTAAAAGAAAAAACCCAAATTTGCCGCCAAGACTCAAAGTAACGCTTGATCGTGAACATTTCCAGATCTGAATCCATGCCTGCTTCAGATCTACAACTCGAGCGCTCCACCGCGAACATCTCCATATTTGAATCCATGGCCGCTTTAGATCTGCAACTCAAACGCTTCACTGCGAACATCTCCAACCCGAATCCATGCCTGCTTCAGATCGGCGACTCCAGGCTTCAGCTTCAGATCCGGTCGCCCGCTTCAGATCCGCGACTCTAGTCTCTAGCTCCAGATGGACGCGAACATCTCAAACCCGAGGTTTACTGGTCTGTTATTCCATCCTAATGCATGCGACTTGCATGGCTTTAATTCTTTTTCATTCTTTAAAAAATTTGCAAGTTTCATTTGAAAAGAAAAAACGGAGTTCTACGTAATAGTATGTTGTATATGCTAAGCGAAAGTTAATGTTTGATAAAAATAATTTTAAGTTCATGTCTTTAAACACAATATGTTGTAAGTTTCTTACAAATTCTCTTGTTTTGTTTATGGGAATTTTGATATAAGGTCGATTAGTGGAAACTATTAATTGCATGATGATTTGGTGTTACTTGGATTAAGAGCCGAAAGCGATTTTGATAATTTGCAATCGTTGGATGATGAAGATGATTGCTCAGTAGGTTTAATCCCTTGTCCATTGCTCAGCCTGACCTTTTTATATAATGTAAGAAGTTGAACATAGATGACACGATTTTCATTTTACCTTTTTGCCACCAAGATTCCAAAAAATAGGTACACGGTTGATTAGAGAATAATCCGATGACAACATTTTTAGAATACAACTATATGAATATCTTAACCAGTTGATTACTTTAAACTTGTTTGCAATTTTTTATTAGCTTAATATTGGTTTGTAAATATTTTGTACAACAAGATAGGGAAAGAATGACAATGTTAATTTGTTGTTATGTTTCTTGTAGTGCAAACAACCACTTTTACGCATGAGCCAATCAAGTTAGAGGTTAACATTTTTGAACAAATTATTTTCTCTGTTTTGTTTAGTAGTTGACTTTGAGGTATTCTTTCCTCTTTGGCCCTTTAATATGTAAGTAGATAGTAATTCTGTAGAATATAATTCAAATAATGGGTTTGAGAAGAATCAGATTATTCCTTTAAAATAAGTATTAATTCACAATATTATTTTGCATACTCAATTTGATAACAACCCATACTATGATAGAATGAGTACCATAGTTAATTTTCTTCCTACAATGAGCTTGAATTAATCTTTTTATGGACATTGAGACGTTGGATTGAATGTAACAACCTGGTCAATTTTGTTATTTAATTATTTATTTTCAATGTCTTAAATTTGAGTAATACTAATTTTTCAATGATGAGTGTTTTACTTGCACGATCAAATTTGATAAATAATAAACTAGTTGTTTCTATTTAAATTCAGTAGCCATCCTTTGAAGTTCACAGCAGTACCAAACATGACTTATCTGTAGTAGCTAACATCAACTATATCCATTAAGTTCCATTAATTGAATGTTGCTGAGATGTAGTAGATTTCATGCTAGAAACTTTATTTTTTAGTTAAATAACAAATTTTATATTCCATTGTGTACATTTTTGTAAACGACAATGTTCCTGACCAATCAGCACAGCATATCATCCACCGAAGCAGAAGTTGGTAACGACGGAGGCCAAAGTCGAAATACTTCAGTCAAATTATCAGAGGCTTAGCCGATTGGTTAAGGAACACATGAGTGGACAAGCAGCCGAGCACGACCAGGACCAGGACCACGTAGAAGATGAGTGGATTTTTTCCGTTTGACATGCAATTATGGTTTTTTATTTTACTTTAGACAATGTTATGTATATGTATCAATCTACTATGTGGACATGATTTTCGTTTAGACGTGCATGTATGTGATATTAGTTAAGTTGTATTAGATAATACTATGAATGTTATGTGTTATTTGAATTTTTCATCGACTATATCTGTTAACGTTAAAATATGAACGATAACACCCGGTGTGTGTAATAAGATCGTGAAAGCACCACCCGTGTGACGGGAACAGAAATTAAGCAGGAAAATAGCAGAAATGCAGTAAATGAACAACAGATTTATAGTGGTTCGGCCCGTAATTGAGCCTACGTCCACTTTATAGTCTCTTATTGCTGATTCGGTTACAATTCGATACAATATCCTTCAAAATACAATACAACTTGATTATGAAAGCACTCTTGACTACTAGCTCAATCTTTGATGATGAAACTCGACGAATCCATGTAGGATGTTAGGAGCTCTTCTCGAAGATTGTTGTAGTGTCTCAAATACTTGAGGATCTTAGATTGCTGAATGAGAGGAGGCTTCGACAGCGTAACGGCGCTTGGAGAAATGAATTGCCAAAAGTCCTCTTCATGTTGAAAGTGGTGGGGTATTTATAGGAGCTGATTTGGACTCTGGAATTTTCCCTAAGTCCTAAGTCGTCGCCGACTTAGTATAAGTCGCGGCCGACTTATGGTAGGTCGCAGCCGGCTCATCAATACTTCCACAGTAGTTCGTCTCCTTTTCTGGTTTTATGCTCAAGTCCTAAGTCGTCGAAGATCTAAGGTAAGTCGGTGACGAGGTAAAGATGTAAGATGTTCTGAGATTACATACGACTCAGTATAAGTCGTAGGTCGACGACGACTTAAGAGATAGGTCGTAGGTCTTTAAGTCGAGGACTTCTTTAGGTCGGAGCCCCTCCTTATCTCGCGAACTGCTAAGTCGGAAGCCTTCGTGACTTGCTAACCGGTTAAGTCAAACTACTTCTTAACTCGTACACTGTTATGTCGGAGCATTACTTAACTCGGAATCCTTCTTAACTCGGAATCTTTCTTAACTCGGTCTCAGCTCTTGAGTCACAAACCATCTTAAGTCGTGACCTGTTGAGTCAGCACATATACTAAGTCGGCGTCTTCCTTGAGTCGGCTACTGTTAAGTCGGTCCTGTAGCTTAGGTCGAATGTTGCTTTAAATCAGATTTGTTAGGTCGGTCTTCGTCTTGAGTCGGTGGCGCTTTTAACTCATTAGGTTATGAACTAAAAGAGGGTTAACATTTGCCCCTCGAAGCATACGCCTAAGTCGTAGGTCGTGTGCTTCGACTTTTCTTAACCTGCTCTTTGATTAGGTCGGAAGCGAGTTAACAGAGGTCTTAGGTCGGCAGCGTGTAAGTCGCCTCACCTTCCTGCGAATAAATAGTTGAGTCATCCCTCTTCTTCCTCACTTGTTCTTCTTCCTGATTCCGCCATTGACGCAGTTTAGAGCCCTCAGAGACAAATTCCGTTCATCCAATCGTCGATCAACCTCCTGTCATACATCGTAAGTTAATCTGACCCGAGTTTACCCATGCCCACTGTCGAATCGATGACTCCCCAGTTTTCGACTTCCATTAATCTGCCGTGATTCGTTACGAATAACCCTTCGACTGTTCTGCCACTGCCATCGATCATGTTATAGTTGTGATAGGGCAATAATACGTCAGATTCGCAACAAACCCGAGGCGATTCGAATTGGTTTTCTTGGGCGATCCAATGGTGTGATGGAATTAGGATCGCCATTGATTGTGAAGTTATTGGGCTAGCGAGTTAAGAGTTAGGGAAGGAAGTGGGTTGATGTATTGGCTCAGTCATGATTTAGTGATTTCATTGATTTGAGTCGGGACCGACTTAGCAATTTCACGTTCCCCAGGTTTTGAGTCGCTTCCGAGTTAGGACATAGAGGATTTCATGTTGCTTCGAACCAGTTTTGCTTCTTAATCCGGCCAAGACTCGGGAACTACTCGCTTTGACCCACAGGAAGTTTCCCCTAAGTCGTCACCGAGTTAATACTTAGGTTTTTCGGCGACTAAGCAGATGACTTTTGAACTTTGCCCAGACTTTGAACTGTTGAATCACGAACTGTGTTGCATGTATTTCTTTTTACAGATTGCTTCGATTTGCAAATTAACAATCCTGTTTAACACAACATTCACAGAGTACTGGGACGAATATACTGTCACTGACTGCCCACATCGAATGACAGATTAGTTGGTAAAGAGAAAGTTAAATTAAATGAATATGAATGAGATGCTGTACAATAATCAATTCAAGTGGAGTATTAAAACAAAATCGTAATAGTCAAATGAAACTAATTTGTCTGCATTAATACTATACTTGATCATTAACAAGTTCTGAAATTTTGTAATAGATCGATTGTCGACTAATTCAATTCCAGTTATGCTTGTCTTCTATTTTCATTAGTTTTGCACAACACTTCACACTTTTTAGGAAACGTGCACCTTCACATTTGAACATTCAGCTGATTGTGTAGAATGTCTTCTCCACAAGAAGGAACGGAGCAAGTTGAAGACTCGTTTCCAGTTGCTGTCCCGCTAAATGATCCTCCAGAAAGGACTCCTACCACCCTGAGCCATAGAGCCTTTCGTCAATTATGCATCCAGTTTGGCATCGCCGAAGCTGACGCTTTGCTTCCCGAAATAAATGATACTGCTGATAGGCCGCCTCATGGCTTTGTCGCAGTTAACCGCCAAATGCTCTCGAGCGGAGCTGTTCCCCCATTCAATGACTGCCTTCGAGAGCTTCTTCTCCGACTAACTATCTCTCCTTTCCAATTACACCCTAATGGCTACGCCATCCTACTAGGACTATGCGTGCTTTTTAGGAGAACTCTGGACCGCTTTCCTAGTTTTGGAGAAATTCGCTATTTGTGTACTTTTGCCAAGAATAAAGATCACCCCTCTATCATAGTCGTGAGGAGTGCTAGAAATCGCAAGTTGATCACTGGTCTCCCTGAAAGCGTTCATAGTTTCCTGAGCCCGTTTTTCTATATTCGCTGTCCCCCGGGGTTTTATGCTATTTGGAGGGTAGGAAGTAAGATCACTTGCCTCTGTTTCTTATGTTCTTTCAAACCTACTGAAGTCCGAGTTATCAAGTGCTAACTTTGCCTTCTTTTTTTTCTTTTCAGCCCTTCCTCTTCCCTCTAAAGATCCTGGTCACAAAGTGATTTTTGAAAGGCTTATGGCGGTGCCGATAGAGGAGAGGAGTATCCAGTTTTTATTAAATGATGAGCTTTTGCACCAATTTGGGCTTTTACATCCTTCCAGATCAACTCGAATTCATGAAATTTCTAGTTTCGATGCGGAAACGTTAGTTGCTTCGGGTTCTCAAGCAGAGGCCTCGAATGCCCCAGCTTCTGTAGATGAAATCGCATCAAAAGCACCCGTTGTAGAAGCTGCTTTGGTAAAATGTTCCGCATCCATCGATGTCGTAGGGTTGGTCAACAAGTCGGCGCTTACCCCAATTACTGAGGAGGAAGAGAATCCTCGAGTTTCTGAGAAATCCATTGATACAGAGGTTGAAAAAGAGAAGTCTGCTGAACACCTGGGTGATGACACCTTTGATGGCTTGAGCGATATCATGATAACTTCTCAAGAGCTTTTTGGGGATAACAATCCAAAAGCAACTTCTCCCGTTGTCGAGGCGACTTCCACCTTTAAACAAACCCGGACGCCTACTACACCAGTCATCTCTGTTTCCACACTAAAGCGTGGTCTGTAGTTTGACGCATGTAGCCTGCACGCCACACACACTTAGGATTTTTCAGCACTTATAAACATTTATCCTCTTTTTCCTGGAAATTTCTAAACTTTACTCCTTTTTTGCTTTCAGGTTCTCCAATGGGACGTACAGGTTCATATTATGACTCATTCAAGTACCGTGGAGGCCGCGACTCCTATGACTTTAGGAAGTACCTTGATACCCCAAAAGAAACAGACGAAGAGAGGGCTCGAAGGAAAGCCCAGGAGAAGCGGGATTACGATCAGCGGCAAAGAAGGAAAGATGCCGAGCGATATGACTCTTCGCATAGAAGTGACTACTCTCATAAGCGGAAGTCTTACGATGATAAGGGAAAAACTCAGATTGCCGACGAACCAAGCAAACGATCTAAACCGATTGACGCGTCTGAAATTTCTGAAAAGACTGACGCTCCCATTCCTTCCGATATTCTGGCCAGCTCTCCTCCTCTGAAGAAATCTGACATTCAGACTATCATTAACAGACCGCAATATCAAGTCAAGGACGGCCCCCAACACTTCAGAGCCGTTTTCCGAATTGGTGCCTAAAAGGGGTGCGCTTTGACTTGGACCTAGTTCCGATTGATAAGGCAGACATGCTTAGCAGTCTTGACGCAGTCAGGCTTAATATCGAGAGGATGTCGCAGTGGCAGAAGCTTGTCGATGAACTCCAAAGGGTTAATCGTGCAAACCTTGAGGCGATGCTGACCATGGAAAACGATAAGGCGGAGTGGGACAAAATTTGCAAACAGCATAATCTCGAGATGACAAATATTGCTGATGGTTATGCAAAACTTGAGTCCGAGGTTAAAAAACTTAAGGAAGATCTTGCCTCTTCTTCTGCATCTCATATTCAAAAAGAAGAAGTCTTTCAAAAACAAGTGCGGGATGCACATGCTGCACAGAGAGATGTTGAAATGAAGCTTGCCGCTGAACAGCATATTACCAAGAAATACCGCACAGAAAACACCGATTTGCGGGAAAAGGTCACCTCTCAGAACGTAGAGATTGAGTTACTAAAGTCTCGACTTGCTAAAGCTGAGGCAGAGCGTGATGAGGCTACCGCTGGCCGGGTTGCTGCCGTTGCCGAAAAGGAAGCGGCTGAGCAATCACATGAGGCGACGAAAGCAGACATCAGCTCTACCTTATTCGACTTTTATTTACACAGCGTTCTGGGTCGTGGGAGCCTCTCTTTTCTTGGTCCCGATTATGAAATTACATTGGCTGAAGTGTGGGAAGTCGCGATGGATATGCTAGGCGGGGCCGGCTATAATGAGTTGGAACTTGAGGAGCGCTATCTCAATGATGAGGATCGTGCCGCTCTTGTTAAGGGGAAGGAGCAACTTGCCAAAGTACGAGCTGAAACAACGGGAGAAGAGCCTCCAAAAGAAGAAGCTCCTTTAACTGCCCCTGTTCATACTTCCACTTCAGCCGACGTTAATATTATGGATTCCAGCTCTCATTCTTTACATCTAGCTAAAATTGCCCAAGAGACTGCAACTACTCCTACTGAAGATGAGGCACTGGATGATATTGAAGCCGAGAAGTTTGAGGTGGATCTTGCAAAGCCAACTCCTCCAGGTACTTTTGGCGTCGTCTCGGGTCTAATGAACCAGTCATTTGACTTAGCCGAATTCGATGACCTTCTTACTTGTTACTTAAACTTTGGTGAACCGATGCCTTCTTTATTTTCGGGGGATGTTGATTTTAACTTCTTTTCTTCTACAGCGGAGGCACCAAGCACTACATAAGCTTTCACTCCTTCGGTTGTCGTTCCTCCATCTTCCCAAATTACTCCTCCTTCTGCTTCCCAACCGGGATCACAGGCAGAGAAAATCGAAGCTCTTCAAGGCTTGGATGATCCGGCTGCTTCTCAGGAACAGAAGGCGGAGGATTTTGAAGACATTGAGAAGACCCCGGAGCGGTCTCTTGATGACGACACGAAGCTTTCAACATTGCTTGCTACTCCGGGGAGCGAGTCTTCTTCAAAGAGGAAGGGGAAGCGTGCTGTAAGGAAGAAGAAGAAGACTTCCGCTGAAGAGGAAGCAGTAGTTGATCTGGCCGTACCGCTTTCTCCTTCTGCCCCTACCCGTTCACAACGACTTCAAAAGCTAATCATTAGGCCGGGAAAGGGCTCCAAAGGTGGTGAGAAGAAGGAATAATCAAGCTGGATTTTCTACTTATTATTTTTGCTCTTTGCATGTATTGACCGGGGATTGTGCGGGTACCGGTTCCCGCTTTTGCTTTTTGAGATATCTGCACATGTAAGGAATTTTCATAGTACTAAATAAAACAATTATTTTACTTGTACAAACTCTTGTGTATGTGAGAATGATCTATCTTTTATTTTTAGTGTAGAACAAACGACTCTTCTTACTTGTGCAAACTTTTTGTCTGCGTTTGAGAATGCATTTATTCCACATCTGTTTTCCGTGATATTGCAACGAACTTGTGGCATGTTGCTTTTATTAATATAATTGAATTGTATAGTATTGCCCCCATGCCGTAAGTGCATTGCAATATTCCTAGCTTTTTCAAGACTAATACTCTTATTTCAGAGGACAATTATTCCGCTTTTAAGGGGAGAATTATTCTGCTTTTAACAGAGTATATCCAGTCTTTAGAAGAATTTTGTAGCATTTTCAACTTTTTTAGGAGGAACTTTTCGAGATGAACATGTTAATCCTTCCTTTGAGAGTTGAACTGTGCTTTTGGACGATGCTTTTTGTTCAAGCATTTTATTTTGGGACATGCCTCCGGAGAGGGCTCCTCTTAAAGAGTTGTGCCTCCGAAGAGGTCTTGTGCCTTTGAAAAAGGGCTTGTGCCTCCGAAGAGGGCTTGCGGTGCCTTGGGAAAGGGCTTTTGCCTCCGAAGAGGTCATGTGCCTCCGAAGAGGGCTTGTGGTGCCTTGGGAAAGGGCTTTTGCCTTTGAAAAGGTCATGTGCCTCCGAAGAGGGCTTGTGGTGCCTTGGGAAAGGGATTTTGCCTTTGAAAAGGTCATGTGCCTCCGAAGAGGGCTTGTGCCTCCGAAGAGGGCTTGTGCCTCCGAAAAGGGCTTTTGAGTGCCTGGGAGTTACTTTCTCATGGTCGGATGGGTTCGCGGGGCAGGCGTAAGTTGCTTGATTGGATGTTTGTTTGTACAAACGACCGCAATCAATTAACAAGATGCCCCTTCGGTGGTCCCACCGATCTTTTTGATTGAGGAAAGCACTCCCATTTATTGGCGTGCCTCGTTAGAGGGCTTTGGTTGGTGTGCCGGGTAGGTTGCGTCTCGGGGGCGAGTGGGTCCACGGGACGGACGTAAGCTATCCGATCGGATGCATCACGACCAGTTAGCGAGGGTCCTGTTACTTCCGCTTGGGAAGGCGTCCCTTTAGTGGATCTTCTGGCCTTCCTGTTGAGATGCATACCTCCCTTTGTCTGCTTGGCAACTTTCTCTCATCATCTGCCTATTAGCGATCTCTTATTATCGTTCCCAAGCACATCTTCTTCTTTTCCTCTTACAAGTAAATTGCTTTATCCGAAGGAGTGGACTTCACTGTTGAATGACTCCACGAGACAGACGCAAGTTATCTAGTTGGATGTCTATTCATAGCGACAATCTCGACTAGTGAACGAAGGTTTGTCACAATGGAGTCGCCAACTTTTTATGTGAGGTTTTCCTTGCTTGGGATTTGAGTTTGGAAAAAATTTTGTGGCTTGGTTTTCGCGTAATAGCTTATTTATGGATGTCGCTTAGCTTTGTGATGAGCAAGCCTTGTTATAATGTCCTGCAATTTTGAATCGATATTTTAGCGATACATTTAAAGTATTTACATATCAAAATAAAACAAGCATTATGAAATAGTAAAGAACACAAGATTTATAGTGGTTCGGCCAAGAATCGGGCCTACGTCCACTTTATAGCTTTCATTCATTTACACTGATTTACAATGTTTCACAATACAACTGATACATTCATCATCATTTTACAATTTTGAGCAGAGCCCTTTTCAAGTAAAATAAGGGCGCAAATGGTTGCTGTTCCAGGCCCTTAGAATTGGATCTCCTTCAACAGTTATGAGTTTGAAAGTGCCATCAAGAAGTTTAGTGCCTATGACATATGGCCCTTCCCAGTTTGGCCCAAACACACCAGTTGCTGTCATGATCCTTTTCAAAACCAAGTCTCTGATTTCAAAGTTGCGTTGGCGAACTTTGGAATTGAAATACCTCGCTATTCTCTGCTGATGAGCTGAAACTCTGAGCCTAGCTTCCTCTCTTTTCTCATCAAGAAAATCAAGCGCTTCAAGTTGCAGTTTTTCATTTTCGGTTTCATTGAAATGAACTCTTCTATGTGAAGGAACCTCTACTTCTACTGGAATCATTGCCTCAGATCCGTATGCCAGTGAAAATGGAGTGTGCCCAGTCGCAGTTTTGTGAGTAGTTCTGTACGCCCATAGTGCTAATGGAAGCTTATCAACCCAACCACCTTTTGCTTTTTCAAGTTGCTTTTTGATAGTTGACTTGATGATCTTGTTAACTGCTTCCACTTGCCCATTTGCCTGCGGATGAGCCACTGCTGAGAAGCTTTTTCGAATTCTGAACCGTTTGCAAAAATCCTGGAATTCTTCACTTTCAAATTGAGTGCCATTGTCGGTGATTATCTTCTGTGGCACACCATATCTGCAAATGATATTCTTCGTTACAAAATTTATCATCTTTTTAGAAGTGATGGTGGCCAAAGGTTCAGCTTCAGCCCACTTGGTGAAATAATCAGCGGCAACAATAACATATTTAATCCCTGATTTGGCGATCGGTAATGGTCCAATTAGGTCTATCCCCCAAATGGCAAATGGCCATGGACTGACCATTTGTGTGAGTTCAGTGGAGGGTGCGCTTGGGATTTTTGCAAATCGTTGGCATTTGTCACATTTCCTGGAAAAAGTTGCAGCATCTCGATTGATATCCGGCCAGAAGTATCCATATCGGAGAATTTTCTTTGCAAGTGTTTGACCACCTGAATGGTCTCCACATTCTCCTCCGTGCACCTCTGTTAAGATTGTCTTGGCTTCTTCCTTAGTTACACATCGGAGTAGTGGGGTTGAAAATCCCCGCCTGTATAATCGGCCATCTTGAATTATATACCTCGATGCTTTTCTTAATAATTTTCGACGTTCCTTAGAACTTTCTGGCAGGGAACCACTGAGTAAGTATTCTTTGATTGGAGTCATCCATGATTCATGCTCTTGAGACGTAGTCATAATCCAATCAACATCCATTTCATCAATGCTTGGAGCTGACAGAACTTCTACAGGAACTAATCCTAGTAATTGAGCTTCTCCGGAACTTGAGTACTTTGCTAAAGAATCCGCCTTCATATTTTCCTCTCGGGGTATGTGGCTTATTGAGTAGTGATCTAAATCATTGAGGAGTTCGGAAGTTTTTGTCAAATATGCAGGCAAATTTCCTCCTTTGGCTTGAAATTCTTTCTTCACCTGGCAAACAATAAGCTGAGAATCGCTGAAAATCTGTATCACTTTGATATTTAATTCCTTGGCGATTTTCAATCCGGCAATAAGGGCTTCATATTCTGCTTCATTGTTCGTCGAAGGAAATTCCAGTCTCAATGCATAACATAGTGATCGTCCTTTGGGAGTTTCGAGCACAACTCCTGCCCCAGAACAATAATCATTTCTCGAGCCATCAACATACAACTTCCACTGTATCGGAATGCAGTCAGTGGTTTCTTCCTTACTGTCACCTTTGTCAGTGGATTCTGCAATGAAATCTGCTAAAGCTTGTCCGTTAATTGCTCTTCGGGGATGGTAAGTGATGTCATATTGGCTGAGTTCTATGTTCCACTTCAAGAGACGACCCGAAGTTTCAGGACGATACAGGACTTGCTTCAAAGGCTGATCAGTCAGGACCTTGATAGGATGAGATTGAAAATAGGGCCTCAACTTTCTGGAAGCGATTAGCAGACAATAAGCAAGTTTTTCTATCTTTGAATAATTCATCTCAGCCCCAGCGAACCGTTTGCTGATGTAGTAAACCGGACGTTGTATTTTCATATCTTCTCGTACGAGTGCTGCACTTAAAGCATGGGATGAAATTGCCAAATAGATGAAGAGGTCTTCACCATCACTAGGCTTGGAGAGGACCGGAGGAGTTCTCATATGATGAATCAGTTGATCGAAAGCATTCTGACATTCAGGAGTCCATTCGAAATTTTTCTTTCCTTTCTTTAGAGCATCAAAGAAGGGAATGCATTTGTCTGTGGCCTTGGAAATGAAGCGACTAAGAGCGGCAACCTTTCCATTGAGACTTTGTAGTTCTTTCTTTGTTCTAGGGGCTTTAACTTCTCTTAGAGCTGTGATTTGAGCAGGATTGGCCTCGATGCCCCTAGCGCTTACGATGAAACCCAGGAATTTTCCAGACTCTACTCCGAATGAACATTTCAATGGATTGAGCTTCATTCCGTACTTCCGAAGAATTGAGAACATTTCTGCCAGGTGATCCATGTGGTCTACTGCTTTCTTTGACTTTACTAACATATCATCAACATAGACTTCCATCGTTTTGCCAATCTGAGGCTTGAACATAGCGTTGACAAGTCTTTGGTATGTTGCCCCAGCATTCTTTAACCCGAATGGCATGACTTTGTAACAGTAGAGTCCCACATCTGTAATAAAGCTTGTGTCCTCCTGATCTGGTTCATTCATCATAATCTGATTGTATCCAGAATAGGCATCCATAAAAGATAACAACTCATGTCCAGCCGTCCCATCTACAGTTGATCGATTCTAGGCAACGGGAAGCAGTCTTTGGGGCAAGCTTTGTTCAGATCTGAGAAATCAATGCATACTCTCCACTTTCCATTTGCCTTCTTAACCAGTACTGGATTTGAAACCCAATTTGGATAAGTGGATTCTTTGATGAAATTATTCTCTAAGAGACGATCTACCTCTTCCTTTAAAGCTGCTGACCTTTCTGGACCTTGAGTTCTTCTTTTCTGTTTTACTGGTGTGAATTTCGGATCGACATTCAGGGTGTGAACAGCAATTGTTGGAGAGATTCCGCACATATCAGCATGACACCAAGCGAACACATCTAGATTGGCTTTTAAGAATGATATCAGTGTGTTTTGACCTGTTATACTTAGCTGTGAACCCACATTGAGTACTTTATTTGGGTCTTTCGGGTCTACAGATACTGGTACCGTTACCTCCACGGGTACCACTCTATTCTCCCCTGTACTGGCTTTCCTGGGATCCATTTCTTTTCTTGCATTGCTGTGTTCGCCAGTACAGGGGCCGCTCCGTAGTTGCTACAGGGTCGGTTCCTTGATGCGGAGCGGAGCTGCCGCATCTTTCCCCATTTCTTTTCTCCTGGCCTCTCGGAGTTCTACAAGATAACATTCTCGTCCTGCGTTTTGATCTCCTTTAATAACAGCAATCCCATTATCAGTAGGAAATTTCATTGTTAAGCACCAAGGAGCGAGGACGGCCCTGAAAGCAGCAAGAGTAGGCCGGCCCAAGAAAGCGTTATAGGCGGAGAATCCATCAACAATTACAAAAGTTTGCTTCCGAACCAATTTCTTGTGTCCTTCGCCCATTTCAACAAACAAGTCCACCGTTCCAATCGGCTGTTTTCAGCTCTCCTGTAAATCCGGCAATCTTGTGTGAAGAAGCATGTACATCAGTCATCGGAATTTTCATTTGGTCAAATGTCCTTTTAAAGAGGATGTTGCATGAGGCACCACTATCAACTAACACTCTTCTGACAATAGCCGGCCCAATACCGACAGAGACAACCAAAGGGTCCTCAGTAGGAGCTTCCACATTAACAGAATCCCTGGCTCTGAACATAATATCATCATGGAAAGTCTTTTGCTGCTTTAGAGGTGAAGCATCTTCCAGGATTAAGACACTTTCTTCGGTTGGTGCATACTTCAAAGCTTTTGCATACCTTTCCATTTCACCCCAACTCCTGCCAGCCGGGTGAGGCCCCCCTGTGATCACATTAATAACAGGTCTTTCCTTTCCAGCAGGCCTCTCTCCTGAATCAGATGAATTAGTTGGAGGTAACTGCCCTTGGCTGGATGAAGATGGGTCCTTTCTATTCCTCTTGACGTATTGCTGCAACTTATTCTCTCTTAGCAACTCTTCAATCAGACTTTTCAAATGGCGGCACTCATTGGTATCATGCCCTGGTTGGTTGTGAAACTTGCAAAATCTTCCGCTTTGAACAGCATTCTTCCCAACTTTCACGGCCGGTGGTTTTGGAAATTCAACAGCATCCTTAGTGGCGATGAAGATATTTTCCGGGGTATCGGTCAGAGGAGTAAAGTCTGATGGTTTAAGGAAGCGGGGCTTTTTGAAGTCTTTCTGCCTTTTCCCACCATTACTTTCCCTTTTCTGATCTGCCGGTTCTTTCTTGCTTTGAGTAGTAGCATTATTTTCCACCACCGTTGTCACAACTTTAGCTGGTGCGGAAAGATTCTCTAAGCGTATAAATTCATCAGCCTTTTTGTAGAATTTCTCGAGCGAATTTGGTTCCTTCATTTTCAGCCATTTTCCAAATTCGCTCGATTTGTCAATAGCACGCATCAAATAGGTCAAGATCATTCGTGGCTCTGCATTATCGACTTCTGCCAGAGCTAAGTTGAAGCGGTTCAAGAATGACTTAATAGGCTCTCCCGGATTCTGTTCAAGACTGGACAGTGACATTATATCTTTTGCCTTTGAAGCGTATAGCCTGAATTGCTCTTTGAATTTTCGGGTCAGATCAGAAAACTGATCTACAGATCGGACAGGAAGCTTGGTGAACCAGAGAAGTGCCACTCCTTCTAAATAAACTGGGAAATATCGGCACTTTATTTCGTCGGTTGCTCTTGCGCCGGTCATATGCCAATCGTATTTATACAAAAACTGATTTGGATCACTTGTTCCCCGATAAGCAGGAATGGTGGGAGGAACAAATTTTCTAGGAAATTCAGCCTTCAGAATCTTCTCGGTAAACGGAGTTCTACTTGGTGCGAATCCCCATTCGCTTCGTCTTCATCTCTTTGCATGCTCTCTTTCATTATTTGCTTGATCATGCCAGAAAGATATTCCTCATTGTTCAGAGATTTCGCAGAATAGACCTCAGCCATTTTTTCGGGGGTTTGTCCAGGTAAATGCTCATGAAGAACTGGTGATGGCCTGGATCCTTCGGCCTGGAGGGGTGCCCCTTCGGCAGCACCTGATCCCCTGTGAGGAATATTTCTTCCCTCGGAATTGGGAGCAGCATTAGCAAAGTTTCCCTCATTATTTACTGGTCTTTGACTCGTACCAAATAGAGCATTCAGCCTTTCCATCATCAGGTTATTCTGAGTTTCAATCTGCTGGTATAGTCCGGATACAGCAGCATCTAACTCCTGTCGCGTAACACCGACGCTTGGAGCTGCCTGATTTGGAGAGAGAGAAGTGGCAGTATTATCACGGTCGTCATCAGTTCTGACAGACTTTCGTTTCCTTCCAGGAGCCATTATGTCTGATAAACTTATGGTTTTGTGGGAAATTCTTTCAGCAAACTTCTGAGAAGCAATGGTGAGTGGTAGCCTGAGTTGGGTTCTCAGTGAAAGCACCAAAATGTTAACGTTAAAATATGAACGATAACACCCGGTGTGTGTAATAAGATCGTGAAAGCACCACCCGTGTGACGGGAACAGAAATTAAGCAGGAAAATAGCAGAAATGCAGTAAATGAACAACATATTTATAGTGGTTCGGCCCGTAATTGAGCGTACGTCCACTTTATAGTCTCTTATTGCTGATTCGGTTACAATTCGATACAATATCCTTCAAAATACAATACAACTTGATTATGAAAGCACTCTTGACTACTAGCTCAATCTTTGATGATGAAACTCGACGAATCCATGTAGGATGTTAGGAGCTCTTCTCGAAGATTGTTGTAGTGTCTCAAATACTTGAGGATCTTAGATTGCTGAATGAGAGGAGGCTTCGACAGCGTAACGGCGCTTGGAGAAATGAATTGCCAAAAGTCCTCTTCATGTTAGAAGTGGTGGGGTATTTATAGGAGCTGATTTGGACTCTGGAATTTTCCCTAAGTCCTAAGTCGTCGCCGACTTAGTATAAGTCGCGGCCGACTTATGGTAGGTCGTAGCCGGCTCATCAATACTTCCACAGTAGTTCGTCTCCTTTTCTGGTTTTATGCTCAAGTCCTAAGTCGTCGAAGATCTAAGGTAAGTCGGTGACGAGGTAAAGATGTAAGATGTTCTGAGATTACATACGACTCAGTATAAGTCGTAGGTCGGCGACGACTTAAGAGATAGGTCGTAGGTCTTTAAGTCGAGGACTTCTTTAGGTCGGAGCCCCTCCTTATCTCGCGAACTGCTAAGTCGGAAGCCTTCGTGACTTGCTAACCGGTTAAGTCAAACTACTTCTTAACTCGTACACTGTTATGTCGGAGCATTACTTAACTCGGAATCCTTCTTAACTCGGAATCTTTCTTAACTCGGTCTCAGCTCTTGAGTCACAAACCATCTTAAGTCGTGACCTGTTGAGTCAGCACATATACTAAGTCGGCGTCTTCCTTGAGTCGGCTACTGTTAAGTCAGTCCTGTAGCTTAGGTCGAATGTTGCTTTAAATCAGATTTGTTAGGTCGGTCTTCGTCTTGAGTCGGTGGCGCTTTTAACTCATTAGGTTATGAACTAAAAGAGGGTTAACAATATCGTTGTTTTTTGTCGTTTTATAATACTGTTAGAGGTATTATTTTATTTAGTTGAGACATCTATGTTTCACAGCATGTTTGGAATTGTTGGAATGAATGTATTTTATATTGATTTTGAGGGTTAGAAATATTATAAAAATGTTAAAAAATTGCTTCAGAAATGGCGTCAGAGCATTTGTAAGGTGCGAGAAAATTGAAAATTGTATTCTAAATTTGTTGTCGCCATGGCGTCGGAAAGACGTCGAAAATATGGCATCGAAAAGGCGATTACACCTAATGCGTGGCATCGGAAAGGCGTGAGAATTCTTTTTCCCATGCTAGTTTTAATGACTCCAAAAATAGCGTTGGAAAGGCGTCGGGAAGAGGTTTTTCGACGCCATACCGACGCCATTTTGGCATCGGAAAATTAGTTTTATGTTGTAGTGATCCCCCCTCCCCCCACACATATACAAACACGCACACACAGAGAGATAAGCTAGCGTATATAACCAGGGACCAGACAGGATTAAAATATATCCAGACTAATAGAGCTAAATAAGCTTAAGGAAATAAATGGCATTAAAAAACCAGAATTTAATGCAAAATAGAATATATCTGTCTCTAATATGCGTACACTGTTTAGAAAAATATATTTATGTTTAACATGGAGTAGCACAGTTTGGCAAATATATAACACTGCTAAACAATATAAATGTATGTATTGGATATAATAATAAATGTTTACCAAATTTTACCGTTGTTTGACAAATTTAATACTCCATCAAATTAACGGTAAGTAATAAATAATAAACATAACACTTAAATAAAAATCAATCAGCATAAATTAGCGTTATGTGTAATGTATGTAATTTTACAACCATCCGAACGTTGTTCTGAATGCTCTTGGATAGATTTAGAGGACATGCTACTTGGACAGATTTAGAGGACATGCTACTTGTGCAAGGCAAAAACGGTAGATGGTGAGATCTTCTCTTTCATGTTTGGCACTTGGCAGGCAAATGAATACTCAAGGAATAATATTAATTCCAAAGTAGTAACCTTGTCAGTACGTATGTTCTATTCTATTTTTCTATTCTGCCGTGAGTTTATATTAGTCGCTCTTTGATACTATTATGTTTATTACATGTCATGAAAATCAACGATCCGTACTCTAATGAATTTGGGTTCCGACTTGGTTTAAATTCAGGCCTATTAAGATACGGGTTATTACAGCCAAATTTTTATATACACAGATAAACACACCATTGTGTAGCAAAATCTTCTCCGGTAGTAGCTTGGGTAATCAAAGCATATATCTGTTTCGGTATGTAATGATAATATTAGCGACCAAGGAGTGATTGTATGATTAAGCATAAAGTTGAAATGTAAGAATTGTAGAGTTTGAACAAGAGAGTCATGGCATATAAATCTCTTTATTTACTCAGATCTAAGTTAGAGGTGACATACATCCCTTATTGTTTATAAGGCTCAGTTGATTTTTGGGTCTCTCTGCATATATACATGTGTGTGTGTTTAGATGTATGGATGGTTTGGCCAATTGGTCCTTTGCTACAAACCATTTACCATTGTATGTCAAAAGATTCCAACTAATAAAAAAAGGAAAAATATTTATTACAAACTGTAAATATCATTTTCCACAAATTAAGATTGCTTTAAAATAAAGAGTTAGCACCTTCAAAATTGTGACACAACATAAATAGCTAAGATATCAATAGTAACTCTTAGCTAAACATAGTTTTAGATGTGCTTTAACTATTCATGACTCAACTGAAGATTTTTCTCATATTGTTTGCCTCTTCTTCACCAAAAAAAGTCAAATAATTATATAGTACCAAAACGGAATATATATTTTATATAGAAAAAAAAGTAGGTTGACTTAGTATTGTGAATATGCATGTATATAGGATTGCACAACGTGCATGCGTAGATGAGTGCAGTACAAGGGCATTACAAGGAACAATTTAGTTCATTTGCAATATACTAATATAGTTCCCTACTTTTTTATTAAGTCGGGTTTCCAAGTACTTATTCAGTAAAAAAAAATTACCAGATAGTAATTTCAAATAAGTAGTACAGCCAGAAAGTGAATGTGGTATGATAAAACCAATTTAAACTATTTTCTGCTCAGAATTCAACCTCAAAAGAAGGGAAATTTTAAGAAAGATTCCCACTCTATATTCAAATATTTTTATGAATATTTATATTAGTTGAAGAAAATCATTTAACGGATGGAACCAAAGTAAAGAAATGCTGACATTTCATCTTTGACCATAAAAAATTGACAAGGTAATTTTTTTATTCTTAGAATCTATTTACCTTGACACGGCATAGTGAATAAAGATCGCCCTGAAGCCTAAAAAGGCACCTTCTCATCATCGTGGCACATGTTCATCGTCATTATGCGAGATGTTTGAACATATTAAGCTCAAACAAGTAGTTATAACCCCCACACTCACGGAAGCAAAAAGGAAGATAACTCTGAAAAGTAATGCAGAATTAAAAGATTTATCTGACATCAGTAGGGTACAATTAATACAGTATGAAATTACATGATTCTCCAGTCATATGAGAATAAAACAAAATTCATGTAAGGTTAGCGTTTTTGAGAATCCAATGACAAATGAATGACCTATTGCAGCAACCTCAATTGCATGACCGAAGTTAAATAGTAGCTCCAAATTATGGAATATTGTAAGAGAAATTAAACATAAATGTGAAGACATGCACACAAGGTGAGTGATGAGAAGTACATCAAAAGTAGGAAGCTCACAAACCAAGCCCTAAAAGTCATTATTACTATTAAAGAATAATGCTGTATAAAAGTTCTTATGCAACAAATTAATCGTACCCATTCTTTGAAGTGCAGAATGTATTGAACTCGGATTTGGGAAGCTTTATAGGAAAATTTCATGAAATTGGTATAATTATACAGAAGCGGTTTAATCACGGTTGCTTTTTAGAAATTAAGTTGTTTTAGAATAGACAAACATGTCGTAAAAGTTATAACGAAGAAGGGGTTCAACACATAGTTATGAAAGCTACGGCACATGCCATGGCACAAGGTGTGATGCGGCGTATGCGCCTTTCTTCCGCATTGTACAGTGTAGATGGGAAGGCGCAGCGAATGGCGCAGCTTGTGGCACAAATAATGTGCTTTTTCATTATTTCATTGTTTTTACATTTTTTATATATATTTATTTTTTATCTTTCGCAATCCAATCTAATCTTCAATAATTGTTGAATGTATTATATATTTTTATTAAATGATATGATTACACTTCAAACTAATCTCCAACAAACTTGAACTATTTGTCGCACCGAACTACGATGGACAATTAGAATTGAAATCCGCCAACCTGAACCCAATCGATCTGAACCTGATGTGAACGCAATGGGTTCCTTCGTGTCAAGTCTAGTCGATAAAAATTTATATGAAGAACCGATCCAACTTGGAAGATTAGACAAAAAACGAGAAAATATAATGCATTTTTATCCAATCTGACCCAAATCGATTCGATCCGAATCGAACCTCGAGTCCGGTCAAGGTTTTAAAATATACAGGTTAGACTCAATAAAACCCAACCCAACTAGAACCGAGACCCGCTTGGTTGGGTCCATATCCAACTTGATGTGTCTAATTACCATCATGCACCAAACAAATAATCTCAAATGGGCGCGTTCTCTAAATTAATCACGTATGAACTTCGAACAATCTGTTCTATTTACTATTGCACTTTTTTATATAAAATGGCAAACATGTAGTGTAAACTCTCAGGTTAGAGTTCTTGCTATATACACTGGTCAGACGGCAACGTGATACCGAAGTTTTTTATGTAAAACGACCACCTTGTGCCCTAAACTCTCGGGTTAGAGTTCTTGCTATATGCACTGGTCAGATGGTGACATGATACCAAAGTTTATTATGTAAAATGGCCATCTTGTGCCGTAAACTCTCAAGTTGGAGTTCTTGCAAATCATGATTGTACAATTTAGTGTCAATTCATAGTTATTACTGCTACTGTTGTTGTTATATAATGAGGGTATGAAAACCTGTAACAAATTCTAATAACAGACGTGAGTTGTTTTCATCATTTTGAATATGTCCCACTTCCGAACCATTAAATAATTGTGATTCTTCAATTCAATAATGTAGTTAACCCATTAATTCTGATCTATTTTACTATTCATTGAACAAAACTATATGTGCACGCAATAAATATTGAGCTTCGCTTTATCATTTTGGCTTCACTTTATCAAGCTTAATATTGGGCTGTTGGAGATGTCTTAATGCAGTGCGCTCACATGGATCAAAATTTATTGGGCTGTTGGAGATGTCTTAATGCAGTGCGCTCACATGGATCAAAATTTCAAACCGTCAATGTGTTATATCTGAAGCATATGCTATCTTACTTGAAAGAAGATAATATTCAAGATAATATATGTCTAATCACAAAATGTAAACTCATAGACCAAGCATTTCATAAGGATATACCTACATATGTCCATCCGACAATATTTTCCTCAATAGCGCAAACAGGAAGCCCCAAAACAGTAGTAACAACACCAGTATAATCAGGCAAAATTAATTTTCCATCTTCAAGCTGCAATTTTTTAGATACTTATATAGAAACATCTCCATTATCTTTCCAATCTTTTTCCTTGGTATAACATTCTACATCTATCATATGTGATTCTTCAATTCGTAGACTAGGACTAGGGTCAATATGCATTAGCAATCCATTGAAGTTCATTCATTGGCTTTATGATCATTCCAATCCATTGAAGTTCATTCATTAGCAATGCAGAAGATATAGCTACAAGTATATCCACTAAAGGCCTCGGTTTATGCACCGACATAAACAAATGGTAATTGCTAGTTACAAAATAAATGTCATGTCCCGGGTTTCAATCTGATATGGAGGGAAACTGTATAATTCAACTGCTCCATCAAATAATATATTTTGTGGTTATGCATGAATGCTCAATAAAATAACAAAATACACCACATAAATTTAGACTATTGCACCATTACCATAACTTAATAAAAATACATTTTTTCCTCAGTAAACCACTCTAGGTTAGCAAAATACCATGACAAAACTATCAGGGAAAATAGAAATCCTAAACATACCCATATTAACCTTGAGCTGTGGAGCAACAATAAAAACAGCCAAAGAAACCTTTTTGAGCAGATATTTCAATATAATTTAAACATTTGATAATGTCTGAACCAAATTACCTAACTACTGTATAGATAGAACATGAAAATAGTAATTAAAAGTTGTATTATAACTATTAGATCTTATGTTACCATCTAATATGCATTTTTTTTTGGGGTATCGTGACAAAGCTAACTGAATTCAGTTGTTATATAATTCATGGGTTTGCATGAATTATGCACACTAAATATTACACTCATTTAAGCTGATTGTTGCAACATTGCCATAAACTTACAAAGTTGCATTTTTCCCCTCAATAAAACTATAACGGACTCCTGAAATATCAAAAAAAAAAATTTAGAATAAATAAAACACACATACATTCATACGTACACACACAGATATATATATATATATATATATATATATATATATATATATATGCATTCATTATATATGTATATATATACACATATATGTATATACATATATGTATATATATGTGTATATATACGTATATATATACATACACACACATATACAAATACATATACATATATGTATACGTATATATGTATATGTCTCTGTGTCTGTATGTGTACGTATGTGTATGTATGTAAATTTAAAAATTTCAGCAACAATCCCATACCACCCGTGTTATAAATTTATAGAAGTATCCAAAGAAATAATTTTCTTAAAAAAAACTCAATTAACAACAATGTACTCACCTAATCATATTTCTAAATCTAATACTTTTGCAACCCCACAAACATCTTCACAGTCCCCAGATTTTCTGTCTCTGGTGCACAACCCACTTCCACCTCTCTATTTATAACCCAATACCAAGAGGATTGGAAGAAAAGGAAAAGAGACAGAGGGTTAGGGTGAGAAATTAAATTTTTTTTTAGTTGCTTAAGTAATGCAAGGGAAACAGGTTTTTATTTTTGAGATCGGATTTTACTTTAGTGTACAAAATATCTATATCGCAGTCACCGCTGGTACTTCTGTGAAATTTAAATGATCTGACATGTACTTCAAAAACAATACCTAAAGACCAGGCCAGGTTGGTTTCTCACAACTCATAAAATCATCACTATCAATAGGGCCACCTCTTGAGAAACTATGTAACAACCCACATTTTTATATAATTAAAATTTAGTGTATAACGATATGTAATAAAAATAAATATTTTTGGAATTATCGGAATATGACTTTGGAACTTGTACCATTGCGTCCGGGGTGATTTTTTGATCAATTTCCATATATAACTTGTCAAAATCCGAGCCAACATGAAGAAGTTAGGAACGAAGAAATGAGAACAAGTAATAAAAAGAAGAAAAAAAATATAATAAAAAAATATACATATATGGGCCGACTAGTAGGTCGACTCGATTAGCTCAACGGTCGACCGTGCGGTCGACCGGTGGCTTTGGGCGGTCGACCGCCCGGTCGACCTGCATAGCGACTTGGACGAAGTTTCGTCCAGGTACACGCCAGTGACGTAAATTTTAGTTTTTGAGCAATCTGAGCCGTACGTTCTTCAATTCGATGGCTCCAGACCGCCATGTGCTGCGGTGGCTCCAAATTCAATCCAAGAATCCAACGGTCTGAGATCCCCAAGCTCCCCTATAAATAGAACCCTAGGCCTATCTCTTTTTTCATAATTAGATTTTTCTCCCAATGGGTTCTTGGCCTAAGGCTGAACCCTAAGTAGAAAATATTCCTTTGGGTCCTTGGCCAAAAGGCTGGACCCTAAAAAAAAATATTTCTAGGGAGAAGATCTACTAAATTTAAATATTATGCATCTTGGAAGGGGATCCAGAAGGACCATGGAGCCAAGCTGAGTACAGGATGACAGGTGAGTGGATTTATTTATATATCTTTTAAGTTTAAGATATATTATCGTTAAATTCCTGTTTAGATAATTTTATTCAATAAATAATATTATTAATTAAGTTATGCTGAACTATAAGGAATTTACAATCTATTTACAGTAATAGTATTTATTTACATCGGTTTTTACGTTTTGGATTTCTATGCAAGCGTCATTCTTCTTCTATTTTCTCCTCTTTTTTCGCTTATGGATTAGAATGGATTAAATGTGAATATGGATTAAATAATGAAGAATATTGAAATGAAGGAAATAAGATGTAAAGTAATAAAAGTTTGAGGAATGGAATTATTGTAATAAATTATGTTAAAATGAGAAAAGTTAATTACTCTAATAACTGAATTTGGGAGTAACTAAAATGGTAATTAGTTGGTTTAGAAAATAGGGTACATTTCTATAATTTAATATTTAAAAGACAACAATGAACGTAATTGCTAGAATAAAAGAAAGAAAAGAGAATTAGTGTAAAATAGAGAAACCACTGTATTTTCACCACAAAAATAAGGGCTTTTAATAGCACTAATACATAGCGTTTCCGCATTTGCTCCTTTCAACGCTATGCAAATTATGGTTTCTAACGCTGAGATAAATTGGTATGTATGCTCAACGCTATTCGAAAACGCGGGAAATGAATTATTTCGTACGGGAAAAAAGAGAACCCTATTTGCTTCGTTGCTGCCTCCTTTAGAAAACATAATCTCCAAATTTGCATAGCCTCTGTCGATATCTCCAAATGAATCATTTCCTCCTTCAACAATCTATCCGCAAATTTTGTGCGAATCGCTAGCCTCTGTCGTCAACTGTCAACTTCTGAATTGCGAATCGCTAGCCTTTGTTGCCAACACCTGATCCCTAAACCAAGCTTCTGTTTGGAACCCTTAAACTCTGTCTGGAATCGCTAGCCTCTGCCCGGAGCCCTAAATCTGCGCCTCTTCTATTTGAACTGCCGTGAGAGGTACCGCAACATTTATTAATATTTTTTTAGTTGCTCGTTCGATCGTATATGTAGTAATTTGGGTCGACGCTAGGAATTGACCAAACAAGGTTCTACAGATTGTTCATATCCTGAAGTTAAGGTATTGATTTCCATAATTTAAATTACTAACAGTAATGATTTTGATTTTGAAGTTGAGAAATTTGTGAAAAAAACAATATTCAGTATTAGAGTAACTAGAAAAAAATGAAGAATTTTGTGATGAGTGTTGTGTGGAGTATGTTGGATGATGAATGTTGCCTAGATAGACAGCAAATCAAACCTAAACTTGATGTGGTACTTATTTACTTCGTGCATTATATTTTGAGTTTAATATTGTGGTTGAATTATCTTATTACTACATAGCATCAAGTCATGAGGAAATTTAATCTAGAGGAAATTTAATCTAACTGAATTATGATTAGACGACTTTGATGATCGTTGAAGATTATTTTATAAGGCTGAACTTAAACTGTGAGGAAAGGTTGAACTTAGTTTATTTTTTTGAATGATTACTAACCGTTAAAGAGTAAGTACCAACTGAAATTATATGTATATATTTAAGTTTAGGTAAGCACAACTATAAGGTCAAAATACATAGATTGTTAATGTCAATACCGGTTTAACACGGTTCATCAGATTAAACAAAAATGATAACTTGCATTATTAAATACAATTTTAACTTTCTAAATCATTTTTTCCCTAATCCTATTTTTGATTTTTGATTGATGGCGGACTGTCTTATATATGGCAGAACTTGTGTAGTTGGAAGTGGTTCATTTATTGTCGTGTTTCAAGTAAACTAAACTTATTCTCAACACCGATCACATTAACATCTTTATTCTTTAAACCAAGTTGACGTCATTCCATATATTTTTGTACGATATTTAAATTTGAACTTGTTCAGGCTAAGTGGTTTGAGACTTTAGAAATACTAGCCATCAAGGAAATGTTACAAGACGAGAGATATAAAAACAAAGAACTGCAGATAATGCATTTAATCTTCATTGCATTTCAGTGCTTTAATAAAATGCATTATACTCAACTTTACCACCTTTTAAACACTTTGAACCAATTTGCATAACTGCCCATTCCATAAACTTTTGCTTCTCAAGCTTGTACTAAGCAAGCTCGTACTTAAAATTTCTTTTTCAATTCAAAAAAATAAAAATAAAAATCATACTTATCTACATAGTATTTTCATATTGTTTTCCTTTTGTATACCTGAAGTTACTGATTAACCTTCAAAAAACAAACAAAAAACTAATAGCACATTGAACTTGAAAACGATACCTGCACCTATTTTGTCATGGATAAAAATGACTTTCCTAAAAGGTAAAATAATTGAAAACAAGTTAGGAACAAACTAGAAGTAACATGATTATTGACAAATTTATTTTAAATGTATATCAACTATTTTTTGATAATAAGTGATATAGAGGAGCAAAACAAATTGCTTGACCTGGCAAAACAATCGCCAATTACTATTTTTTATAGCTGCTTTAAATTAGTATCTAAATTTGTTGTTTAAACAAGCCAAATCTTTAAATTAGTATCTCAAATTTTCCACTGTCAGAAGACTACAGAGGTTTGAAAATGACGACATTAAAACTTCTCTAAGTAAAGAAAACAAACCTTACCTATACTGATACCGGTTGTCATGTTGTAATAACAAATATTTGCAGCACAATGAGTTAACACACAATCAAAGTGTTTGGGTGTTGTACAATAATTTGCATTAAATCAGTAATGGGATGATTTTCAGCTTAAAACACATACTTTTTATTCACATCACTAAACGATTCAGGCATCGGTTCACTTATGACTAATGCCAGTTTCATGCAATGTATTAATGATTGGTGACATTGTTGTATAAGTTGAAAAAATTATTGTTAATGGCGCAAGCCAAGTATCATGAGAGGGGTAATGCATAGACATTACTCCGGTGCTACAAAATAGCGCCGTTGTAATGACAAATTTTTTGGAAACAGTTTGGTGCTAATGTTGTATATTGTTCTGACATTGTTGTATATTTGTATCCATGCACCTTATAGTACTCAAGTTTTCCATATGAATTCTATTCTATTTTGGGTTACATAGTTTCAGTAGGATGGTAACAATACATAAATACAACCTGTAGATGTTTCATTTTGCTAATAAACTTCTATATGTGAGTTAGGCTTCAGTTTCCCTTTAACCTTAGATATTTAAATTAACCGATGTAGAGTTTTTCCAAAATTCACATTTTGTTTTTGCTCCAGAAAAACGTTGTTTCATCTAAGTGTTTTGCCCATGTTTACTCGAGAGTACATAGGTTTTGTTTGTATGCACTTTTTGTGATATTGACATGACCTGCAATGATATATCCTGAAAATTTCACTAGATACTTTGTGAGATGGCAAATTCTCTCCTATTTAGGAAGACTAGGGTGACCAATATTGCGTTTACCTTTGCTGTTTAATTTTCAGTGAATGCACTTAAACTATTTCTGCATTCAACTAAATTGAATTATACGATAGTTCTAAATGCAAATATTTTTTCTAATTGTTATTTCGATTTTGCTTATTTTTTTCTTAAATTTAGCAATATGCCATGTTGGAAAAAAGAAAAAGAAAAAAGAAACAGTGAGTGTATACTACCCTTTTCACTTCGGCCTACTGTTTTTGATGTCTTATAAATGTTTATCATTTCAATTATATCTTCCCCTAGTTGCTTTATTTTCTGAATAAATAGATTATCCATTTATAAAATTTGAGATACAAATATGGAAAACTTGTGTATATATTGTTTGATGTCATTAGTTGCATCTTCCAAAACATGTGTAACGATGCTACTGTTGTAGTAATTGCTGTTTTTGCTAGTGGAAGCAATTTTTGTTATATAAAGAATGAATGAATATGTGTCAAGAGATATTTACTGTTCGTAAATCTGATACTTTTTTCCATTTGAAAAGACAAGAAATGATGGATAAAGACTGGGTACGTCTAAACAGGTAATTATATGGTACTTAAGTATAATATTGAATTTAAAACATATTTTAATATCTAAGGTTATTATTTGTTTTTTATTATTATTGTATAACCACTAAAGAATATGAGCAAACAGCTTGGAATTTTGTAAACGATGCAAAGCTAAAGCTGAAAAATGCGGAAAAAATTTTATGCCCTTGTGTAGATTGCAGAAATCTTACCCGTCTTCATGGAGAAGTTACTGTTGAGCATTTGATTATAAGAGGAATGGATCCTAAGTACATGGACGGTGAGTGGTACAATCACGGCGAGCGAATAAATAAAAGCAAAAATACAAAGCCGGGTGATGCATATGATTTGCTTAAAGCCATTATAAATGTGGAAGGTTGATTGAATATGTATTTGAAGTTATTGTAGGAGGTGTGTAAATGAAGTTGCGGGAGGTGTATTTGATGGCTGTGGTAGATGAACAGCAGGGTGCTCTGGTTAAGGTAGTGCTCTGGTAGTTTTCTGATGTGTCTGAAGTGGAGGGTTGTTGAAATGTATGGTAGGGTCGTAGTATTTTGGCTTGGTTTATCGCATAGAGGTTTTGTAATTGTGGTTGGTGTTGAAGCACTATGGAAGTTGATGGTTGGTAGAAGGATATGACAGTAAAGATGGTAGCGTGAAAGGTAGGACTGGTATATGTGTATCAATGTGAAGGATGATAGCAGATTGATGTTATAGGATGTTGGAGGATATGTTGTGAACAGAGGTGGGCAAATGAAATTGCAACAGGGAAGTGAAGAGTATTGCATAGAGTTGATGGTCACTGGTTGTTTGTGGATGGAAGAGTGGTGATGTTGCACTGATGTGGTCACAGTTTTGGACAGTGGTGGTAGATTGCACAGTCAGGGTGATGGTAGTTCTACTATTTTTGCACAGTAGAGGGGTGACTGTTTGTGACAGTTGCAGTTGCAGAAGTGTTGATATGGGATGCATGCGGATGATGGTTGTGTTGTGATGTCTGGATTGTCGAATTTAATGTAGTGAAGTATTGAAGGAGGATGAAGTGAAGTGGCCAGGCAACAGTTCTCTGGAGGATTGTCGAACTTGATGTGCATAGTGGAGATTGGCGGTTGCTATGTTGTGCAGTGAAGAGTATGAAGGCGATTGGCTGTGATGGTCGTCGGGGCAGAGGTAGGGATGTTTCAGCAGTGAAGTACTGACTGTTTTGAGTTGCTGTAGCTATGGAGTTGTTGTAAACTAAGTGAAGCAATGTGATGGTATTTGAGTTGCTGTAGCTATGGAGAAATGATGCAGTGGGATGGTGCAGCAGTTTCGTGCACTGTATCGTGCACTATGATGAAGCAAGGTGGGAGCAGTTTTATGATGCAAGAGGATGACTATTGGAGATGGTGTGGCAGTTTTTGCAGGCTGGGTGGACTGTGCTTGGATGTAGTCAGGGGAGAAATAAAGGCGAGGTTGTGAGTTATTTAGAATGAGAATGTGAAATGTAAAAAAGAAATGTGAAATGTGTATTTTTCATAAAAACTTCAACTTCATTACAATGCACAATGAAGTTTTGTTTTTTTGGAGAATGGCAGTTTTGTTGGTTTGGTGGGTGGTTTGCAGTAATTGGTGTGCAAGTTGTATGGAAAACAGGGTGATTATGACAAGTTTGTATGGGATGAAGTATTTTGGAGGCAGCAGTGTGGTTGCAGTGTTGATGAAATATGGGATGATGAAGTAGTTGGTTTGAATTTGGAAGTTGATTAGTGGGAGTTAAGTTGGAGATTTGCAGTGGTAAGTTGAGAAATGTTTGTGGCAAGAGGCAGTGAGCAAGGTTGAATGCTGCAGTTGTAACAGTGAGGCAGTGATTACGAAAATGTAGAAGTATGGTGATGGTATTGATCGATGTTTGTAGATTATGGAAGTGTAGAAGTAAGTTGATTAGTGATTAGGAAGGCTGCAGACAAGTGAGGAGCAGTTCTGGTTGTAGAGTTGGAAGTGGACAGAGGACAGTTAGCAAGGTTGGGTGAACTTGCAGTTGTGGATCAGTGATGAAATGGCGGGGCTGTCGGGTAGATTTGGTTGAAGTAGTTGAATTGAAATGTAGGCAGTTTTGAGTGTTGTAGTGATGGTCTTGCAGTCGAGTGGTCAGTCTTTGGAGATGATGTTGTTGGTGGTTTTGAGAGGGAGATGGTGGTTAAGCTGCAGGCAAGAAGCAGTGAAGTTTGTGAGTAGTAGGATAGTAGTTGTCGGCATGGATGGTTGAGATGACAGTATTGTGGTGGTTGTGTATGAAGTTGCAGGTGTACAGCTTGATGATACGGTGAAGAGGTTGGTGCAATGTAATGGGGGAGGAAGTTGATTGTCAATAGCAGTTGATCTTGTTGATGGAAGAAAGTGAAGTGTAAGTGGAGACAGTGGTAGTAGTGGTGGTGAGTGTCAGTTCAGAAGGTGGCAGTGTGTTTGAATGTAGAAGAGGCAGTGGCTAATGCAATATTCAGTTGACAGCAGTTTTGAAAAGTATGGCAGTGGTTAGCGAAAATGCTAACAATCCTAACATGCATATTGTGTGTGTATTTAAAAAGAAAAGAGGTGATCTTGGTATTAATTCCAGGAATAGGTCCTGGCTGTCTAGTGGTTTTACCTCCAAGCTCTTTGGTAACTAAATCAACAGCTTAAGCACTTTTATACTTTGTCTACTTTGTCATTTAATGCAGGAACTTGGTTAACACTGAAGCAACCTGGAGCAATGTTTAGATCCTTGCAAGAATCTTCTATAGCAGCCATTTCCGTATCATCGTCTCCATAACTGAGTATTTGTGTCCATTTGTTAGACTATTTTGAGCTATTATCATGTGACCATGTATTGTAGTATTTGTGTTCATTTGTTAGACTATTTTGAACTATTATCATGCGACCATGTCTTGTAGTATTTGAAATATTAGCAGAATTATTTGAAACTTTTCCACTGGTTTGATTGTGTGTTTCCAAATTAGAATTCACTGCAACGTTATCATTGTTACATATAGTTGCTGTCATCTTCTCGATTTTTTATTTTTGGGATCCACATTTTAATATATATATATATATATATCTGTGTGTGTAATGTGTATACATATATCTATCTGTGTGCATATATATATATATATATCTAATATAATAAAATGAAAATTGAAACAAATGCTGAAAATTAATATTATATAGAATAGCGTTTGAAAAACACTATTGATTCATCAAACGCTATCGCAACTCTATATGAGATGTAAGATTTTTCCACCAAAAACGTTATAATAGAATAAAAAACACTATAGTAGAAAATAAAAACGCAATGCAAGCATGACAAGAAATGCTATCGGAAAACATTGTAACGCTATAACATGGTTTGATGAAACGCTATAAAATGTGCTCAAAAACGCTATAGAAGTTAAATGAAGGATTATAATTCCCTATAGCGTTTAAGTTTAATAACAGAGAAAAAACGCTATTGTAGGTTGCAAACGCTATGACCTTTTGTAAACGCTATTAGATATTATAGCGTTTTCCTTCCTACTATGTAATGCCGCCGGCCTACCATAGCTTGTGGTTTCACGGCGTTCTCTGAAACGCTATGGTAGCCTGTTATAGCGTTTTTCAAATGCTATGAAACCCATAAACTGTTGTAGTGTTTACACTATTCCAAAATAGTAAAAGAAATATCTAGCAGTTACGGATTATTGTTGTTACCTGGCACTTTGGCCCGGCTACATGGCGATAGTCACAGAACTTATGTTTGAACCAGGATTGGACTCAAGCAAGGAAAGGGGTGGAAGTATGATGGACCAGTGAAACATAAGTCTGGGTCGTCCTACACACCTGGGTCGAAATGTTTGTCGCTAGCTCAACCGGAGTAGTTCGTTGTTGAAATGTAGTCAAGATGGCCCGGCAATGGCAGTTCGGCATTGGAGTGTAGACGTGCTGGTTCGGTTAAAATACTCAAGGAAGATTGGCTTGACATTTTATGGATTGACCTCGGAGTGTTTTGTTTCGAGTGGTTCGGCTATAACGGTTCGACCTTTGCAGATCAGCCAAGGTGCATGCAGATAGAGTGGTTCAGCCAATATGGGTGAGGCGAAGCTGATTAGTCTAGATGGTCCAACATATGTCGTTCGGCTTAGATGAGTTAGCAGATATCATTCGGTGGAAATAGGGAAGCTAATGTCGTTCGGTCAGGAGTAGTTCGGCACATGTGGGTCGGTGTATCTGGTTCGGTGCACAATGAGGGAGTTGGCATATTCTAAGGCTCAACAGTGAAGTGAGGAGATCGGCATTGCTTTACTTTGAGATCCACCACGAGTTACTTCGAGTCCCTTGAGAAGTTTCTTCGAGTCATTCGTCAAGACGCCCTAGTTCGGCATTTCTCGATCGGCCGGAAGTCGTTCGGTATGCCTGGTCCGGCCGACTCGAGAGTACTATGTATGGGCCGAGCTGCCTTGGTCTTGGGTCTACACAGGGAATCCAGCCTCTCTTTGTCTATAAATAGAGAGGCAGGAGTACAGTTGAAGGGACCTTTTTTAGGGAACTCCAGGATACTCTGCCATTTTTGTCTTCATCTCTTTTCTGTTCAAACTTGTATTCAAGTTGTTTGTTTATAGATTGTATCTGTACTCAACTGATCGTTAAAGTAATAAAAATTCTATACAAAGTGGACGTAGGCAATTACGCCGAACCACTATAAATCTGGTGTTCTCGTTTTCGTTATTCTTTTTGCACTCAATTGCGTCATTTCTTCATTTTAATTTACTTTCTTCATTAATCTCTTTACATAACTCTATTCAAGGGTGTTAGTGACCAATTTTGGTGCTAACATTTTGGTGCTTTCATTGAGAATTGAACTTAGGCTGCTAGGATCTACTTTGTCGCTACTGGATTGAAGAAATCCCCCGAAGGAGATCCAAGTTTATTCTCAAGAGTTCATAGATTCTATTCAAAGTTCTGACGGATAACTCTATGATGGGAAGGCCACGTACCAGATCAACCTCCCACAACACGGATGTCAACGAGACCGCCAGCGTCCAGCAAGTGGGACCTAGCAATCAATAAGCTAATCCAGGTGTAGGGACCGCCACCATCCTAAACCAGTCAGAAGTTGTCACCAGGGCAGAGTTCAATGAGCTCATGAGAGAACTTGTGGAAAGCAAGAAACAGCTTAACGAACAAGAACAAGCTAACGCCAATCTCATGACCTAGATTGCTCAGCAACAGCATCAGAATGCTGAAGGATGCCCCACTTCCTACTCATCATCTGACAGCTCCGCTTCGTCTGATGAACATCATAGGCATAGACGCCGCAGGATTGAAATAGCACAAACAGGTGTGGCGGAACAGTCCAACAGAAATGGTCTGAGCTCTCTACCTAGAACCATGACCCCTCACTTGCTCCGAGAAATTGCACTCAAACTGGAGTGGGAAATTTAAGATCTGGAGCACAGGTGGAAGCTGATGCACCACCATACCAGGTTGTAGCGAAGCGGGTCCCCAGGACATGCATTTGGGAGATCCCTTACCAAGGAGGCACCGTTTGGAACGGTCATGCAGGACGGAGTCCAACTTGCCACCTCCCATCCAGACCCCGGATCTATCATCTATGGTCAGACAGCTGATGAGAGAAAATTAAGGCCTGTCCAACGATGATTGTGGCATATCTAGGAGTCATACTCCATTCACAGATGCTATCCTATAGGCTGAGTACTCCCGAAAGTTCAGTATGCCGACCATTCCAGCGTATGAAGGGAAAACTAATCCCCGACAGCATGTAATGTGATACGATTGGATGATGGACTCAGCTAGGGCAAACAATGCGACTAAATGTAGATGTTTCCTAATAAACTTATCCGGAATCGCTACCATGTGGTTCACCAGACTTCCTCCGTGATCGATCTCCAGGTTTGATGAGTCGGAGGCGAAATTTGTGGAGCAATTCAAGATTCATACTACTCGCTAAAAGGACATGATGTCTTTATCCAGTATAATCCAGGCTCCAGGAGAGTCGTTAAAGGAGTATTTGCAAAGATTTCACGTTGCTGCTACCGAAGTTAGCAACTCGAATGACCATGCTATTCTTATGGACATGATGCGAGGAGTAGTTCCGGACTCAGAGTTTGGTGATTGGCTGGCAGGAAAACCACCGACTACCCTGGAATGTTTTTATTCAAAGGCGAACCAATTCACGAGGAGAGAAGAGGCCAGGTGGATGAGGCGAAGCAGCGCACCAGGGCCAAGTAAGGAAGCGGTGCAAAGCAATATCGCCGTGAAACAATCTGGTGAAAACTCTGGCAAGGTCCAAGTCAATGTTCCAAATAAGTCGGGGTAGTCTAAAGAATCCAAAGGAGGAAATTCTGGAAGAAAGAGGGAAGCAGGAAAGTGGAAACCAAGGATCCCTACCTATAATGAATACACTCCTCTGAACGCATCGTTAGATAATATTTATTTATCAACTTGTAATACATTCCAATACCGAAAGCCGCACCCAAAAGAATCCATTGAGGAACAAAAACAGACTGGGAAGTATTGTCGCTTCCATGAGACTTACAGACAAAATACCGAAGAATGTAGACACCTCCATAATGTTATAGAAAAGCTGATTCGACAGAAGAAGTTACAGCAGTTTGTTAAGAATCCACAGGAAGGCAGATAGGAGACCTCCGACCCCAGTCGTGGGCAGACTCTACATCGACCTAAGGAACCCGCTCGGACCGGAGGTAGACTGGTTATAAACACGATTGTCGATGGACCTCACCCGACAGACAAGAGTTGGTAGGAAATGGAACGCTATGCTAGTTCCTTAAAGCATGCGGATTTCGAATGCTGCTCGAACACAGAAGACGGGACCCCAGCGAAACAGCAGCGAATGGTGACGGATGATATTGTATTCAGGAGTAGGGTTGCCGACCAGGTGGAGGCACCTACCCTCGACCCGATGGTCATCTCAGCTATGATTGGGCCGGCGTTCGTGAGAAGGATACTGATTGATTGTGGGAGTTCTATGAATATTATCTTCAAAAAGGCATATGACCAAATAAAGATGGAGGCAAAGGATCTGAAACCATCTAAAGCCCGCATTCATGGCTTTAATGGTGCAGCCACCGATGCGATAGGTTTTGTAGAATTGCCAGTTGAGTTAGGAGAAGGTGAACGTAGGAGGGTACTGATCCCACCATTCATTGTTTTGGATGTTGATTCCCCGTATAATGTGTTTTTGGGCCGACCGGGCCTTGCGGAGTTTAGGATAGCTTTGGCCCTATGGTGTTTAACCCTGAAATTTCCGACGGATAGAGGAGTTGGTGTAGTGCATGGCGATCAAGCGACTGGTCATGCATGCTATGTGGCTGAGCTGAGAGAGGCCCAGCGAAGAGAGAAGGGAAAGGTTGTGGATAACTCTGTCCGCATCCATGTTGCTCAAAATTGACCAATAGTGTCCGAGCCTTGGCTCGGGCAGCAGGGTCGGATCTATAGAGACATAGATATGAGAGACGATGATGAAGAACCCAAGGAGTCTAAAGTAGCACCAGCTGAATTGACGATTGACATTCTAGTCAGCCATGATGACCCATCACGGGTGCCTAAGATTGGATCACAACTCACCCCTTCGATGATTGAGGATCTTACCGATTTCCTCCGAGCGAACCTAGATGTTTTCGCTTGGACCCACTCTAATATGTGCGGGATTTATCCCGCCATCGCAAGTCATATGTTGAACATTGACCCAAAGTATGTGCCAGTGAAACCAAAATGTAGAGGTATGGACCCGGAGAGGTCTGCTGCTCTCAGAGAGGAGGTGGACAAACTCAAAGAAAATGGGTTCATCCGTGACAACCTCTACCCTAAATGGGTATCTAACCCCATACTAGTGAGAAAAGAAAATAGGAAATGGTGGACCTGTGTTGATTATTCAGACCTGAACAAGGCGTGCCCAATGGATAGTTTCCCTTTACCCAGAATTGACCAGCTGGTCGACTCAACAGCAGGACACGAATTATTGTCATTCATGGATGCGTATTCGGGATATAATCAAATCCCGATGCACATTCCAAATCAGGAACACACTAGTTTTTTCACGGACATTGGACTGTACTGTTATGTAGTGATGCCTTTTGGGTTGAAAAACGCAGGAGCGACCTACCAGCGTTTGGTAAGTCGGATGTTTAAAGACCAGATTGGTAGGACAATGGAAGTCTATGTGGATGACATGCTCGTGAAGTCACGACAGTCAAACGACCACATTCAAGACTTAGTGGAGATGTTTGATATACTCAGATACTACGGAATGAAAATCAATCCACTAAAGTGTTCCTTTGGTGTTGCATCGGGAAATTTTTTGGATATTGTTGGCAATGCGCGGGGAATCGAAGCTAACCCAGAAAAGATTCTGGCTATCCGAGACATACAAGCTGCAGAACTATAAAGCAAGTACAAACCCTGAATGGAAAAGTCGCCGTGTTGAGTCGATTCATATCCAGAGCAACCGACAAATGCATTCCTTTCTTTGATGTGATAAGGAAATGGAAGAGAAATTTTGAATGGACGCCGGACTATGAGGATGCGTTCTGAGCTTTGGTGAGACACTTGGAGAGTCCCCCGGTGCTGTCAAAGCCTGTATGTAACAACCCGCATATTTTACGAATGTATATTTAAATATTTTATTTAAATATTTCATCATTCGTCGGATTTTAGTCCGAAAGACAACTTTTTACAAACAGTCGAATTAGGACTCGAGACCACCCCTATTGAGTTCAAAATGACGTTTGCGACCTTTTTGAGTATAAACATTGATATGTTTGGAGTTAGTGAAATTTTGATACTTTTTCACTTAGGGCTTTGGTCCAGTTTCAGCCCATTAACCCCACTTATCAACCTAGATCCAACCCTCTCCTCTTCATTACTTCATAATTTGCTAATACATTCAAGCTTCATCAACAATGGTGGGAGAGATTGGAAACTAGAAACTCCAAGCCCTAGTTCATTTGCAAATCCTTCTTCTATCTCCAAATTCAAAGAGAAGCTATTGGTAAGCATCCTCTTCATCTTCTCCAACTCATTCTCCTTTCAATTTCAGAAATTTCCTAAACCTAATTTAGGAAATGTTTCTATTTTAAGCTTAGATTCAAGCTTGTTGAGTTGGAATTGAAGAGTGATTGTCCTTGCCTTACTCTATAGCTCCCTCTTCATTGTTTTTGTTTAAAAGGTGAGATTTTTATCTCACATCTATAACTATAATTATCTTTGGTTGTTAGGTATGAATTCCTAACACTTCTTCATGTGCATTTGGTTTTGATTTGGATTGGTTTTGTGAATATTCCAATTTTTGGTTTTTAAAGTTAAAATTTTTGTGAAAATCCTTTTATGGATGTTTTATCATGCTTTTGGTGGTGTATCGAGGAGCTTATAGGACCGGGTCGTCTATTGGCATAAACCCTTAGCGCCTATTGCTCGTCTGGTTGCATTTGCAAAGAGATTACATCTTCATTTTTAGGCTGAAAATACTGGAAATCCCAGTTCAGTCGACTGAAATCTCAGTTTAGTCGACTGAACCTGGTAACAGAAAGTTTCCAGGCATGATTCGGTCGACTGAAATCTCTGTTCAGTCGACTGAACCTGGAAACAGAAAGTTTCCAGGCATGATTCAGTCGACTGAAATTTCTGTTCAGTCGACTGAACCTGGAAACAGAAAGTTTCCAGGCATGATTCAGTCAACTGAAATTTCTGTTCAGTCAACTGAATTTGCAGTTTCAGCCCACTTTGCCTTTTGGGATTGAATTTCCAATTTGAATCGATTCGTGATGATCCTATTTGTTGTTATCATTTATTATGGCTTTGATGACTCCTTTATCGGGATTTTTGAATATCCATTTCGATGGATTCTTTATCGATTTCTTTGGATTTTATTCACGTCTTCGAATGTGAATTTTTATGATTGATTGTTTCTACAATCACTTCTATGATTTGTCACTTTAAAATATAAAGGTTTTCTGTACTAGTAGTAAATATCAAAACCCTTTCATTAAAACGATTTCAACACTATTTTATTACAAAGCTCGTTTCTTAAACCGTTTTCCAATCTATTAGTATATACAAACCTTTACCTCACTCGTATGAGAAATCTAATTAAACGGCTTAGTAAAACAAGTGGTATGAAACGCTTGCATTTACTTCGTCGGTTAATTCTTGGACTTGTTCGATTGAAACTCTTGTGACAATTTTCTAGTGGAGATCTACAATTTGTTCGCAAATATTTAAGTTAAGCTAGTGGTTATGGGACATGAAGCTAACTCATATATTTACTAGCTTATTGTAATTGACACTTCTTGATGATCGATGATGATCATTTTATGGTTTAGACTAGCAATGTGCGATGTCTCTTTGTCCGCAATGGGGGACTATACCCTGTCAGGAGGAGCTTCGGCTCATTAGGAGGAGCTTTAGCTCAGAGTCCGCAATGGGGGACTATAACCTGTCAGGAGGAGCTCTGGCTAATTTTTATGTGATAACGCCCCATTTTATGATACGCGTGTTGGGGAGTTTTCACACTCCCGTTTTTGATAGGCTCTTCCTCTCTTGTGATTTCTGGATTTCTCATTGATGATTTCTGGAATTTATGTTTCACCAACTTTTACAATTGACATTGATATGAATGTCATTATTTGTGGCTTGGTGAATTAAATAAAGAATATGACATTCTTTTTAGTGCTTTGTGATTATTGAGATATTGTATGACTTTTATGGATTTTCTAATGTATACTTGTCGCAGTATGACATTTTTGGTTATCATGCATTTTTGTTATATCTCTTCTTATATCTCATTTTATCTGATATTTATAGCTAGACTGATCCGTTTATTATTTTCTTCTTAAATAATACTCGGGTCAGACTGAGATTTTACAGGTGCTTCCTCATGACTTCCTATCTGGGATAATCTTCTGATTTTTTGCTAACTACTTTAGTTTAGTAGTTTTTGGTTGTATACATTTGAGATATAGACTCCTTGATGTATACGTATTCTTTTGTCTAGCACTTGTATCTATTCTTTTTGATATTGTGGATCTTGTTTGACCACTACTCTGATGTACACTTTCATGTGTTATATTCATATCTATTTCCGCCTTTGTGATATGAATTGTCTGTGACTGATTTGTGTTATGTTTATTTCTATATTTGTTTCCGAAGTATATATACATAGCCACCGTGAAGTAGCTTTGAGTTTGTATCGGTATGTCGGATTTCCTCTTGAGATGAAAAGTTATATTTTTATCTGGCATATCGGTACTCGCACAAAGCAATTACATGGATCGTTGCTCCTCAACAACCTTGTTCTCCGTGCTAGTTGACGGCATTACCCCGTAGTGTCGTTGTCTAGCTTGGGTATAGAGGTGGGGCGTCACAGCATGGTATCAAAGCCAAACTTCGGAACAATGTAGAATAATCTAGCAAGGATCATTGTCCTAAGCCTTTCTTATGAGTCGTGCCTTAGGATTTTATTCGAGTCAATTGGACCCGTTCTATCCTATTTTCTTTTATGATTCCTTGTTTTATCAATCATGATTGTTTGATATTCATTTTAAGAATAACCTTTTTCTTCTTTCTTTCTTTCTTAAAGAAGAGAGATGGTTAGATCAAACCGACCCAGTGTCGGTCAATCCAGTGCTACTCCTCAAGAGGGAGTATTCATGTCTGCCCAGCAGCTTTTAGATCTTGTAAAGAATGCTCAAGCTGTCGGACCCATCCTAGAGCCTACTCATCCTAGATTTGGATTTGCACGCTTGTGCAGAGACTATACCGATTTGGGTGGAAGGCCATTCAAGGGATCCGAAAGTGTTATAGAAATCCAAGCTTGGCTCAAATCGAGCGATCGGATCTTTTTCTCGCATGAATCTTGTTGATTTACATCGAGTCCAAGTGGCTTCTAGCATGCTCCAAGAAAGAGCATTAGATTGGTATGAGCTCTTGACTTCGGAGATTAATGAAATGGATCTTACTTGGGAGCAATTCCGGGAAAGATTCGAATTGAAGTTTGTGCCGGAGGTTGAAAAAGTAACTTTAGCCCGACGCTTTATTGACCTTGTTCAAGGTGAATCTTCGGTGGTAGATTATGTCGCATCTTTTGAATCTCTCTAAATATGGGGTTGAGTATATTAATACCCCATTGAAGAAAAATCAGAGATTTGTTTATGGCTTGAATAAGAATCTTAAAAAGCCTTTACTTTTGAAACTAGAAGTTTCTTTCGATCAGCTTATAAATATCGCTCTTCGACTTGAAGAGGCCGATAGAGAAAGCGATGTTGAGATTGTGGGTGTCAATAAGAAGAGGCATCCCTTTATTAAGTTCGAAAGTCCTAATCCAAACAAGAGGGTGAAGCAAGTGACTTCTATAGCAAAGACTCCCATCCCTAATCGTGGAGAATGCTACAATTGTGGCTCTAAGGACCATCATATAAATAGGTGTCCAATGCCTATTTCTTGCCGCTATTGCAAAAGTGCGGATCATTATATATCTTCATGTCCCAAACGTCAAAGCAAGAGAGAGGGAGAGCTGAATGTAGTGCGAGCTCCTAGTGGCACTTCTTTTAGTCAAGGTATCCATTCTATCCTTGATGACATTTATTTTGTGATTATCTTATTCGAGTTCTTTTTGATATGGGTTTCATCTCATTATTTTTATATCAAAAGAACTTGTGATTCTTTTTCTTTAAACATTTCTGGGCTTGATGACTTCTTTGAGGATTGCGAATCCTGATTGGTGGATCCGCAACACTCAATTTGCTTTTTATTGATGTCGAAATTATTTTATGTGATTTTTCTTTCCGAGCCGATTTTTACTTATGCTTCGGAATTGACTTTTGTAAGGATTGGCTTAATTCTTATGAAGCCATATTCTTTGTCCCGTGTGGACTATTCATCTTCGACATTTTCAATCTGTTAAGCAAATTTCTACTTTTCCTTTGTGATTTTGGTTCCAATTTGATGGCATCATTTTATTCTTTAAGCTCACATGATGAGGAAAGTGTTATTTCTCTCATTCATGTAGTTTGAGAATTTTCCAGTATTTTTGAGTTTGTCTTAGGATTATCACCTAAGCACTCTTTTGAGTGTTGTTAAGGTCTTTTTAGCTCGACCTTGCCACCGATTTTCATTTGCTACGAGTTGCGGGAGTTAGCATTCCATTTACCGCATTCCGCACTCGTTATGAAACTTATGAATGACTTATTATGTCATTCAGTTTGTCCAGCTTATTTCATCCATTTTATGAATCGAGTATTCTACGATCTCGATGACACCATTCTTATATATATTGATTCCGGATGAAAACAGCAATTTAAAATTTTGCAAATCTTTTTCATAAGATTTATTTATAAGTACAATTTGATTTTTCCCTTAAACGAGCAAAGAATATTCTTAAAGGTTTTTAAGAAACATGTTTATCATATAGAAGATGATTTTGTGATTATATTGCCCATTGAGTGCTTTAGAATTCTGGTCGATGCGCTTGATCAACGTTATCGATAAGAATCTCCTAAACGCTTTGATGAGACAGTCAGACACAATATATTGACTTGTAAAAATGTAAATTTTTCTAGAAAGATTATTACATAAAGATAAATGTAATTTTGAAAGTTTTAGCTTTTCGAGAAAGAAGATTATTTAAAAGAAATTCTTTCTTTTCGATACTCTTATTCTTGTAATTCCCGAAGGGAACCAAAATTTTATCTTTTGTACCAATGCTAATCGTATTGGTTTGGATGTCGTTCCCTTGCAAAATAGAACGTGCTATCACTTATGTTTCTAAACCATTAAAGCCTATCGAAACTAGGTATGCCACTCACGATCTAGTGCACGCGGCTATTGATTTCAATTTTTAGAGTTTGGCGTCATTGTTTTTGGCGGAGAAATTTGTTCTCCACCTCGATCATAAATCTTTGAAATATTTATTTCTCATAAGGAACTTAAATTGCGTCAACCTCGTTGGCTCGAGTTCCTTGAACCTTATGATCTTTTTACCAAGTTCATCGGACGTTTCGGTGTACTTTGTTTTGTTGTTCTTCGTCTCGTTTCTTTTATGGACTAGCGTCCGGTGTTCTTTGATTGTGTTCGGTTCATTAGACGTACCGTTTTTGTACTACGTTGGTGTTCCGAAATTATTCGAGCTTTGGTTCATCTGGTGTACCGTTATTGTACTATGCCGTTGTTCCAAATTATTCGAATTTCTCGTTTCTCGGGTGTACTGTTTTTGTACTATGCCGTTGCACCGGCTCAATTTTCTGTTATTCTTGACGTTTTCCACGTCTTTTAACTATGGAAATGATTTTAGGTTTCCGATTTTTATTCTTGAGCCTGGTGTTAAGTAGGGATTGAAGTTTCACCAGATTTGACTTTTGAGCAACATTCTATTCGCATCATTTCTTCGGGAGTTGAGTGCCTTCGAAATAAAGATGTTCTTCTTGTGAAAGTTCAATGGTTCTCAAATCCCAAGGATTGCTCTTGGGAATACAGAGAATTCATCGAGCGAACACGTTCGGACTTACTCTTTCGTGCTCTTTATGGTGAACTTCTCATTCTAAATTTTCTTTTGTGTTGATATGCCTTTATGGTTGTTACTCTTTATTTTCTTCTTAAGTATTGCGAGGATGCAATTTCTTTAAGGGGGGAGTCTGTAACAACCCGCATATTTTACGAATGTATATTTAAATATTTTATTTAAATATTTCATCATTTGTCGAATTTTAGTCCGAAAGGCAACTTTTTGCAAACAGTCGAATTAGGACTCGAAACCACCCCCATTGAGTTCAAAATGACGTTTGCGACCTTTTTGAGTATAAACATTGATATGTTTGGAGTTAGTGAAATTTTGATACTTTTTCACTTAGGGCTTTGGTCTAGTTTCAGCCCATTAACCCCACTTATCAACCTAGATCCAACCCTCTCCTCTTCATTACTTCATAATTCCTAATACATTCAAGCTTCATCAACAATGGTAGGAGAGATTGGAAATTAGAAACTCCAAGCCCTAGTTCATTTGCAAATCCTTCTTCTAGCTCCAAATTCAAAGAGAAGCTATTGGTAAACATCCTCTTCATCTTCTCCAACTCATTCTCCTTTCAATTTCAGAAATTTCCTAAACCTAATTTAGGAAATGTTTCTCTTTTAAGCTTAGATTCAAGCTTGTTGAGTTGGAATTGAAGAGTGATTGTCCTTGCCTTGCTCTATAGCTCCCTCTTCATTGTTTTTGTGTAAAAGGTGAGATTTTTATCTCACATCTATAATTATAATTATCTTTGGTTGTTAGGTATGAATTCCTAACACTTCTTCATGTGTATTTGCTTTTGATTTGGATTGGTTTTGTGAATATTCCAATTTTTGGTTTTTAAAGTTAAATTTTTTGTGAAAATCCTTTTATGGATGTTTTATCATGCTTTTGGTGGTGTATCGAGGAGCTTATAGGGCCGGGTCATCTATTGGCATAAACCCTTAACGCCTATTGCTCGTCCGGTTGCATTTGCAAAGAGATTGCATCTTGATTTTTAGGCTGAAAATACTGGAAATCCCAGTTCAGTCGACTGAAATCTCTATTCAGTCGACTAAACCTGGAAACATAAAGTTTCCAGGCATGATTCAGTCGACTGAAATCTCTGTTCAGTCGACTGAACCTGGAAACAGAAAGTTTCCAGGCATGATTCAGTCGACTGAAACAGAAAGTTTCCAGGCATGATTTAGTCGACTGAAATCTCTGTTCAGTCAACTGAATTTGCTGTTTCAGCCCACTTTACCTTTTGGGATTGAATTTCCAATTTGAATCAATTTGTGATGATCCTATTTGTTGTTATAATTTATTATGGCTTTGATGACTACTTTTTCGGGATTTTTGAATATCCATTTCGATGGATTCTTTATCGATTTCTTTGGAATTTATTCACGTCTTCGAATGTGAATTTTTATGATTGATTGTTTCTACAATCACTTCTATGATTTGTCACTTTAAAATATAAAGGTTTTCTATACTAGTAGTAAATATCAAAACCCTTTCATTAAAACGATTTCAACACTATTTTATTACGAAGCTCGTTTCTTAAACCGTTTTCCAATCTATTAGTATATACAAACCTTTACCTCACTCGTATGAGAAATCTAATTAAACGGCTTAGTAAAACAAGTGGTATGAAATGCTTGCGTTTACTTCGTCGGTTAATTCTTGGACTTGTTCGATTGAAACTCTTGTGACAATTTTCTAGTGTAGATCTACAATTTGTTCGCAAATATTTAAGTTAAGCTAGTGGTTATGGGACATGAAGCTAAACTCATATATTTACTAGCTTATTGTAATTGACACTTCTTGATGATCGATGATGATCATTTTATGGTTTAGACTAGCAATGTGCGATGTATCTTTGTCCGCAATGGGGGACTATACCCCGTCAAGAGGAGCTTCGGCTCATCAGGAGGAGCTTCGGCTCATCAGGAGGAGCTTCGGCTCATCAGGAGGAGCTTCGGCTCATAGTCCGCAATGGGGGACTATAACCTGCCAGGAGGAGCTCCGGCTTATTTTTATGTGATAACGCCCCATTTTATGATACGCGTGTTGGGGAGTTTTCACACTCCCGTTTTTGATAGGCTTCTTCCTCTCTTGTGATTTTTGGATTTCTCATTGATGATTTCTGGAATTTATGTTTCACCAACTTTTACAATTGACATTGATATGAATTATTTGTGGCTTGGTGAATTAAATAAAGAATATGACATTCTTTTTAGTGCTTTGAGATTATTGAGATATTGTATGACTTTTGTGGATTTTCTAATGTATACTTGTCGCAGTATGACATTTTTGGTTATCATGCGTTTTTGTTATATCTCTTCTTATATCTCATTTTATTTGATATTTATAGCTAGACTGATCCGTTTATTATTTCTTCTTAAATAATACTCGGGTCAGACTGAGATTTTACAGGTGCTTCCTCATGACTTCCTATCTGGGATAATCTTCTGATTTTTTGCTAACTACTTTAGTTTAGTAGTTTTTGGTTGTATACATTTGAGATATAGACTCCTTGATGTATACGTATTCTTTTGTCTAGCACTTGTATCTATTCTTTTTGATATTGTGGATCTTGTTTGACCACTACTCTGATGTACACTTTCATGTGTTATATTCATATCTATTTCCGCCTTTGTGATATGAATTGTCTGTGACTGATTTGTGTTATGTTTATTTCTATATTTGTTTCCGAAGTATATATACATAGCCACCGTGAAGTAGCTTTGAGTTTGTATCGGTATGTCGGATTTCCTCTTGAGATGAAAAGTTATATTTTTATCTGGCATATCGGTACTCGCACAAAGCAATTACATGGATGGTTGCTCCTCAATAGCCTTGTTCTCCGTGCTAGTTGATGGCATTACCCCGTAGTGTCCTTGTTTAGCTTGGGTATAGAGGTGGGGCGTCACAGCATGGTATCAAAGCCAAACTTCGGAACAATGTAGAATAATCTAGCAAGGATCATTGTCCTAAGCCTTTCTTATGAGTCGTGCCTTAGGATTTTATTCGAGTCAATTGGACCCGTTCTATCCTATTTTCTTTTATGATTCCTTGTTTTATCAATCATGATTGTTTGATATTCATTTTAAGAATAACCTTTATCTTCTTTCTTTCTTTCTTAAAGAAGAGAGATGGTTAGATCAAACCGACCCAGTGCCGGCCAATCCAGTGCTACTCCTCAAGAGGGAGTATTCATGTCTGCCCAGCAGCTTTTAGATCTTGTAAATAATGCTCAAGTTGTCAGACCCATCCCAGAGCCTACTCATCCTAGATCTGGATTTGCACGCTTGTGCAGAGACTATACCGATTTGGGTGGAAGGCCATTCAAGGGATCCGAAAGTGTTATAGAAATCCAAGCTTGGCTCAAATCGAGCGATCGCATCTTTTTCTCGCATGAATCTTGTTGATTTACATCGAGTCCAAGTGGCTTCTAGCATGCTCCAAGAAAGAGCATTAGATTGGTATGAGCTCTTGACTTCGGAGATTAATGAAATGGATCTTACTTGGGAGCAATTCCGGGAAAGATTCGAATTGAAGTTTGTGCCGGAGGCTGAAAAAGTAACTTTAGCCCGACGCTTTATTGACCTTGTTCAAGGTGAATCTTCGGTGGTAGATTATGTCGCATCTTTTGAATCTCTCTAAATATGGGGTCGAGTATATTAATACCCCATTGAAGAAAAATCAGAGATTTGTTTATGGTTTGAATAAGAATCTTAAAAAGCCTTTACTTTTGAAACTAGAAGTTTATTTCGATCAGCTTATAAATATCGCTCTTCGACTTGAAGAGGCCGATAGAGAAAGCGATGTTGAGATTGTGGGTGTCAATAAGAAGAGGCATCCCTTTATTAAGTTCGAAAGTCCTAATCCAAACAAGAGGGTGAAGCAAGTGACTTCTATAGCAAAGACTCCCATCCCTAATCGTGGAGAATGCTACAATTGTAGCTCTAAGGACCATCATATAAATAGGTGTCCAAGGCCTATTTCTTACCGGTATTGCAAAAGTGAGGATCATTATATATCTTCATGTCCCAAACGTCAAAGCAAGAGAGAGGGAGAGCTGAATGTAGTGCGAGCTCCTAGTGGCACTTCTTTTAGTCAAGGTATCCATTCTATCCTTGATGACATTTATTTTGTGATTATCTTATTCGAGTTCTTTTTGATATGGGTTTCATCTCATTATTTTTATATCAAAAGAACTTGTGATTCTTTTTCTTTAAACATTTCTGGGCTTGATGACTTCTTTGAGGATTGCGAATCCTGATTGGTGGATCCGCAACACTCAATTTGCTTTTTATTGATGTCGAAATTATTTTATGTGATTTTTCTTTCCGAGCCGATTTTTAGTTATGCTTCGGAATTGACTTTTGTAAGGATTGGCTTAATTATTATGAAGCCATATTCTTTGTCCCGTGTGGACTATTCATCTTCGACATTTTCAATATGTTAAGCAAATTTCTGCTTTTCCTTTGTGATTTTGGTTCTAATTTGATGGCATCATTTTATTCTTTAAGCTCACATGATGAGGAAAGTGTTATTTCTCTCATTCATGTAGTTTGAGAATTTTCCAGTATTTTTGAGTTTGTCTTAGGATTATCACCTAAGCACTCTTTTGAGTGGTGTTAAGGTCTTTTTAGCTCGACCTTGCCACCGATTTTCATTTGCTACGAGTTGCGGGAGTTAGCATTCCATTTACCGCATTCCGCACTCGTTATGAAACTTATGAATGACTTATTATGTCATTCAGTTTGTCCAGCTTATTTCATCCATTTTATGAATCAAGTATTCTACGATCTCGATGACTCCATTCTTGTATATATTGATTCCGGATGAAAACAGCAATTTAAAATTTTGCAAATCTTTTTTATAAGATTTATTTATAAGTACAATTTGATTTTTCCCTTAAACGAGCAAAGAATATTCTTAAAGGTTTTTAAGAAACATGTTTATCATATAGAAGATGATTTTGTGATTATATTGCCCATTGAGTGCTTTAGAATTCTGGTCGATGCGCTTGATCAACGTTATCGATAAGAATCTCCTAAACGCTTTGATGAGACAGTCAGACACAATATATTGACTTGTAAAAATGTAAATTTTTCTAGAAAGATTATTACATAAAGATAAATGTAATTTTGAAAGTTTTAGCTTTTCGAGAAAGAAGATTATTTAAAAGAAATTCTTTCTTTTCGATACTCTTATTCTTGTAATTCCCAAAGGGAACCAAGATTTTATCTTTTGTACCAATGCTAATCGTGTTGGTTTGGATGTCGTTCCCTTGCAAAATAGAACGTGCTATCACTTATGTTTCTAAACCATTAAAGCCTATGGAAACTAGGTATGCCACTCATGATCTAGTGCATGCGGCTATTGATTTCAATTTTTAGAGTTTGGCATCATTGTTTTTGGTGGAGAAATTTGTTCTCCACCTCGATCATAAATCTTTGAAATATTTATTTCTCATAAGGAACTTAAATTGCGTCAACCTCGTTGGCTCGAGTTCCTTGCACCTTATGATCTTTTTACCAAGTTCATCGGACGTTTCGATGCACTTTATTTTGTTGTTCTTCGTCTCGTTTCTTTTATGGACTAGCGTCCGGTGTTCTTTGATGGTGTTCGGTTCATTAGACGTACCATTTTTGTACTACATTGGTGTTCCGAAATTATTCGAGCTTTGGTTCATCTGGTTTACCGTTATTGTACTATGCCGTTGTTCCAAATTATTCGAGTTTCTCGTTTCTCGGGCGTACTGTTTTTGTACTATGCCGTTGCACCGGCTCAATTTTCTGCTTTTCTTGACGTTTTCCACGTCTTTTAACTAGGGAAATTATTTTAGGTTTCTGATTATTATTCTTGAGCCTGGTGTTAAGTAGGGATTGAAGTTTCACCAGATTTGACTTTTGAGCAACATTCTATTCGCATCATTTCTTCGGGGGTTGAGTGCCTTCGAAATAAAGATGTTCTTCTTGTGAAAGTTCAATGGTTCTCAAATCCCAAGGATTGCTCTTGGGAATACAGAGAATTCATCGAGCGAACACGTTCGGACTTACTCTTTTGTGCTCTTTATGGTGAACTTCTCATTCTAAATTTTCTTTTGTGTTGATATGCCTTTATGGTTGTTACTCTTTATTTTCTTCTTAAGTATTGCGAGGATGCAATTTCTTTAAGGAGGGGAGTCTGTAACAACCCGCATATTTTACGAATGTATATTTAAATATTTTATTTAAATATTTCATCATTCGTCGAATTTTAGTCCGAAAGGCAACTTTTTGCAAACAGTCGAATTAGGACTCGAGACCACCCCCATTGAGTTCAAAATGACGTTTGCGACCTTTTTGAGTATAAACATTGATATGTTTGGAGTTAGTGAAATTTTGATACTTTTTCACTTAGGGCTATGGTCTAGTTTCAGCCCATTAACCCCACTTATCAACCTAGATCCAACCCTCTCCTCTTCATTACTTCATAATTCCTAATACATTCAAGCTTCATCAACAATGGTAGGAGAGATTGGAAATTAGAAACTCCAAGCCCTAGTTCATTTGCAAATCCTTCTTCTAGCTCCAAATTCAAAGAGAAGCTATTGGTAAACATCCTCTTCATCTTCTCCAACTCATTCTCCTTTCAATTTTAGAAATTTCCTAAACCTAATTTAGGAAATGTTTCTCTTTTAAGCTTAGATTCAAGCTTGTTGAGTTGGAATTGAAGAGTGATTGTCCTTGCCTTGCTCTATAGCTCCCTCTTCATTGTTTTTGTGTAAAAGGTGAGATTTTTATCTCACATCTATAACTATAATTATCTTTGGTTGTTAGGTATGAATTCCTAACACTTCTTCATGTGCATTTGCTTTTGATTTGGATTGGTTTTGTGAATATTCCAATTTTTGGTTTTTAAAGTTAAATTTTTTGTGAAAATCCTTTTATGGATGTTTTATCATGCTTTTGGTGGTGTATCGAGGAGCTTATAGGGCCGGGTCGTCTATTGGCATAAACCCTTAGCGCCTATTGCTCGTCCGGTTGCATTTGCAAAGAGATTGCATCTTCATTTTTAGGCTGAAAATACTGGAAATCCCAGTTCAATCGACTGAAATCTCTATTCAGTCGACTAAACCTGGAAACAGAAAGTTTCCAGGCATGATTCAATCGACTGAAATCTCTGTTCAGTCGACTGAACCTGGAAACAGAAAGTTTCCAGGCATGATTCAGTCGACTGAAACAGAAAGTTTCCAGGCATGATTCAGTCGACTGAAATCTCTATTCAGTCAACTGAATTTTCTGTTTCAGCCCACTTTACCTTTTGGGATTGAATTTCCAATTTGAATCAATTTGTGATGATCCTATTTGTTGTTATCATTTATTATGGCTTTGATGACTCCTTTTTCGGGATTTTTGAATATCCATTTCGATGGATTCTTTATCGATTTCTTTGGATTTTATTCACGTCTTCGAATGTGATTTTTTATGATTGATTGTTTCTACAATCACTTCTATGATTTGTCACTTTAAAATATAAAGGTTTTCTATACTAGTAGTAAATATCAAAACCCTTTCATTAAAACGATTTCAACACTATTTTATTACAAAGTTCGTTTCTTAAACCGTTTTCCAATCTATTAGTATATACAAACCTTTACCTCACTCGTATGAGAAATCTAATTAAACGGCTTAGTAAAACAAGTGGTATGAAACGCTTGCATTTACTTCGTCGGTTAATTCTTGGACTTGTTCGATTGAAACTCTTGTGACAATTTTCTAGTGTAGATCTACAATTTGTTCGCAAATATTTAAGTTAAGCTAGTGGTTATGGGACATGAAGCTAAACTCATATATTTACTAGCTTATTGTAATTGACACTTCTTGATGATCGATGATGATCATTTTATGGTTTAGACTAGCAATGTGCGATGTATCTTTGTCCGCAATGGGGGACTATACCCTGTCAGGAGGAGCTTCGGCTCATCAGGAGGAGCTTCGGCTCATAGTCCGCAATGGGGGACTATAACCTGTCAGGAGGAGCTCCGGCTTATTTTTATGGGATAACGCCCCATTTTATGATACGCGTGTTGGGGAGTTTTCACACTCCCGTTTTTGATAGGCTTCTTCCTCTCTTGTGATTTCTGGATTTCTCATTGATGATTTCTGGAATTTATGTTTCACCAACTTTTACAATTGACATCGATATGAATGTCATTATTTGTGGCTTGGTGAATTAAATAAAGAATATGACATTCTTTTTAGTGCTTTGAGATTATTGAGATATTGTATGACTTTTGTGGATTTTCTAATGTATACTTGTCGCAGTATGACATTTTTGGTTATCATGCGTTTTTGTTATATCTCTTCTTATATCTCATTTTATCTGATATTTATAGCTAGACTGATCCGTTTATTATTTTCTTCTTAAATAATACTCGGGTCAGACTGAGATTTTACAGGTGCTACCTCATGACTTCCTATTTGGGATAATCATTTGATTTTTGGCTAACTACTTTAGTTTAGTAGTTTTTGGTTGTATACATTTGAGATATAGACTCCTTGATGTATACGTATTCTTTTGTCTAGCACTTGTATCTATTCTTTTTGATATTGTGGATCTTGTTTGACCACTACTCTGATGTACACTTTCATGTGTTATATTCATATCTATTTCCGCCTTTGTGATATGAATTGTCTGTGACTGATTTATGTTATGTTTATTTCAATATTTTTTTCCGAAGTATATATACATAGCCATCGTGAAGTAGCTTTGAGTTTGTATCGGTATGTCGGATTTCCTCTTGAGATGAAAAGTTATATTTTTATCTGGCATATCGATACTCGCATAAAGCGATTACATGGATGGTCGCTCCTCAACAGCCTTATTCTCCGCGCTAGTTGACGGCATTACCCCGTAGTGTCCTTGGCTAGCGTGGGTATAGAGGTTGGGCGTCACACTATAGACCATGAAGAGTTATATGTTTTCTTGGCCGTGCCTCAGCATGCCATCAGTACAACCTTGGTTCATGAGGAGGACCGAATTCAAAAGCCAGTATACTATGTTAGTAAATGTTTAACGGGGGCAGAAAGAAATTATCCTGAGATTGAGAAGCTAGTCTATTGCTTGGTGATTGCATCACGCAAGCTCCGCCCATATTTTCAGGCACACCCGATCAGAGTTTATACCGATTATCCTTTGTGACGGGTGCTCAAACGACCAAAAACCTCTAGAAGGTTGCTCAAGTGGAACATTGAGTTAAGTCAATTTGATATCACTTACCTGCCACAGAGGGCTATCCAAGGGAAGCGCTAGCAGACTTATTGCAGAATTCACCATATCAGACGAGCCAATTGGTGATGATGTAATTCCCCTCACTCGATGGAAGCTATACACCGATGGGGCATCCAACAACCGTTGTTCTAGGGCTGCTGTTATTCTTGTAACTCCTGAAAACTGATCAATTTTTTATGCTTTGAAACATGACTTCCCAGCTACGAATAACGAAGTCGAATACGAAGCATTGATTGCTGGCTTGAAACTTACCAGGGAACTCGGAGTAAAGTCGGTTGAAATCTTCTGTGACTCACAATTGGTGGTGTACCAAGTACGGGGAGACTATCAAGCAAAAGGGCAGAGACTTGCTCCATACCTTGCTCGAGTTCAAGAACTGTCTGCAGACTTTGAATATTATGATATTTCGCATATCCCGCATGGACAAAATAGGGAAGCCGATTCATTGGCAAAATTCGTGAGTACTGGTGATGCATAGCAGATAGGCTTAGTCCCCATCGAAACCTTACATGCCCCGAGCATAAATGAAATAGAAGTAGATTCTGTGTTAGGGACAGAAGCTGAAAGGGAGTCGTGGATGACTCCGTTCAAAGAATACATGTTACATGGAACTTTGCTTGAGAGAGAGAACGAAAGACGACAAGTCATCCGCAAAGCCTCGTGGTATATAATGTAGGATGGAGTAATGTATCAGATAGGATTCTCGGTTCCCTTACTTCGGTGCATCACCCACGACAAGATAAAGCGGGTCTTGAAAGAAGTTCATAAAGGAGAATGTAGTGACCATACTGGGGGGTAGACACTAGCAAAAAATATCCTCCGCTATAGATACTATTGGCCAACCGTGAATCGAGAAGCCGCGGACTATGTAAGAAGATGCAACAAATTTCAAAAGTATGCGAAAATCCCGAGAGCTCCGCCGACGGAACTCACACAAATAGTTAGTCTCTGGCCATTTGCAATATGGGGGGTCGATATAATCGGCTCCTTGCCCAATCTCCTAAGGTGGTGCAAAATATGCAATTGTTGCGGTCGATTACTTTACCAAGTGGGTGGAAGCAGAGCCCTTAGCTACGATCATCACCAAAAAGGTCATTAATTTTGTTGTGCAAAACATTATATGCCGTTTTGGCCTTCCACGAACTATCATTACGGACAACAAAACTCAATTTGAGAGTAGGGAGTTCAAAGAATTCTGCCAAAAATATTGCATTGAAAAAAGGTTTGCGGCACTCGCTCACCCTAGAGTCAATGACAAGTTGAAGCCGTGAATAAAATAATCAAGTCCATACTGAAAAAACGTTTAGAGATGGCTAGAGGCAAGTAGGTGGATGAGCTTTCGACAGCACTCTGGGCTTACAGAACCACCCATAAGTCCGCGACTGGCCATACTCCATTCACCTTAGCATACGGCACTGAAGCTGTTATACCCGTGGAACTTGAAGTTCCCTCTCATCGGGTGGCTCATTATGATCCTAAGACAAATCAGGATCTTTTACTGGAATCGTTGGACTTTGTCGATGAGAAACGTGAAGAAGCTGATTTAAGGGCGGTTGCGTATCGACATCGAGTCGCTCGATATTATAATGAAAAAGTTCGACCGAGAATCTTTAATGTGAGTGATCTTGTTTTGAAGCAAGTTTTTCCAATCCCTTCACATATGAATCCCACATGGGAAGGTCCGTATGTCATCGAACGGAAGCTTGGAGAAGGAACCTTCAAGCCAGCGACTGTTGATGGCATGACACTCCCCAAAGCATGGAATAGCGAGCATTTGCGTCGTTATTACACATAGTCCTTTTCTTTTGCATTTTAGTAGCAGTTGTTTCCAGTGTATGTTTCCTTTTGATATCCTTTGTTTCCGACATGTAATAAGACAATTCAGTTTGTCCTTATTTTCTACAATCAGTAAAGGCTTGAAGCAGTTTTTCTATGTGCTATCAGTGTTTTGTATTTTGTAATTCCATGGCAAAATAGAGTTGCATTAATCTGTCTAGCGTACGAACATGCATGAAAAACTAAAAGTTTATCAATAAACGATTCAAAAATCTCTAAGTCTCCGGAGCGCGGACTAGAGTACTCTGAGTCCTTGAGTGCGGACCAGAGTATAAACGATTCAAAAATCTCTAAGTCCCCGGAGCGTGGACTAGAGTACTATGAGTCCCCAGAGTGCGGACTAGAGTATAAACGATTCAAAAATCTCTAAGTCCCCGAAGCGTGGACTAGAGTACTCTGAGTCCGTGAAGTGCGGACTAGAGTATAAACGATTCAAAAATCTCTAAGTCCCCACAGCGCGGACTAGAGTACTATGAGTCCCCAAAGTGTGGACTAGAGTATAAACGATTCAAAAATCTCTAAGTCCCCAGAGCGTGGACTAGAGTACTCTAAGTCCTCGAAGTGCGGACTAGAGTATAAACGATTCAAAAATCTCTAAGTACCCGGAGCATGGACTAGAGTACTCTGAGTCCCCGGAGTGCGGTCTAGAGTATAAACGGTTCAAAAATCTCTAAGTCCCCAAAGCGCGGACTAGAGTACTCTAAGTCCCCGAAGTGCGGACTAGAGTATAAACGTTTCAAAAATCTCCAAGTCCCCGGAGCACGAACTAGAGTACTCTGAGTCCCCAAAGTGCAGACTAGAGTATAAACGATTCAAAAATCTCTAAGTCCCCGGAGCGTGGACTAGAGTACTCTGAGTCCCCAGAGTGCGGACTAGAGTATAAACGATCCAAAAATCTCTAAGTCCCCGGAGCGAGGACTAGATTACTCTGAGTCCCCGGAGTGCGGACTAGAGTATAAACAATTCAAAAATCTCTAAGTCCTCGGAATGCGGACTAGAGTATAAACGATCCAAAAATCTCTAAGTCACCGGAGTGAGGACTAGAGTACTCTGAGTCCCCGGAGTGCGGACTAGAGTATAAACGATTCAAAAATGTCTAAGTCCCCGGAGTGCGGACTAGAATATAAATAATTCAAAATTTTCCAAATCACGTGGAAGCGTACCGGAGCTTATTTAACCCATAAGGTTTCGAATTTCAACTACAAGTTTGACAATAAGCTAAACAATGAAAATCGTGGAAGACAAAGAAACAAAATTTTATTTACTAAACCAAAATTAAGTTCCATTACAACTTTTCCGTAGTTTGGAGCAAAAGTCTATTCACAACGACTATAAAAATAAATAGAAACAACTACATGATTCAGATTTATTCGGACTGAACGAGGCATGACTGAATAACTAATTCTTTGTCTTTTCCTCCTTCTTCGGCTTCTCCGAAGGCTCCTCAGCCAAGCGCTTCTCCCTGGACCCTCTGCTTCCCAGTGTGGTGGTAATTGGGGCAGGAAGAAGGACATCCAGAGGTTTTTTCCCTCCGGGGAGAATTATCTTCAAGGGCCTATTTAAAGGATCATCAAGTTCCACCACCTGAGGTTCAATCTTAATTTCAACTTTCTTTTTCTCCTCTTCCACGATTCGCTCCTCCATGCTATGTTTTGAAGTAGGTCCGGAGGCGCTTGTGATTTCAACCTCGTCATGTTCGTCTATAGGCGAGGGATTCTTGAGTTTGTCCTCATCGAGCGCCCCGATCACTTGGGCATTAGGCCCAGGAGTATCCCCAGTGTGAAGTTCTTCCGCCATTTTCTCTTCCTTCTCCGTGGCGACATCGCTCCTTGGAGTTGGTTCGGGATCAGAATGGCCTACATGAAGCCATTAAAGATAAATGTTAGAATGCATCTATTATTCGCCAAAAACAAATGTTTCTTGAACTCTAGAAGGGAAAGCTACATACCGGCTTCCAATTGACTCTCAGCTGTCTTGGGGGTCTCACCCTCTAGAATAGGGGATAAAATATAAACTCCAAGCCCGGGCTTCTCCGGATCATAACCAACATGCTGCTCGGGAGGATCGAGTAACGAACTATCGCCCAGTTGAGCCGGAGGAGGAATTGGAGACTCAGTGCCGGACGGGCCAGCAATGTTGTCCTTCCCCTTCGATGAGGAGGAATCTCTTTCGAAGAGGGTTTTTACTGTAGATAAGTCAGAAGGTTCATTTCCTCAAAGCACTTCCTTCACAAGAGCTTCTTCATCAACCTCTTCGGTGCCCAGCTCAACTTTTTTAATTTTTATTAAAGCATCCCACACTTCGGCCAGTGATTCGAGGTAACCCTCGCCTAGAAAAGATAGATCCCAATGCATGAGAACTCGAGCATTATACTCGGCGATAAGCGGATCAAATAGGCACTTAATTTCTTCCCTACCGGCTTCAGCAGCTGCCTCGAGGCGAGAATCGATCTCTGTCAGCGCCATTCTTTTACCCTCCTCACAAGCTGCATCCTTTAACGCTTTAGCTTTAGAAAGTTCCTCGTTAAGCTTCATCTTTAAGAGTCATGTTGCGACGATTTCATCGCAATATCATTGTGACTCTTCCTGTGCAGCAGTCTTCTCTTCTTTCTCTTTAAGGAGCAGCTCCTCCAGTTCTTTAACTCGTCGAGCGAGGATATCCTTTTCTTTCTGGATGGAGTCTTTTTCTAAGGCTAGAGTACCACTATGTCGAATTGCCTCATCAGGTTCTTTTTTGTGAGTGGCTTCCAAACGATTGACTCCCTCGGCTGTATCCTTGGCGTTTTTCTATGCGACCTCAAGTTGGGATTTGTACAAGGATAGCTCTTCATCCTTGGCTTTAATGATATCTTTGTCATGAATGGCTTCAAGTTTCAGGCGATCAATTTCATGTCGACATTCCATAGAAACTTCTAAAAAAATTTCTGCCAAATGAACGAACACGTCGTATTGAACATAGACATCATTATTGCAGGCGATGGCGCTTTGTTTGACGTGCCCTGGAATAGGATGAATCGTAGGAAGAAATTTCAACCCGTCGAAGCATATCTTCGGAAATGTGGCCTTAAGCTCGGCTAATTTTTCTGCCATCGATGGATCATGTGCTGAGGTTGGGGAAGTCTTCTTAGTCGGAGTCACAAACTTCTTATAAGGATCACGAGATTGCTTGGTGCTGGACGAGCCAGAGTGTTGGTCGTGGGGAGCTTCGAATTGAGATCCCTTCTAAGCAGATTTCTCCCTACTATGCTCTGAATGCGGGGGAGGATCATTGGGATATGAAGAATGGATGTAAGTTTTTCTTCGAAAAGACGACGAATCTCTAAGACGATAGTCCCTATCTCCACTGTCATCCCTGTCTCGGCGTCTACCTGATCTCGAATCCCGATTGGAGTGGTAGAAGATAGAGGACCTACGAAGGCGGTCGAAGCCGTGTGTGCGCCCCATATCACCTGCATAGAAATCAAGTGAGGTCAGTGAGAATCATACGATGGCTAATATTTAAGTGTAGGGTAAAGTGTGAGTGTTCGTGTGTGTCCTAGTGTTTCCCCCCAACGGACCAGTTTCTTTTGCTTTACTTATTGGGGTTTTCTCTCCTTGATGACAAGCCTGATCACCTTCATCGCCTCTCGCGGGTGAATTAAGTCCCTTGGCCTCTGGATCATTGAAGCCATAATTTAGCAAGTCATTAGGGATGGTCAGGTCTGATAGACCTTTTAGTGAACCCTCTAGATGTTGGGGAGACGACTCTTTCTCAACTGGAGTAATTGTAACTTTTGAGGTTCTGGCCCCTGTCTTCTTTCTCAGTTTGTAGGCTAGGCTCTTTTTCCTCTTTGAAGGAGGAGGCAGTTCATCGATGCCGGGTGCGTCAGTTACTGGTGCTGAGTCGGGACTTATACTCTCATCAGACGCTCCTAGCACCCCAGACTCTTTAATTTCACCTTCCTCAGATGTTTCGAAGGCCCCTCCTATAGGGGCCACTGAAGGTCCGGCCTGGTCTTTGCCTTTTTCCGCAGTGGATCCGGTTGTAGTGGCACCAGTTGGGAGGCTAGTTCGACGACCCTCCGTCAATAATCCAAACTTTGAAAGTAATTCGTGGGAAATAACGGATTTAATCTCCCGGTCTCCCATGGGAATAGTTCGAATGGCCTCGACGGCCTCAGAATACCCAGCACCTTCAGGTCATGGGCAGATACCTATAAAAGTCAAAGGAAGTTAAGAAAGGATGCACTTCGAGCCTTAGACAAATATCAGACTAGGAATGAAACTTACTCCCTTCCAGCCATCTTCTCGCAAAGCCAGGGAGGCAGCATACGTAAAACCACTCTTGCTTATACTGGGAAAATTTACTCCACGCCCCCATCAGGATTTGACATTTGGAATGTGGCTCGAGGAATATGAAGGATGGACCATCGGACCGTCTTTTGAAGTGGTAGATATAGCGGATATCCTCGGGAGTAGGGAGTCTGAATAAGGTGCTCATGAAGAGAATACAAGTGCCATGAATAAACGCGTGACTATTAGGGTGTAGCTGTGCCGGAGCAATCCCGATATATCGTAACACTTCATGGAGAAATGAATTGAAAGGTGGCACACTTCTGACCCAGCACATGAATTTATTGCACACTATATACCCGGTTAGGGGCAGGAGAGGCCGATCCTGTCCTGACGGAACTAAAACGTCGTCGAAAGGGATTCCATGAATCGAGCACAACCAATGAAGAGCGGCTTCGCCGATTTTTGAAGCTTGTGAATCAATAGGATTATCCAGGATAACTGCTTCGTCTATAACATCAGGAGCCGGGCCAATAACAACAGCAAATGGATTCGGAATACCCTGTGTAGAAGTTGTTGGTGAATTCGAAGTTCCTACTACCTCCTGCTGAGAACTTGGCTCAGACTTGTCAAAAGCTGTAGCAGAGCTGGATATTCTGGACATCTTCAATGAGCGTTTAATATGAATAGATACCTGTTTAAACTATAATTGAAAGACAATCAATATCAAATACAACGACAATAATATATTCCCCCCATGTTGTGTGTGAACTAGTGCGACGACTCCAGTGTGAGTGCAGAAAAAACTAAAGTTTTAAACACAAGTGTGGTATAATAGAATTTTAAGTGGTTGTCCTCGGAGACCGTCATCGCTGACCTTCTCCAGCAGTTTATCAAATGATCGGTAGTAAAAGTCCTGGAATCGAACATTGGCATCGTAGAATGTGAAGGCTGTTGTTCTCATGTGTTGAGTTAAATTTGCATTTAAAATTGTTCAAGCTATGGGGAGTTAGTTCAGATTGAGTCCTCGGGTTTATGTGTTTTATTGCTTGTTATTGTCCGATATGCTGTGGTTGATTGTGGAGGTAAGTTATCAAAATTCAAATAATTGGTTATATATTCTTCTTATTTTGAAATTTTCTTCATTCTCTCTGTTCTCTTTCTGATCTATCTTCTAAAATCAATTTATCAATGGCCTCCTCTTCCAAATCAAACGTAAAATCAATCTTTTCGTTCCCTTCTCCTACCTCTGGTCCGTTCCAACGTACTACGCTCGCCCGAGTGACAAAAATGGAGGATTCTCTGAAGGATGCAATTCAGTTAATGACTGAAATTCAAATGGTGTAACTCCAAATGGAAAAAGAACAAGAAAGGAAAGGGAAAATCCTTAGAAATTTACAAAAATTTCTAATGGACAATCATGCTAATCCAATCTTGATTGACGAGGACTCTTCAGGAGATCATGAACAAGAGGAAAGTGAAGAAGAAGAAGAACCAATGGAAGAACAGCATGCGGAAGACAACGACAAAGTCATTTGCGTTGGCGAAGTATGTTTTGACAAGGACAGAAACTTGGCTGAACAACGTGGAAATTTCTGTTTCCATTATCCAAATTGTTCGATCCATAGATCACTAATTGTCAAAGATACTCAGTAGTTTCTTCTTTTTCGTTTTTTCATTGTTATGTGTATATTTGTCACGTTTTACGAAAATGTAAATATAAACATATATATATAAATAAATATTGTGTGTTCTTATATATGATTCCTATATATGTTATATATAAGTATTATATAGGTACTTGGTTAGGAAAGTTGTGGTTTAGGACTAAGTTATAGGTTTACAAGTAAGTATTGATTATGTATGATAACACTATCATCATATAGGATATTAGACTAAGAGTTATATAGTTTAGAGTTAGTTTGTTTTTTTTGATGACAAAGAGGGAGAAATATAAAATAGGAGAGTTAGGTAGTTAGGCATAGATTAAGGGGGAGTTATTAGTTTTAGGGGGAGTTATTAGGATAGAAGTAATATTTTATAAACAAAGGTTGTCATCATCAAAAAGGGGGAGATTGTTAGTCCTTGAGATGATGGTTTTGATGACAACAACCTTAGAATAAGATTATAATATATAAATACTAACATTATAGTTTAGATATATATGTATATGCAGGATTTAACCATGCAGGTACCAAGAATAAAGACTGTACAATATAGAGATTCAAGATATCAAGATTGAAGACTCATGAGTATCAAGAATATCAAGATTATCAAGAGTTCAAGATTTCAAGATAAGTATTGAGTCTAGAATTATGTTAAAACTTCATAATAGCACTGAATTCTTCACTCCATTTTTCTTTTGGGATGGAACCCATTTCTACCTTTTTAGTGGCTTACAAACCCATGACAAGTAGCTTACAAACCTACGACAAGTGGCTCACAAACCCACGAACATCCTAGTTTTGTACAAGTTCTCAAGTCCTGATATGATGAGATATTCTGCAAGAAGAAGCTTGCAAAACTACTTCAAAATGATTTTCAAAACTACTTCAGAATGATTTTCAAAACTGCTTTTCAAAATGTTTTAGCCTTAAAAATTATCTTTTCAAATGATTTTCAAAAGGATGTTTTAGCCTTAAAATATTCTTTGTTTTTGTTAAACTCTTGTTTTAAACTTCGTTTGTTTTAAACTATCTTTTAATTATAATATATTTATACTTAGATTTAAATATAAAATTATAGTAAAATTATATATATATTATTCTCTATATTTATCTATGTATTTTATCTATAGTCAAGTATATTTATAAAGTTTAAAATAGTTTTAATATAAGATAAAGGTTATTTTCGAAGAAAATCAAATCATCAAAAAATGCTTTGGGATGTCGACATGCCCTAGTACCCCATGTCGACATAGTGTCAGTTAGGACCAAAAATTTGAATTTCAAAAGAAGTGTCTATTCACCATAACGAATGGACATTGTTGTTGTTCTTCTATAAATAGGGGTTAGTTTTAAGGAATTTATTATCATATTTTCTGGTTTTTCACTTCTCTTCTTCTTCCACATTTTCTTATTCAAAATCCTATCATCACTCTGCCGAAATCAACATTGAATCTAACTAGATCATCTTTGGTTTGATTCTCTATCACTATCTTAACAAAATCCTAGTGCTATTCAGAGTTATAGGCTTCTTTGTAATCTATCTAGCGAGAAAAGGTGTGATTGTAGCCTTGGAAATCAATCAAGCGAGAAAAGGTGTGATTGCAACCTTGGAAATCAATTGGGTGAACTTGTTGCCCCGGAAATCAAGTATCTCTACCCAGAGGATTGTGATTCTAGAGGGTGTACCTCGTAGCCTTGAAACCGAGGGTTGTAATTGTTGAATTGCTTTTGAAAGGAAATCCGTACTTAGTTATGCGGGACTGGATGTAGAGTAACTCCGAACCAGTATAAAATTCGGTGTGTTCTTTCCTTTACTGCATTTACTTTATTTCTGCATTTGTGTTTGATTCTATGATTATATCTATGTTTGAATATTGCATACATTTTTGTACAAATCAAAAATAACTCCAAAAGATTTAGTAATTTCTTATAAACATTATTCACCCCCCTCTAGTGTTCATTCTAGCCTTAAGATCCATATTCTGCATTCCTCACAGTCTGGAGTCGAGGTAGGAGGTTTGAGTTTAAAAGGAGGAAGGACAAGTGTAATGATAAATGAGGGTTGGAGGAAAACGAGTTAGTAGGCCTGTAAAAATGGAAGTGAGAAGAAAAAACAGGAGTGTAGGCCTTTATATGTGGGAAGGGGAGGCGAACGGGCCTTAACCAGTAGAACCGGTCAAAGTACCTCGGTGGGTCGGTGAGCGAGCGTGCCGAGCGATACTGAGTAAACTGAACGAGTGGTTCGGCGCTCGTACATCGACCGATCCGCGGTAGAATAAAATACAATAATAATAATAATAGATAAAATAATAAGTAAATGAAAATGATGTTAAAATGAAGTGTGAGTATGTATATGCATGTGACAATAATTAAAGTTGATAGTGCAACGGAATGTTGAATTCCACCTGATAGATGGAGAAGCATAGTTTTGAGAAACCCAGTGTGATTCAACCTTCGAAAGGTTATATACATTCAGCTTTTGAAAAGGTAAAACAGGATTTAAACGATAGATGATTGTCATTCTAGATGGGATAACTTTTGAAAGCAAAGGCTGGTTGCTAAATCAAAGCACGTCGTGCTGGTTCACACGACGCGCTTTGAGGGGCAAATGTTACCCGACACTTTGGCTCGGCTACATGGCGATAGTCACTGAACCTATGTTTGAACCTAGACGGGACTCAAGCTAGGAAAGGGGTGGAAGTATGATGGACCGATGAAACTTAAGTCTGGGTCGTCCTACAACCTGGGTCGAAATGTTTGTCGCTAATTCAGCCGGAGTAGTTCGGTGTTTAAATGTAGTCAAGATGGCCCGGACTAGGCAGTTCGGCATTGGAGTGTAGACGTGCTGGTTCGATCAAAATACTCAAGGAAGATTGGCTCGGCATTTTTTGGATCGGCCTCGGAGAGTTTTGCTTCGAGTGGTTCAGCTAAAATGATTTGGCCTTGGCGTATCAGCCAAGGTGCATGAAGACAGAGTGGTTCGACCAATATGGGTGAGCCAAAGTGGTTTGATCTAGATGGTCCAGCATATGTCGTTCGGCCTAGATGAGTTAGCAGATATCGTTCGGTCGAAATAGGGAAGCTAATGTTGTTCGGTTAGGAGTAGTTCAGCACATGTGGGTTGGTGTATCTGGTTCGGTGCACAATGAGGGAGTTGGCATATTCTTAGGCTCAACAGCGAAGTGAGTAGATCGACATTGCTTTACTTTGAGATCCACCACGAGTTACTTCGAGTCCCCAGAGTAGTTGCTTCGAGTCATTCGTCAACACGCCCTGGTTCGACATTTGTCGATCGGCCGGAAGTCGTTCGGTATGCCTGGTCAGGCCGATTCGAGAGTACTATGTATGGCCAAGCTGCCTTGGTCTTGGGCCTGCATAGGGAATCCAGCCTATCTTCGTCTATAAATAGAGAGGCAGGGGTACAGCTGAAGGGACCTTTTTTTGGGAACTCTAAGGACACTCTGCCATTTTTGTATTCATCTCTTTTCTGTTCAAACTTGCATTCAAGTTGTTTGTTTACAGATTGTATCTGTACTCAACTGATCAGTAAAGTAATAAAAATTCTATACAAAGTGGACGTAGGAAATTACGTCGAACCACTATAAATCTGGTGTTCTCGTTTTCATTATTCTTTTTGCAATCAATTGCATCGTTTCTTCATTTTAATTTACTTTCTTCATTAATCTCTCTACAAGACTCTAATCAAGGGTGTTAATGACCAATTTTGGTGCTAACAATTGTTTATAGTATTATTTAATATTAAAATATGGAAATGAATTTAGTTTTCATAACCAACTAAATAAAATAGAATTACTTCCTAGAATAGAAGATAATAAAGCAAAGTATGACATGAATCAAGTAAATTATTAGATAAGAACTTGAAGCTGTAAATGACAATGAACCTAGGTCTGCATTCACTAAGCAGACTATTTAAGAAGATAGTTATTATGATAAGTTAATTATATAATATAAGAGAATAAAAGAATATTCTATATCACAATAAAAGAAGGCAGACTAGAACCGAAAAGAAATGCTGGAATTATGTACGGACTATAAAAGAAGAGAAAATGACAATTACAGGTAGAATTATAACATAGGTTATAATTAAGTAATAAGAACGAAAAAGCTTATTTTGAAACTTTGAATAAATTAATGAGCAATAATAATGGTAGAAGCTTATTTAAATAATTTATAAGCAAATAAAGCAGGAATGATAAAAGAGGCTTATTTTAATGAACTTAAGATTTATACTAAGTCAAAATAAGCAAGATAATGAATGTGGCTCATACCAACAGCTTTCCATATTAAATAAATGGAAATCTCACAATAGATAGAGGTGAGACGAGGACAAGATTATGCTAATTAGGGTAAATAAGTAGCCAACAGAATAAGGAAAGTAAACTAAACGCAAATTAAAAGATTAGACTTAGGGTCTAATAAAAGAATTGAGATGCGTTTGGAGTAGCCCAAAGGATGAAGCGCCTAACGAAGCCATTCATCACGTATTTTTGAAATGGAAAAGCACGCCCAACTTAGTATTTTTGGGCTTCAAGGAAGTATGCGTCCAACTTAGTATCTTGAAAACGTCAAGTGGAGTATACGTATGATGCACTTTATGGATTTCTTTATGGAGAAGCACGTCCAACTTAGTATTTTTGGGCTTCAAGGAAGTATGAGACTTCAATGGGATGGGAGGATCCTCTAGGATGGCCCTCTGGGTAGGACTAACGAAGCTGCACCCCAGGAGGCAGGTCTGTAGGTGTTCCATAAAGAGAGTATGCCTTGACTGCATTTGCATTGTAGGCCTAACGAAGCAGACCTTTCTAGGCAGTCAGAAGGGCTTGGTGTTAGGAGTAGGATATTTGTATGTCCCAATACTTGCAAGTAAGTTTAGTGGGCAGGACCCAAAAGGAAAGTCACATGCGGATATCACACCAGCATCAAAACCAAGAACGAGTTCAGAAAAGACTAGAGTTAAACCAACAGACCAATGATTCTTCCACTATCGAGACATTGGGTGAGGGGCACCGCCAATTGGATGTCAGATTGTTTGTAGTAGGGCACGACCACTTAATTCTTTAGAAGTCTTTCGGTTAGTTGAGGGGTGGTTGAATGGGGCCATAGCCACGATGAAAAGGAGACAGACTGACTAGAATATCTGTATTGTAGGCCTAAAGAAGCAGTCCTTTACAAATATAGAAAATTTCCGACTAAATTTCGTACAAGGTAAACCTTGTTGGCAGGATTCAGATAGTAAACAGAATGATTACGTAGTCCTCAATGTACGCACTGGGTGGTACATTGTGGATGTCCGAGCACTAGCATAGACTAGTGCGGACGCGATTTACGTTTTCGTAGTAAATAGTGGAGCATCTATATTGTAGAGCTTATGAACCAGTCCTTTACGGATGTAGCTACGGAACGCTCATGGAGCAAGATGAGGGAGTATTTGTATTGTAGGCCTTACGAAGCAGTCCTTTATAGATATAACTATGGCGCAAGACGATGGGGCATCTACATTATAGGCTTACAAAGCAATCCTTTACAAATGTAGTTACGGAACGCTCTCGAAGCAGGACGATGGAGTCCTTTTTAAGGAGGATACGGAAGGTACCATAGGTGGTACCTAGGACCAATATGGTCATTGGGCATTTAACTACATATATGTATATATTAGTTATTAGGTTTTAATCTACTATGGAGCAGATGGGCACGGTTCATGAACAGAGGCGAGAGTATTGTAACCCAATGAACCTAATATAAGAGTAAATGGAAATAAAACGATATATGTATAATTAAGCCTAGAAGTATATAATTTATTCATTCACCAGAACTTTAGTTCTGACCCCTTCCTTATAAAATCCAACAGGTTAGGTAGATGGCAGAGACTTCCCAGCTTTAAGACACTTGTTTAGAAAGTGTTATTATATCAGTGAGTATTTACTTACTATTATATTTTGGTCAAATCCGCTGTGAGATATTTAATTGAGCACTGATATATTTGTCTTTTCTTATTTGCAGGATACCAGATTCCTAACTCGGGTTTAAGTGGGCTTGGGTTTTAGCATTTTTGCAAAAAAAATCCAGATCCATTAGAATTTGGGTTGTTACAAACTATGAGATCTGAATCTCAAGTTACCAAGCTGTGATGTTAGAACACCCAATACATATAACCCAGGCTTCTACCAAGGTATTGAAAATGATTTAACATTTTTCCCAGGCCTCAGAATGGGGTAATCTAATCGTCTTGTTGACTGCGAAGTAGAAAAGGCATTCAAGAAAAAAGGTAGTATAAAAAGGGTGCAGCTTGAAGCATTATATGTAACTTCAAAATATTATCGGACGTAGACACTTGAAATTGTCGTTATATTCAAATTTTCTATAACATCTTTATCTTTAGAGTTGCTTCATACTATTAATGGAAGTAACCTTTCAGTTCCTATATACGCATCATTGAACAAAAAGATACTACAAATTATGGAACGGACAACAAGAATTATTGATCAAACAATATCGAAAACGGTAAAAAATACAAAACTGCACAGGTTAGTATACCATAACACCTTCATTTACAGTAAATGTAGCCATCAATGTCAAACTAAGAGATTCAAGGGAGATGTCGTCAGGAAAACCACTCCAAATTGTCATTTACATTGTACATAGGCCCCGATTGTAGATTGTCATATTACCAAAACAGTAAATAATAACAAAAACAGTGTAAGAACTGTACAAAAAACATGCACACGGATGCACAAAAATAAATATTAATATAAAATGGTAAGAAATTTTGATGCTTGCAATAGCAATCTCCTTAAAACTTTATTGGCAGAGTTTCCCAAAATATAACAGAATAATCTGTACGAGATTTTGACAAGTATGTCTACTCTATGATTTGATAATGATTTGATTTGAGAATAGTATGAAGATGAAGATGAAGAAGATGGAATGAGAAATGTGATCACTATTCCTCTTCTTTTATAATCTTCAACGGTTGCGTCTGCTCAGAAGGTTGCGTCTGTTTCGTTGAATCAAAGAGTTGTCTGCGACACCCTACAATTATTTCTATTCGTCAGTCATTTGCAAAACCCGATAGTCGTTTCTGTTTATCTGTCATTTGTAACGCCCAATAGTCATTTCTGTTCGTTCATCATTTGCAACGTCCAGCAGTCATTTCTGTTCAATCGTCATTTATAACGCATAACAGTCATTTCTGTTTTGAGCCAATAGTCGCATCCGTCCATCGCCAATAGTCGCAATATTTGAAAAAGTCAAGTCTGTCCATCATTGTTTGCGTATTTTTGAAAAAACTACTTTTTGAAACAGGCTTTGTTTTTCTAGCAAAAAGATAGTAACACATTAGACCTAAACCCAAACTCGATCGGTCGATTGGACAGGCGGGCGCTTGCATTTGTTTTTAAACCATGGCCATATAGGTTCTCCCCTCGCACAAAATTACCTGACCCTAAGGTCCAATATAGGTTGATGGGAATGAGTATATAAATATGAAAATTTTCTTTGTTTTTGATGATATAGGACCATATCTTCATTTACCTATGTAAGAATCTTTAACAATCCCACATATAAATGACGATATATGTCTCCCCCACACTAAGAAGAATATTACGAGTATGTATAGAAAAATACTATATCGAGGATAAGTAGATATTTCATTTTGAACTTTCCTTAGTAAAAACTTATGAATATACTTGGCTAATCGGTGAATTATTTCACCTTGAACCATCAACCGTTAGTGTATAACCAGAAAATAAGCTTTACAAAGCATTGTTTCCCTTCACGTCTAATCTCTTGGTTGCGTTTATTTGGTCCCGGACAAATTTTGTTCTGCGAGTGTATTTAGAGAATTAAGCTTTAATACTCTAATAGAGCCAACCCAGCTCACATTAACATAGGTAATCTCCTCCATAAAGTGTATCATACGTATACTCTACTTGACGTTTTCAAGATATGCACATCATTAAATGCATAACTTAACCTTTTTATCTATAGGCATGCATTCTATTGTGCACCATAGGAATGGAGTAGGACTAAGTTCAAAGAAATGCATTACTTCTTGAGTTACTCAGTACTGATTTGACAATTGATCCTAGTACGTGGGATCTCCGATTGCTAGGATAGGTTTCTGTATAAGGTAACTCGTTTTGGTTTAGACATTTAAACCCATTCCCAACGATGTGCAGTAAATTTTCTCTCTTGATAACCCTTTAGTAAATGGATCTGCTAGGTTATCATCAGTTCTTACATAATCAATGGAAATAGTTCCATTTGGAAGTAACCGCCTAATTGTGTTATGGCGTCGACGAATGTATCAGGATTTTCCATTATACACAATGTTTTGTACTCTACTAAACGCTGCATGATTATCATAGTGAATACATATGTCCGTTACAAGTTTGGGCCAAAATGGAATATCTTCTAAAAATTGACGATGTCATTCTACTTCTTCGCCTTCTTTATCTAATGTGATGAACTCAAATTCCCTAGTGGATCGAGCTATGCATGTTTGTTTAGTAGATTTCGTAACACTGTTGCCCCTGTGAGGGTAAACACATAACCACTTGTTGATTTAGATTCCTCTGAATATGAAATCCAGTTTGCATCACTATATCCTTCTAAGATGGTAGGATATTTTCAGTAATGTAATGAAAAAGTTTATGGTATTCTTTAAATATCCCAACACTCTCAATAGTGCTTTCCAATGTTCGTTCCTTGGGTTACTTGAATACATGCTTCATCGACTTACTGCATAAGCAATATATGATATTATGCATTTCATGAGATACATTAAACATCCTATTACACGAGAGTATTCCAGTAGCATTACACTCTCATTATTGTTTTTTGCAGTACTTCCGATGGAAAAAGGTGTTCTTACCCCTTTGATTCAATAATTTTGGAACTTTTCAATCACTTTTTCTACATAGCGTAACTGAGAAAATTCAATTCCAGTAGATGTTTTATTATTTTGATTCCTAAAATAACGTCTGGAACTCCTAAGTCTTTCATATCAAAATTGTTCATTAACATTTTCTTTATGGACTCTATAACTTTAATGTTGGGATCAAAGATTAGCATATCGTCCACATATAGACAAATCATTACATATGATTGTCCTACTATTTTTTAGTAAACACATTTATCACATTCATTTATACGAAAATCATTTTTCATCATGACACTATCAAAAATTTTGTGCCATTCTTTCGGAGCTAATTTGAGTCCATATAATGATTTGACTAATCTACAAACTTTATTCTCACTTCCCTTGAAAATAAAACTTTCACTTTGCTCCAGTAAATCTCCTCATTGAGATCTCCATTCAGGAATGCTTTACATCCATTCGATGAATTTCTATATTATAGATGGATGCAATCGCTGTTAGCATTCTTATAGAGGTTATTTGCGTAACCGGTGAATAAGTATCAAAGAAATCTACACCTTCTTTTTGATGATATCCTTTGGCTACTATTTTGGCTTTATATTTGTCAATAGAGCCATCTGGTTTCATCTTCTTCTTAAAGATCCATTTACAACCAATTTATTTTATTCCAGGTGTAATTTCAACTAATTACCAAGTTTTATTACTTAGAATTGAATCAATCTCACTTTTGATTGCTTCTTTCCAATATGAAGATTCTGAAGACGACATTGCCTCTTTGTAAGTTTTAGGTTCATTTTCTAACATGTAGGTTAAGAATTCCGAGCCAAAAGACTAGGAAATTCTTGCTCTTATGCTTCTTCTAAGTTTAATTTCATCCTTCTCAAGAGGAGTTTGATCGTTATGTAGTTTACCCCTTTCTTCTCTTATCCTATTAGGGACAAATGTTCGATCATTATTTTTGTATGGAAACACGTCTTCAAAGAATGAGGCATCTCTTGACTCTATGATTGTATTTATACTGATGTCATTTATATCAGACTTAAAGACAAAAAATCTATATGTGCTACTATTTTCGGTGGTTCCTATATAATAATAGTCTATTTTTTGGGGTCCAAGTTTGAATTTCTTTGTAGGCGGAACTAGTACTTTTGTCAAGCACCCTCACACTTTGAAGTATTTAAAACTTGGTAGGTGACCTTTCCAAAACTTATATGGAATTGTTTCTATTTTGCTATGTGGAATCCTATTTAGTATGTGATTATTCATGTTTAGGTCTTCCCCCCACAAGTTTGTTGGTAGGCTAGAAGTTAATAGCATTAACCATGTCTTTTAGCGTTCTATTCTTTCTCTCGGCAATATCATTTTTTTGTAGTGAATATGGGACCGTTCTTTGATGAATTATTCCATTTTATACATAGAATTATTTAAATGGTGATTCATATTCTCCACTTCGATCTGATCTCAATATCTTGTTATTTTTGTTAAGTTGATTTTCTACTTCAGCTTTGTATTTTATAAACGATGTAATTGTTTCATCTTTACTATGTAAAATATATACATAGCAATATTGTTTTTAATTGTCAATGAAAATGATAAAGCAATTTTTCCCACCTCTTGTAGGTATTGACTTGAAATAACATAAATCAGTATGTACAATTCCCAATGGTTCAGTACTCCTATCACTAGTATGAATTGCTTTTTGATCATTTTTGCTTTTACACGCCTCACATTTGTGTTTTTTTATCTACTTGAAATTTTAGAATTAATCCAAGGTTTGCAAGTTTTTTCATTTTTGAAAATTTATGTGTCCTAATCTATTATGCCATAATAGAGTTTCATGCACAACCAAATAAAAAAATTCATTTTTATTCATTGCATAATTAGAATAAATAGTATTTTTGCCGACTACGGCTACATCTGCCTTATATAGGCCATCACATAAATATGCCCTTTCTATATGAATTCCAGCCTTGGGTAAAACCATCTTGTCTGACTCGAAGATCATTCGAAATACCTTCTTTGACAGTACAAATCCAGAGATTAGGTTTTTGCGGATGTCTGGAACATGAAGCACATTATTTAATGTAACAGTTTTTCAAGATGTGAACTTTAGGATGACAGTGCCACTACCCTCAATCATGGATACTGCAGAATTACACATGTAGAGTTTTTCTCCCTAATCGAATTTTTTTGTAAGTGGAAAACATGGATTTATCAGAACATATATGCCAACTAGCACCTGTGTTAAGCCACCACTGTTTACGATTCTGAACCAAATTGCATTCTGACACAACTCCAGAATAGTTGGACTCGTCCACTTCCATATTGTCCACCATATTTGCCTCTAAATTATTCTCCTTCTTGTCTCTGCAATCTTTAGTAGCACGTCTCATCTTGCAACAAACCCAACAGTTGCCATTAAACCTCTTGGACTGCTTATTTTTATTGGATTTCTTTTATGGTGCTTTCCTCTTCTATGAGAAATTCTTTTTTTTTGAAGTGTCATTTCTTCTTTCACCCTTTCATAACAAATGCGTCCTCGCTTTTTTGTTGTGTAATCCCACGGTTATCTGCCTCTATCTTCAATCTAACAATGATGTCTTATAAAGAAATCTCCTTCTTTTTATGCTTTAGATAGTTGCGATAGTTTCTGCATGATGCAGCAGCTTTCTTGTTATTGCTTCAACCAAGAAAGATTTTCCAACTTTATGCCTTTTGATTTAAGTTTATGAATGATAATTTGTAGTTCATGTAGTTTAGCAATCACAGATTTGGAGTCCACCAACTTGTAGTCCATGAATTTTTCTACGATGAATTTCCTTAGACTGACATTCTTTGAATTATATTTTATGGCAAGTGCATTCCAGAGAGCCTTTGCTGTCCGATGAGGCCGATACACTTTGTACAACATCTTGTCCAAACAGTTTAGAATGCAATTCTTGCATAGGAAATCTTAATGTTTCCATGCATCAACGACTAGAAACACATCTTTGTGTGTTTTGGCACAGGTTCGCCTAATTTCGGCACAGGTTCCACCTCTTCGAGATACATTTGTAGACCCAACATAGTTAGATAGAACAACATCTAATTTTAGCAAGTCTGAAAATCATCACCATCTTCTTTGAACTAACCAGGTCTATTATCGGTAACAGATTTTCTTGATAACTCAATTGCTGCCATTTTTGTTTTAGTAAAAATTATAAAGTTTTAAGATGTAGATGGTCGTATTATCAAAACAGTAACCTACAGTAAAAACAGTGTAAGAACTTTATGAAAAACATGCACATGGATGCACAAAAATAAGATACTGATATAAAATAGCATGGAATTCTGAGGCTCGCGTTAGCAATCTCCCTAAAACTTTGTTTGCAAAGTTTCCGAAGATACAATATAATAATCTACACAAGATTGTGACGAGTATTTCTACTCTGTGATTTGATAATGCTTTGATTTGAGAATAGAATGAAAATGAAGAAGAAGATGAAGAAAAAGGAATAAGGAATGTGATCAGTATTCCTCTCCTCTTATAGCGTTCAACTGTTACGTCTGCTCAGAAGGTTACGCCTATTCTTTTGAATCAAAAATTAATCTACAACACTCAACTGTTGTTTCTATTTATCAGTCATTTACAACGCCCAACAGTCGTTTCTATTCGTTTTTTATTTGCAACGCCCAACTGTGATTTCTGTTTGTCCATCATTTGCAACGCCTATCAGCAATTTCTATTCATCTGTCAATTGCAACACCTAAGAGTCTTTTCTATTTTGAGCCAACAGCTGCATCCGTCCATAACCAACAGCCGCATTCGTCCATAACCAACAGCCGCATTATTTAAAACAGCCGTATCCATTGATAATTGTTTGCGTCTGTTAGAAAAAATACCATTCAAATTAGGCTTTATTATTTCTACCAAAAAGATAGTAACACATTAGACCCAAACCCGAACGACCGATAGGTCGGTCGATCGGACGGGTGGGCGGCACATGAGCACGTTTGTCTAAACCATGGCCATACAGGTACTCCCCCGGCACAAAATTACCTCACACTAAGTTCCAATATAGGTTAATTGGAAGGAGAATATAAACATGAAAATTTTCTTTATTTTTGACAATGTGGGACTATATCTTCATTCACCTATGCAAGGATCTCTAACACCGATCATATAACTCAAGCGGTGTGCCTGGCTTTCTTGAAAATTAATCGATAAGGAAGCATCAAGAGGAACAGGATGCTTCATTTCATTGTGTGCCAGCCGAACCACTTCTGATTGAAAAACCTGCTTTTCGTTGTATAATAATAAACTATTATAAGGATAATAGTTTAACACAAGATGCAAGGTAGCCGGCTTGATCATCAAAAAATTTCTAGCACTCCAACAAGTTCGGTGAAACTTTATCAGATAACTTTCCACCCTTCACAGCATACAGAGCAAAGGTTTTTTCATATAATTTCGCAGCCAAATCATAACTATTATTTTTAAATAATAAAGCAGTTAGTTCCCATCAAGAACAACCCCCACCAAGATCGATGATAATTATCAATAGCACCTTTTGTTAACTCCATTTACTTACTCTAACATACACATTTATATCAAAACATCAAATTTATCTATAAGTAAATGATGTACATAGTTACCATATAGATATAAGATCTTAACCATACTTATAAGCACAAAATGTTTATGTTCGCACTTTTCAAGCCAATGTACACAACAAATAAACAAACAAAGAAACAATAAAATTCAGAATCTTTGCTTCAATAAGTTGATTCGAAATAGAAGTCCACTAACGTACATAAGCAATATCAGAGAAATTATTTGATACTATACCTGCAGCAAAAGCTATTATTGTAATGGTTACCGTTACCGTTTTGCAAATATCATTGTTGTACCCTTTTACTGATAACTGGTATACTAAAAATTGATATACCAATAAACCGGTAACTATTATACTAGTAATCGTAAATTAATGTTTTTCTAAAAAAGCTAGTAACTTGATATGTAACTGTTACACTGCTAACCGATAAACTATAAGATGCTTCATTATATAATTTATAGTGTTATTTAATAGAAAGGCATCAATAAACAGTAAAATAAGTGTAGTTAGCATTATTTAATCTAAATTACTGGACTACATTTAAATATTTGCTTGGTTCTACATGCATATATCAAAGCAAATTACATAAATATCCATGTGTTACAAACTAGTGAATTTACCTTTACCGTTAGTTTAGAAAAAATATCATCGATGACCTACCATAGAAAATGGTAAATTTACCGTTACCATATCAATTAAAATGGTATACCAATTTCATAGAAATGGGTAACCTATTGATCGGTAATGGAAAATTTACAATTACCATAACAACCCTACGTTTAGCAACTTATATTGAATTAGGTGCTAAGCAAGGCGATGCAATAAAACTGCTGCATCTCTTAAGCACCGCTTAAAGGATGCTGCCATGACCCACTTTTACATACAGTTTAAACTGACAATTTACCACACTTATCCAGCCCAAATTGCACTGGAAGGCGTATAGTTAAGAAAAAGAAAGTAGAAAGAAAACTAAACAACACAAAATCTCATAGCAGAACGAATAATCTATAATATATAACAATTTTTACACAGAAGACAAAACTGTAATTTATATATACAGACATCAATCAGAGTATGCTAGCCTATTCGCACAAACAGTTATAACAACCTGTCCTTACAACTGCTGATAAAACATAACTAAAATGCAATAGAAATATAATCATCTACATGAATACGTCTCTGGACCTCCAGCTCCTCTCCTGAAGCTCCCAATATCCATCTAAACTTGGAAATATGCTCCGTCTAACCCGATCATATAGGAAAAACCACGCTCGGGTCAGTCTGGTAAAACCAGCGTGAGAAACACAATCAACTTGATTTTAAAGTTTAATAGCCTTTCAAAACAAAAGTATCTCGTAAGACCTTACTGCAAATAAATGTGGAAGGGTTTTTACCTTACGATAACCAAATCTCTTTTATAGAAAATCATTTGATATTATAATAGTGTCTAGTTGCCAAATTAATAATAACAAATAGTCGAGATTCATGTGTTGTGTACATCACAACAATACTAGTTATAAAATCAAAATTCGATAAAGCTTGTTCGCTAATTGTGTAGGATTTCCACGGAGGTGCCCTTAGTACTTCGAGGACGGTCCTCCTACACAAGGATCAGAGTTATCCTTCCGAAGCATCATACTCGTCTAGCCGGGGTACATAGAAAATACATAACTAGCCACCAAGGCTGAGTGCATCGCTCCCAGCATGCATAAAATAAACGATAGGGACTTGCTAGAAAGAGACGACTACACCCTCATGGGTTAGCTAGGCCCCTTGGATATGCATCATACCTCTGGTTTTAGTCATCTCCGCTGATGAGGCTACATCTAGCGTTCTAGCTTACGCATCATCTCCTAAAATAAATTATGGAATCCGACATGGACTCCCACACCTTAACAGGTCACGAAATCACACCTGGATTCCACATTTCAATAGATCATGGAATCTCATACAGATTCCTACACTCCAACGATTCATGGAACCACATATGGATTTCAACATCCCAAAATATAACACATCTCCTCGATTTAACCGTATATGGTTTTCGAAGTAGGTCACTATAAGAAATTGTTCTATTAATAGCAAGTGGGGATTGCACGAAAAGTTGACTTGCTATAGTTATGTATGTTAGCGACATTCAAGGCAAAACATAGCTTGTGTTCACGCAATCTTTTAACCTAAACGAAAATTTAGCGATGAAATTTTACGTTTCCCTCCTCCTCCTTATTCCTAAGCCGCCAAACATTCCTTTTCCCTTCGCTTCCAAATTCCAAAATAGCCTCTACGAATCTCCTCTCCCCTCACACAAATCGTCTTCAACCGCGACTCACTTCTCAATTTGATAGCTCGATTCCGCCACCGCTCTATTCTTCAAAGCTCGCCGTGACATTCATCTATGAAGTCGATTCCTCCATGAAGCTAAAACGCGAATGTCAATAAAGCTAAAGCGCGTTCCTCTTACTTTGAGGTTACATCAGTTTTCTTTGAAAATTCACAGAGAAAAAAGAACATAATACAAAGGTGAGGGAATTTGAATCTTTCTTCTTACTTTGAGGTATTTCAGATTCGACCATAAAAGACTTTTAACTAATTTTGATTGAAGCCCAAAACTTTGCTGCTTTCCATAACTTACCTCTTTATTTACAGGATTTATGTTTTGATTTAGGCGTTCATATTGGGGATGTCGACCACTCATGTAGAATCTACTGAGAAAAAGGAAAACCATGGTGATAATTTAAGCGAAATGCATCTTGGTATTACATTTGGTTGTCAGTGGTTGTTAGGTATATATATGAGTTTACTGTCTTCTTTACCGCTTACATTTATGTTCTTCAACATTTCAAATCCCATGACATGATTTTATTTTTGTGACTTATGTTTTGTTACTTGGTCATGAACTACAGAATGGGGAAGATAATTTGATGAAGTTCTTTGAAAGGGCGGCTTCCATTCAAACCACTTAATATGGATATATGTATACTTCTTTTACCTTCAAAAGATTTAACAGGTACGAACTATTACCAAATATTATATGTCCCTTCTTGATTTCCCTGCCCAGTGAAACAAATTTTGAAATGGTATGAGCACTAGAAAATATAACTACTTTTGTTATATTTGGTTTATATAGGTTTATGAGTTTGCTGCAGCTTATATAGGTTGTGAAGTCCGCTGTTATATTTCATTCTTTTAGTTTTCATTTGACAAATTAATTAAGAAATCTTATTGACCAACTACTTATCACCATGATGTTGTGTAATTTTTGGAATACACCTGCATTACTGTTCAGGCTGAGCATTAAAAAAGTTCAAAAAGGTGATTTTAGTTTACCTCAACAATGTTCGTGCTTATTAGTTTCATCTTAACTATGAACATATATATATTTAAGGTTCAATTTTTTATTAGTGTTTATAATGCCACTGCAGCAAATAACAAAAATTGAAACTCCCAATTACATAAGTGTTCCTCCTATTTGTGGGAAATATCATTTTTTCTCCTTTCTTTAACTCCTAAAACCTTTCTTATCTACCTACATTTAGTCTATTGATGGCATATTTGCATCCGCTATAGTCTGTTGATGGCATATGCTATTGTGAGTGTGTATTTGTATGTTCATGCCTTGCATCCTCCATTGCTTAACTTAAAGTACATGCAAAATCTGATCTACAAACAATGTTTCATATTGTTTATACTGATCCATACTTTCTATACTATAAAGATATGATTTACATGCACAAGACGAACAGTACAAAGGAAATTGCAACCCAATCAAAGATATTGTGTAATAGTCGGTTGGTTTTTCAGCGTTTCATGATTATAATTTTTTAATAAACCAAATGCGAGCGATCATGCTTATATACTGTATTTGTACTCTGTGCTTATCTTGGAGTTAAATTTTATATATCTAAAACTTTTAAAATACAAAGTTTTGTTACTTTTTGAAAGGTTATACAACACTAAAATTTTAGATATTTGTTGCTCATGGTAAATGCTATATTTTCTATTTTTAACGTGAAATATTCCATTTAAACTTGCGAAAATTAATTTACTTTCCACTGGAAGAACAATTTCTCTTGTACAACTATATATCTTCTTTGTTAAAGTTCTATAAGCACTGAAGACTGTAAAGGAAATAAAAAGTGTAATTTACTTAGTTAAATAATCAGAGTCGTAAAAATGTGTACCACATACAATATGTGCATAATTTTGTAAAAGCTAGAAGACAGTATAGGTAGGAGATATACTTGTGTATTAGATCATGTAAATCTGTTCGAGCCAACTTATGCACAGGTTTTATTCTTCCGTATGGTATTTTGAAAAATCAAACAAAATGCTTAAATGGATGACATATTTCCTCTAAAATTGTCTTTAAGTTTCAAGTACGTTAGAAGATGAGTAAGCATTTTCCTCATCAATCTTTAGTCAAAAGCCTGAAAAATGGTAAATTAGTTAATAGTTGATAATGTGCAAGTTTTCAATATACTGAAGTTCATTTCGAGAAATTGTGTATAATCAATAACTAAAAGTTAAAGTTTTGCAGTGTGCATTGTTCCAAATAATATATAAATGATTGTCATCCACTAAATGATCTCAAAACTTCACTACGCCATTTCCACAAACAGAAACAATGCGTAAGAAGAAAGATAAGCAGGGAGAATAAATTCCAACCGACAGTGGAATAAGTGTTGCCAAAGAATGAAAAGTACTACATGAAAATATTAAAAACTATCACTAATACAATCACCCATTATTAGAGATTAAAATTCTAGACATTGACTAAAATCATATGTTGTATGTGCAATTTGAAATATCTATGTCATCATTGTTTATTATCTTGTTGTAATGAACTAGTCAAGATATTCACCACGTTTAATATACTAAACATGGTCTATATTTACCTCTGTTTGGAAATACCGATAACGTAGTCTTATGGATGAACAGTTGAGAGGAATAAAAGGCTCTCGAGTAAATTGATAATATGAGTATCAATGTCTTACATAAGTAACGATTATGAAACTGCACACCATCTTATGCACATAGCTCTTTGTGGTAGCTAGTAACAGGCTATGGTTGCCTCAGTTTGACTGTTTGGTGCTCTACTTTTCAATAACCATGCTATTATTTTCAGCTTGCTCATGGTTAACTTAGAGAACCTTATTAGTTATCAATCTTAGCTATGTTTTTGTTAGCGAGAACAATTTTTTTATCAATATACAACCACTTTAGAGTAGTTTGTGAAAAAATTGTTACATCGGCACTATTTTCAATAGCTCCAGCCAAAAAAAAACTACATTGTGCTATTTTAAATAGTGGTAGTAGAAGTAACTCGTTTTGGTCTAGAACACAGTTAAAGGTCTATTAACATTGAACTGACAACAATTTTTCTTATCGCAGGCTTCAATATCTCTTGTATTTTGATTGATCACACATGTATATATATTTGATCATGTAGCTCGTACCTGATTTACATGTAGCTCACAACCAGATAATGCTATTTGATCACACAGTCAAATAACTCGTACTTGATATTTTCTCTTGAAATATATTTTTAGAAATGATGTTATACACATACAAACACCTTTCATTCAGAGATCATCGTTTTAGTACTATTATCTGAATCAGAGGCGCCGTCATTTAGAACTGGTCTAGGATAATCCTAGGAATCTTCAGAAACATTATGAGAATGAGGCTTTTCAGCATTTTGAATTTGTTTAATATAGTGGTTTTTAGGAGTGACATCTGAAGAGATTGTCCCAACATTTTGATTTTCTGTAAGAGAACGTACCTGGTTATTAAATTCTGGGTTGCCCCCATGTAAGTAACCCAAGCCCCCCTCAACGAATTGAGGTGATTGCTTTCCATAACCACCAGGTAATAGCCCTTCACGAATTTCATAGTAACAATAAGGACATAAATCATATGAACAACTAGGACAACTTCTATGGAAATCTACTATAGAAGTCCTACAATTGTTGCTGGATAAAGCAAAAGAAAAGGAAATTGTATTTTTTTTTTTTTTGAAAATGGTACTTATATACAACAAATCACTGTGACAACATATCACATGTCAATAAACGTTCGAATCACGCTATGCAAGTTTCGAAATTGTATTTATTTTGGTGTTATACATGTGCCAATTAGACAGCTTCCAAATGGAAGATGGAGCTAGATAATTTTTGTACAATGTATATATTAATAATTCAATATACTCAGCAAGGTTAAACAATTTTTGCCTTTGTATCTCTAAAGAGTGGAGGAAATAATTTAGAGATTGGGTTAAAAAATGTGGGCTGTTATGTAAATAAGATCTGCTCTGTCTTCTAAAAAATGCAATCATATTTGGACGGACTATTCTATATAATATGCTAAAATCCAAATTTGTGATGTCTTATTTTTGATGATAATATAGTTCTTAATTCCTTCCATTACTTTGTCAAGTTGCATTCTTGGTCCTCAAAGAACTTTTATTATTTGTGCACAAACTAATTTTGCAATATATAATTTTCAATTTTAGGTCCAGCTCGACACTTATTGAAGTGTATCCTTTGAGTAGGCACTACTTTGCATCAAAAGAAGCTTATATTCCAAGAGATGTTTCTCCTCATGACAGAATCCTGCGTTTGGGCCGTAAGTAATTTTTTTTTCTCTTAATCTTGTTTTGTTTGTTGGTAGAAAAACGATTAACCCGTATTATCTATACGTATCACATAAACGATTTAAAACTGGTTGTGTAGTTGATCTTAAATTACTATCGGTGACAAACTTGATAAGCATAGTTGATTGACTAGCTATGTGCAGGCTGTGTTGATTGGAATTTGGAAGTTTGATTCAATGTTTAAGTGTATATAACATATTGACTATCACCTTTTTTCTTATGTGGACTTATGAACAGCTATGTTTCTCATGGAATGAGAACTCGAGTTGAAGGAGTTCTTCTAGTTAGTTCTCTGTTCTTTTTTACTTGGAAATTTGTTTATATTTGCTTATATGGACAAGTGTTGTTGTATAATAGCGTATGGATAGTTCTCATATGCAGTAAAATATTGGCAAATATGTGGTCTGGCCTTGTTAAAGATTATGTGATCAGCTTGAATGCTCAAATGAATTTCATATATGGATGATTGAATTTGAGTGTGCGTCCTGTTTTTCTATCTGTAACCACAAACTGTTTGGAAAATATCATTGGAAATGTTGCAAACTTTAAAAGAGCAAGCATATTAATTAGTCCCTTTTCCATTCAAAATATGAATGTTAAAAAGTGCACGATTTACAATTCTATAATATTTTTCTTTGTTTTGTTTCTCTTAAGGTGGCGTGTATTGTAGGCTTCCTAGCATTATACAAGGCATTTGAAGCTACATGGGCATCAACATGTAAGGTGGTAGCTTCAACCGTTACGATTCCTTCGGGTTATCAATTCCTAGTTGGTCCAAGTTTCTTCGTTGGTCAAGCTAATTTATTTTTTCAGGTACAAAAAAAATAACACAAAATTATGTTATAGTGGTTAGAGTTCAAAAAAGTTAATGGCATTAGACTCCAAGGCAGTGGTACAAATACAGTAGAAGGACAAGGAAGTGTGTGGTGGATTAAATCTATCAGGTACTTTTCATCTAAAAAATTGTTAAAAGTTTTGAAATATCTAATTGAACTGTGGGTTTTCGAATATCAACTCTTTATCTTGGATGAAATTTGGATGGCTTTGGGTTTAAAGTTTAAACAAGTAGGCTTTTATGTTTAGCCTTGTGTTCATATCGGAAGTTATTTTTTCACTGGAAGAAGTTCATTCTGTTATCAATTTCATTGTTACACAACTAATGGTGTTTATATCAAATTCTATTATGTTTAGCATGGTTGCCATAATGGTCTTCTTCTTCTGTTCATCTATGCTACTATGTCTTATATCATCTAGTATTTTCTCGTAAAACTCATTTATGTACATGGCAACTCTTAACTTCCTTTACATCATCTCTATATTTAGCTGATCCTGTTGCTTCATGTTTCGCATCTTCAGGCACAAGATCGTATGTCGAAAATCATCAATGCTGGCATTGGAGTCGGATTTGCTAACCAGGTAACTCAAAGTTGTATTTCATTCTTCTGTATCTTATGGGCCTAATTTTAGAAAATTTTATACAGTCTGTTCCATTGTACCGGCCAGAAATGTCCCCATGCTTCAAAATTTTATATAGTTTGTATCTTATGCTTCAAAATGCTTCAAAAATTTTGTGGTAACAGAGGAAAATGGCGACGGCAGTTGGAGGCTATTCTGAGTGGACTTGGATCTGGGTTGGTGGAGAGAGGGGTAGGATGGTTGCGTGAGAGGTGATGTGGGTAGAGATGGAGGGTAGTGGAAGCTACATGAAAATTGAAGGCTTGGTTTTTAAAAAAAATGAACAGTTGCAGGCAAGAGGCGAGGTGGAAGGAGGTGGCTGCTTGGGCGAGGTCTGCGTGGATGGAGGCGATGGTGATCGACGTAGATTGCTAGGCAGAGGTGGAGAAAACAAATGAAGAAAGATGTACATGTTTCGAAAATGTATCGTTTTGGTATGATACACTCAATTTGTGTACTTATGTTTAATTTTTATCACAAATATTTATGTTTAATTCTTCATGTATGAAATATTATGGATATATATATATATATTTTGTGATTTGGCTTATGACTCAATTTGTGTACTTATGTTAATGTAATGAATGTGGTTTTTTGAGTTATAATATATAAGTAGAATTGAAAATTATAAGCTTTGAATGTTATGGCAGCAAAAAATACGCAATAGAATTTTTTTATAGCGTTCTAACTATGCAATAAAAAGAAAAATTGTGCAGCTTTGTTATACTATAGCATCATGTTAGTGCTATACAAAATATTTTGCAAAGAGTAAATAGTTTTCATAGCAATAAGATGGTGCTATAATAGATAGTAATGAATTTTCTATAGCATTTCAATGTGTCATAAAAGGTTGACACGATGATTCCATAGCGCGTTCAAATGCTATAATAATATAGCATGTCGACATATTTATAGCAACTAAAATGCATCATAAAAAGTTCTATAGCACGTTTCATAATGCTATAGAAAACCAGTTGCACCAATATGGCCTATTTTAGATGGCAAAAAAAATACGTTTTCCATTGCAAGTATAACACGATATAGTATCTACCAGACTTTTTACAACATGTTGATCTATGGCAATTATAGAATCGCTATAGAAAGTTTTTATAGCGGTTTTTACACGCTATAAAAAGTCCTTTTTGTTGTAGTGGGTCATGGGTTCCGAGTCATCTCTTACGAGTACACTCTCCATTTCCTGGGTACTCCAAAAACAATTCATCGATTTCCAAAATGCTCAAGACCGGTTCTTTAGGAAATAATCAGACAATACATAAGATTGAGAATCACCCCCTAACTGTTTAAGTGGATGGATCTCTTTATCATTTTCCTAGAAGATATACAAGTTTATACGTACAATATAGCACCACGAACAGTAACTGTACCATATAATTCCCGTGTTTCCCCAAGATATTTCTACTGTTAAAACCCTTCGGTGTTAAGTAGGGAATAATTCCGTACAACTAAAATTAAGAAGGATTACATATTTGGCCCTGATTTGATAGTCGGTTATTTAACTATCAAATAAACAAACATTCAACAAAGATTTCATTTTTCCATTGAAATCACTAAACCTCATTTAATTTAATTCGAATAAATTTAATCTCTTTATCAAAACAGACATATACTTTTCTCACAGGAATAAGTATATTTACAAATCATACCTTCCAAAATATTTGAAAGCATTTAAAATAAATATGGAAGGCACCATTCAGTATCGACCATAGATCGCAGCTCGATGATTACGTCTCTATCCCAGAGAAATCCAAACTTAACTTAGGCAATCTCTGCCTCCCGATTTCTGCCATGCAATCAATCATAGATCGCAGTTTGCACAATGGTTACGTCGCTATCCCAGCGAAAACATAACAAACTGTAGGCAATCTCTGCCCCTCGAATTACGCTATGAAAATATACCATTACTCCCGAAATAATTATTTCAAAATAATACATATAAAGTTTCCATATAAATTCCCTAAGTTTAATTTAGGAAAATACTCTTTTAAAAATCTCAAACCTTTGGTAAAACTTTCTTTTTAAAATCGTTTCGTTTAAAACTAACTCTTTAGAACAAAACATTATATAATTATAGTAAAATAACTTTTAACATTATAAAAATAACTTAATATTTTAAACTAATTAACTTCAACAACAACAATAAAATATATTATTTTTAAAAATAGTATTAATACTTTAACAAATTATCCTTAAAATAATAACATTGTAATACTAATTAACTCTTAAATAGTAATTAACTTTTAAATCAATTTATCATAAAATAACTTTAATTAATAATAAATTATATTTTAAAACATTTTAAATAATTAAATAACTTTGAAACAAAAATTAAATATTTTTAAATAACTTTTAGGAATCATAAATAATTAAACTTAAATTATTATCACATAATTATTAATTATCTTTAAAATGCCATTAAAAATTAATAATCATTCTTAAAACAACTTTGGTTAAAAAATCAATTTCCAAATTTGAAAAGAGGCTTAATAACTCCAATGGTACTTAATCAAGTCACCAATAATTCCAATAACAATCTAAGTTATAATCCTAGTATTTACATAACACCAAATATGTAAATTAAACTCACCATTAACAATTAATTGTTAATACCACACTTATCCAATATTAACCAATTGGAATGTAATTAAGTGTCCACACTTATGTAATACCAGAACGGGGTTTATTTCTGCTAAATAAATGTCTACATTTGACCTATCCCGTTAATAATAGCAGAATGGTGATTTATTCTGCTAATCGGTGTCCTATTAATTCAATTAATGGAACGGTGTTTTATTCCGCTAGATAGACGTTCAATTTACCATATTCAATTCAATTTAACTCAACAACATTTTGTTTGACCAAATAAACATCAATAATTAAAGCATATACATTTAAACGTCGTTATTAATTAAAATAACGTGGTTCAAATTATGTCTGTTTAAATATATCATAAATTTTTTCATATCCAAAACTACCAATAAATTACACTATGATATGGTACTCTTTCATATGAGTATAACGCAAAAATTTGTGAATCAATCAGTTCCATATGAGTCGGGTATTCAGTCTTTAAATTTCAATACTTTAAATAATTCAAACTAACTTTTGTTATTAACGTAAATCAAACTCGTGATGTCTCTTACGTAAAAAGAGAATTGTGAACTATTCATAATTAGACCAAGAATCTTGAACCTATTCAAACATGAATAAAGATAAACCATATTAAAGAATAAAATACAAAATCTGTAGATAAGCCGATGGTATCTTAGCTATATAATATTCAAAAATAAAGTTAACGTGCACGTGTGCACATGCACCTTCTTCTTCTTCCTCCTGCCTTTCTTTTAATTCCAACTCCATTAACGTGCACGTGTGAACATGCACCTTCGATTCCAACCACCAACGCACTCCACTCCTCGCCGCCGTCCGCCTGCACATCTCCACTCAAATTCCGGTCCCCTCTATCAAAAACCAATCGAAACCCACACGCTACAGGTGCTACAGGACGCGACACAAAATGTAATCGAAGTTCACCAAATTTAGCCCCAAGCTACTCCTCTCCATGCCAAACACAAATCCAACCTTGCCTTAGCCTATCGCTTCCCCGGTCGTCGGAAAAACCTAACCCTAGTTCTTAATGACCATCCATCATCGTCGCCAAATGTCACAAAACTTATACCAATAAAGCTCCATCCCGATACGAACCTAACGACACAAGCGGCGCCTTGTAATTCACTCTGGATTGGGAGAATTGATTTTTTGAAGATTATGTTCAATTTCAAGCATAGTTGATCAACAAACAACTGCGGCCACTCCACTCAATGAAAACTCAGGCGATCATTTTTATAAAATACTAAAAAGAATGACGAATAAATAGATAATGGAGTGGTTTACTCATTAAAGAGGAAGGAAAAACAATAAATAGAGAAGTAAAGTAAGAAAGTGATATCCCCATAAATGAATGAACATGCCTGTGTATATAGATGTTGATAAATTACTTAATCGCTAAGTAATGGAAAGCAAAAAAATACAAGGCAAGAGCAGGTGCTAGAGAGTTAGCAGGGATAAAAATAAGAAATAGCAGGGGACAAGGAAGCATGACAGAGAAAAAGAAAATGTGAAAAGTGAAATGTGTGGTGTGGCTGTATGAATATATATAGAGTATGGAAGTGTCTAGTGTAAGCAATAGGGTGGCTGAAGTTTACATGTACAGGCTTCACCTTCCACATATTGTTTTCTTTTCTTTTATTTTTATTTTTTCTATGTGGGCTAATTTGATTTTTGAGGCTGACTTGATTTATTATGTGCATGACTTGATTTTTATTGTGATTTGATTTAATTTATTGTATGCTTGATTTCAAATTGGCCATCATGAAGTTCCCATGTATATATATACATTCATATACATACAGATTTACATGTACACTATTTTATATAAACATATATACATACATACATATATATATACTTTATATTTTTGTCATCATAAATTTGAAAGTTTCATCGTGAAACTTGCATATATACACACACACACACACATGCATACATACTTACATATAGTGATATTTTATCAAAAGTTTAAAATGGTGAAATACATATACATATATTTATATATACATATTATATATATATATATATATATATAGATATTCAAATACCTCCAATATTAGAAAAATCAATTAATTCGACTTACAACAATTAATATTTAAGTTAATTATTTCAATGACAGATGCAAAAATCTAGGTCGTTACATTTCTTCCCCCTTAAAAGAATTTCATCCTCGAAATTCTAACATAAGAACACTCAATATTATTCGAAAGCCCGCATGATGTCCATAGATCATACATGTACAGAATCTGATTCGATTACTACTCGAATACACAGCTTCACTTCCAAACCAGTACCGTTCACCCGATTATCTAGTGCATAATTTGATCAGGCTCCATGATTAGGAACCTCTGCTCTCCTTACATAGCTATAACTATGACAGATACTGTAAATTAAGAAGAACCGTTGAAATCGTAAATTAAGAAGAACTGATTCTCTCATCCAAAATCGTAAATTAAGGAGAACCGTTGAAATATAAATTTTAACGGTCAATCTACAATATATTTTTGAAAAAATTAGAAGTTCCAAATGTTTCAATTTTTTTTGAAGATAATCTTGATAGAAAATGATATTTAATTATAACATTATCATATCGACAAAATACTGGGTTATGCCGATGAGCAAGTTTTTCAAAACGGGATTCAAATCATAAAGTTCAAGTTTCACATCAATACAGGATTCTAATCGTAGATTGTTGATTCAAAATGTCCACATTTTAAAGTTTATACACACTTCGAAATTGAGTATGATGTTTGAACTTCTATGTTGAAATTTAAAACTAAGCTTTTCCACTATCCCATTTTTATTTTGTTTAAAAAGCACTATAATTGAAATTGTGAATCTAAATAAGCATACAGAATACATACAGTAGATCGAGTGATTTTTCTTGAATGGGGTTTTATTTAAGTCTATATCGGAATTCAAATTGAAACCAAACTAGGGAGATCCAATCCAAAATGGGATTTAATTGTAAGATTTTGATAGCAATGGATGTGAGAATTAGTAAGGGAGATTTTAAGAGGATTAAAAGTATGTGGAATTTAGATCTACAAATACACACATATATGTGTGTGTGCACGTGCGTGGAAGGAGAGAAAAAGTGAATAAGGATTCGTTACCCGTTCAAACTTTATCTTTGTTGTAGCTCTATCATTTTAGTCCTATGATTTGATATTTATATAGTTGGATCGCATCATGATGTAAGGAAAAGAAAGTTGCCAAAGTATGACAAACGGTATCATGAAATCCACCAATTTACTTGTCGAATCCAATGGTAATAAACCCTCTGTCAATTTCTACTTCATCCGTTTGTGCATCAAAATTCTAGATCAGAGTGGATTATTTCATACATGTTATATTGATTTGAGAGGTTATTTGTTTTCGGAGTTAAATTTGCAATAGTTACCTTTGACGATATAAAGCACTTGAAAAATAAATGTGTTCATTCTATAGCAGATCTACTACAAGATCAATTCAGATTGGCTGTTGTTCGTTTAGAAAATTCGATTAGAGGAACTATATGTGGAGCAATCCGACATAAATTCATATCAACTCCTCAAAATTTGGTAAAATTTGGAATCGCTCAAAAATTATTAACTCCTTCAAAATTATAAATAATATGAGTCATTGCTAATATTTATTTTAATCGTCAATTTGAAATGTAAACTTAAAAGATTTCAAAATTTGCATGGATGATCTTGCTAATGAACAACAATAAATTATTTAGAATTCCATTCTAATTCAGAATTTTTTGCACAACTAATTTGACAAACACGAAAGGTATCTTGATCAATTTCATGTATGTATGTGTGTGTGTGTGTAAGACAACCAGCCTTTATATACACCCTTGCCTTACACCTTGAGTTGTATAACTCAAAATGAAACCAAACTTTATATACAACAGTTAAGTCACGCGCTTGTTTTCTTATAAATTGTATATGTTTAATCATATTTTTGCGTTGAAATAAGATGTAGTTAGCTTTGGTTTTTTTTCTAAGTAATGATATTTGACATTTTTATTTCAATTTTTATTTCTATTATTAATTAATAAAGAATGTGTGACGACCGCCCATGACCCCTGCACTAAACATAGGAATGGTGCGCTGTAAAGTGTGCCAGGCAGCCATGGACGATTGCCAAGGTAAGTTAAAACAACAGAATCTATCGTATTACTCACAGTGCATGGACAAAAATACAATAGAGAAAGATATACATAGTGAAGCTACACAGAATAGAATCTCATCATATAAGCTTCATAGTAGTCTGATACAAAAATCTGAATAGTCAATACATCAAGCCTCACTACATAACACTCAGAGAATATACAAGCAGCGGAACATCCAGTACATATAGTAAGAAAGTAATATGCAAGCCTTCAGCTCGTCTTCGTCATCAGCCTCGTTGGAAACTAAGGACAGCACCTATCACCTGCTACCTAGTCTGCCCATCCCAAAGTGGATGAACAGCCCAAGGTAATAAGAGTTGAACATAAAACCTTGAGTCAGACAACAGTCTTAGTGAGCGTTAAATTAACTAACAACATACCAAAAGAGCATAAAGGTAAAAGGAATAGGAATCCAACCCTCCCACTGCACCTCTTTCTACAGTGATAGCCCCCAGACACACTAAGTAGAAATAAACATAGCAAAGCAGACATTTAAAGTAAAGCAATTATCACTCGAGTCAAGGTCGATGTTTTCCAAGTGCAAACCCCCAAGGCCTAAACCAAGATCAGATGAGCACCCAGAAAATATCGCTCTTGAGACCGAATGATGATACAACCAAACATCCATGACTCTGGCTATCACTGTTATCATTACTTCGATACCACCGTTAATTGAACGACCGGCACATTCTTTCAGCCGTCCGTCAAGGGCTAATGGAAACCCCGGCCCGTGCCTAGGACTATCGAATCTGCCCATAGTACTCGACTATCAATCATAGTCTTTAGGGACTATCGAATCTGCCCAACGTACTCTTGCTTTGAGTCTGCTAGAACCTTCAACAACGATGAAATCTCAGCCTCCTAGTCATCCTCCTCGATGACTATTCTCATACTAGCTCAAGCGCCTTTCGAGCCACCATTATTCTCACACTCGAACCATTTCACCGAGTTACCAACATGCTTGGAATGATCCCGTCTGGATTAAACCAAGGCTATCTCACATCATGCCTCGCTTCACCGCATCATAGCAAAGCCTCATCTCAACATCATCATCAAATCTATCCATATGGGCTTCATCATCCGTCACATATGCCACGAGCAGCTTTTCCAATCCAAGAGCCTTTCCCTTAGCTTTTGAATCATCTTCGACCATCTTGTCTAAATCAAATCATCAATCAACTAATTTACAACAATCAATCAAGTCAATCATAAATCCAAATAATCAAGCATTCAAACATGATCTAATAAACAATTATAACAACAATGGCAAATCTGTAAATAAAGGGTCCAAATCTAACAAGCATGAAACATGAGTAATATCTCTACAACTTGATGAATGAACTTGGATAGATTAACATGTAGAAGAATGGATATAAAATCATCATGAACAATGGATCTATACTTAAGTTTACGAAAATGCATGAAATCACTATTTTAACACAAAATCATGTCATCAATCCGATATACTCCTTTGGATCCGTGTGAGAGATAATCACCACTCACCAAATCTCCTAAACATCTTAAAAGTAACACACTTCAGATCTGGACAGCGAAGGATCTAACTCGATCTACCAAAATCCCGCTTCAAACGATGTAATCTCTCTTCGAAGAATGTAGATCTTCAACTTTAACTCTTGGATCTTCGATCTTGATCTTCGATTTGGATGGAAGGAATCAAAAGATTGGAGTGGAGAAAAGAAGTGAAGAAGTGCAGCACTCGAGCTCTCAAAATGGCAGGACTTCGTCGCTTCAAAATTTGGATCACAAAAAGTGAGGAAATGGACGTGTGTTTATAGGCTGGAAACCCTTAGGTCGTCCGCCCCCCCCCTTAAGTCGTCCCTAAAATGTCACGACCTAAAATGTCACGACCTAAAATGTCACGACCTAAAATGTCACGACCTAAAATGTCACGACCTAAAAATGTCACGACCTAAAATGTCACGACCTAAAATGTCACGACCTAAAATGTCACGACCTAAAATGTCATGACCTAAAATGTCACGACCTAAAATGTCACGACCTAAAATGTCACGGTTTTACGAATGCTTCGATCCGTAAAAATACGGGTCGTTACATTCTCTCCCCTTTAGGAATTTCGCCCTCGAAATTCCAAACAAACACAAGCAATCAGAAACTATTCTGGATGCCTACCATCCATAGCAATCAACAAACCATGCATCCAATTCTAGCCTAGCATGCATAATTCTAAAACTAGAACAAGTTACAATGTTGTGAGATGACACGACACCTTATGGCCATACCTTGAAGAGTTCGGGATGAACTGCCTTCACCCTCTCTTCCACCTCCCATGTACAGTCGTTAACATCATCACTCCATTGTACCTTGAGCAATCTAACTACCTTCCTCCTAAGCTGTTTCGTGTCGGTTTCCACAACATGAAGCGGCTTACGAGGTCTCTTATCAACTGGATCAACCTCAAAATCTTCACAGCTATCTGCAGAAACCACCGTATTCGAGTCGTGCACATACTTCCGTAGATATGATACATGAAAAACATTGTGCTCACCTGACATCTTTTCTGGTAACTCCAATTTATAGGCGAGCTTTCCAATTCGCTCGATGATCGGGAATGGTCCAACAAATCTCGGAGTCAATTTTCCTTTCTTCCCGAATCGAATAACATTCTTTAGTGGAGAAATCTTCACAAAAACCATATCACCTACGTCGAATTCTAAATCCTTACGACACTTATCGGCATAACTTTTCTGACAGTCTTGGGCTGCCTTCATTCGTTGCCGAATAATCTCTATGCAATCTGAAGTCTGTCGAATCATTTCCGGCCCAAGTATCAACTTTTCTCCTGTTTCCAACCAACATGTCGGAGAGTTACACGATCTTCCATACAATGCCTCATACGGTGCCATACCAATGCTTGACTGGTAACTGTTATTATACGAAAATTCTACCAAATGAAGGTGATCTTCCCATGATCCTCCGAAATCTAAAACACAAGCTCTAAGGAGATCTTCCAAAACTCGATTGACTCTCTCGGTCTGACCATCTGTTTGGGGGTGATAAGCTGTACTCAAACACAACTCGGTTCCCAAAACTTCCTGGAAGCTCTTCCAAAATCCACTAGTGAACAATGAGTCTCGATCGCTCACTATACTCTTCGGAATGCCATGGAATCGAACTATCCACTTAACATACAGCTCAGCCAACTTTGATGCAGTCCTGGTCGATTGAACAGGAATAAATCTTGCACTCTTAGTCAAACGATCTACGATGACCCAAATTCCTTCATTTCCCGTTCTGGTTCTAGGTAACCCATCAATAAAATCCATCGATATTTGCTCCCACTTCCATGTAGGAACTTCTAATGGCTGAAGCATTCCACTTGGCTTCTTCTGTTTGGCTTTTACCAACTGCCAGTTCATGTACTTGGAAATAAAATTTCCAACATCTTTCTTCATACCTTCCCAGTAATATGTTCTCTTCATATCCCGATACATCTTATTTCCACCTGGATGAATTGTCAGCTTCGAGTGATGACTTTCCTTCAGAACCTCATTTCTCAATTCATCTATATCGGGAACAACTAGTCGTCCTTGCTTCCGAAGCCAACCCTCTCGATCGACCTCGAATCCTTTATCCCTTTCTGGGTCCAATCCAGATTCCAAATCACGGATAATCTTGACAAGCTTATCATCCTGCTTTTGACTCTCACCAATTCTTTACACAAGAGTCGGTCTTATCGATAAGTTTGCCAACATCTCAGGTTCCAATTCACATCTGGGCCTGAAGTCAAATCCAACTAAATACTCGAGACTCTTCCATTCTGAAAACATGGCTCCCAATCCTGCATGTTTTCGACTTAACGCATCTGCCACTGTGTTACCCTTTCCTGGAGTATAGGCTATACCAAAATCATATGATGCCAAAAACTCTAGCCATCGTTGCTACCGAAGATTCAAATCCTTTTGGGAGAAAAGATACTTCAACGACTTATGATCTGTAAACAACTCGAATCGAACTCCCAATAGGTAATGTCTCCACATCTTCAGAGCAAATACAATCGCCGCCAACTCCAAATCATGAGTCGGATAATTCCTTTCATGCGGCTTCAGTTGTCGACTTGCATACGCAACAACTTTATTCTTCTGCATCAACACTACTCCAAGTCCAGTACCACATGCATCGGTGTAAACCACCATCTCGTCATTTCCACTTGGAATAGTCAAAACATGAGAACTTGTCAGTCGCTCTTTCGAGATTCTGAAAGCTTGCTCACACTTAGCATCCCATCTGAACACTTGGTTCTTTTTCATCAATCCTGTTAATGGTGCAGCCACCTTGGAAAAGTCTTTGATAAATCGGCGATAATATCCTGCTAATCCAAGAAAACTTCTCACATCAGATGCATTCTTAGGTCTACCCCAATCCTGGATTGCTGCTATCTTGGCGGGATCAACCGCTATTCCGCTTCCAGAGATAATATGGCCTAAGAACCTCACTTCACTCTTCCAGAAGTGACACTTCGAAAACTTAGCCTTCAGCTGATGTTTCCGTAAGATTTCCAAAACAATATGCAAGTGCGTCTTGTGCTCTTCTTCGGTTCTGGAATAAATCAAGATATCATCCACGAACACTAGCACGAACTTGTTCAACTGATCTCTGAACACTCTATTCATAAGATCCACAAAATATGCTGGTGCATTAGTCAATCCAAACGACATTACCAGCCACTCAAAGAAACCGGATGGTGTCCTAAAAGCAGTCTTCGGTACACTATCCTTAGCCACTCTTAACTGGTGAAATCCCGTTGCCAAATCCATCTGAGAAAACACCTTAGCTTCGTGAAGCTGATCAAACAAGTCATCTATCATCGGCAATGGATACTTGTTCTTCTTAGTCACTTTATTCAGCTCACGATAATCCACACATAACCTCAACGATTCATCCGCTTTGGTTACAAACACAACTGGTGCACCCCATTCGGACACACTATGCCGAATGAATCCTTTCTGTAAAAGGTCATCAATTTGCACCTTCAAATCCTGATGTTCCCTAGGCGCCATCCGCCAAAGAGGTATCACAACAGGTCTGGCTCCTTCAACTAAATCGATACGAAACTCGATCTCTCTATGCGGCGGTAACCCTTTGACCTCATCAAAGACATCCTCAAATCTATTAGCGATTGGCACCGATGACTTTCCATCCCGTGGAACAACCAGCGAATACATGAAGCTCATGAAGACGCCTTCCTCATGCTTACATCGTATCACAACCTTTCGCCCCTCCACATTCTCGACTGTCACCTCCAACCTTTCACAATCAACCTTTGCCGCATACTTCCTAAGCCAGTCCATACCCAAAATAATTCCGAACCCCGCAAAGTTCAGAACAAAACAATCACAAACAAAAGAGCAACCATGACTCGATACAATCAGACCACGGCATAACATACAAAGACAAGACGAACCCCCAACTGGATTAGTCACAACCAATGGCCTATCAACAATATCCGGTTCTAAACCCAACCTGCCTACCAGTTCATTACAAACAAAAGAATGTGACGCCCCAGTATCGAATAACACTCTAACTGGAACACCACATATGGAAAGAGTACCTTGAACCACCACACTCTTTCCTTTCTCTTCAGCAGTAGGAGCTTTTGTAGATGATGGAACATCCCCCAAAGCATAAGCTTGCACAATCTGCTTGTCCCTCCGCAGTTCTGGACAATACTTCTTAACATGCCCCGGCTTGTCGCAGTTGTGGCACTTCACCGGCACCTTTGGATTCTTGCAATCTCTGGAGAAATGGCCCTTCTGCTGACAATTGTAGCAGGTCACTTCGCCCTTCGGGTTCTTCTGGCCATCCTTACCCTTTTGCTGTTGCTGCTTCCTATTCTTGTTTCCACCCTGCTATGGTTTAGACTCTTCCTTGGTCACAACAACAACAGATCCTTCTTTAGGAAACCGATTCTCGTGCCTGAGAGCCTTCTCTACAAGTTTCTCAAATTGATTGTCCAAATGATCCACCAACTGCCTCCCAAGATAACTGTCCAAGCCTGTTACAAACTTCTCGTTCTTCTGATAAGGAGATTCAATATATGACCGGGCATACTTGGACAAAGCTTCAAACTCAGAAACATACTCAAGAACTGGTCTTCCACTTTGCTTAAGCTCCACAAACTTCTTGAACAGAACAGATTTCTGAGCTGTAGAAATGAACTTAACTTCAAATCTGGCTTGGAATTGCGCCCAAGTAATTTCTTCCTCTGGAGTATCAATGGTGATAGAGTTCCACCAATCAAAAGCTCTTCCTTGAAGTTGCCTTGATGCGAGCTTCCTTTTGGTTGCATCCTCAATTCCTAAATCACCAAAGATCCTTCTACAAGCATCTATCCATCTCTGAACTTCAATGTTCGACTCTGTTCCCAAGAAAACCTTTCCTCCAAGAGCAGTATAGTCTTTACACAACTTAGCAAAATCCACCGATTTTGGAGTTTGAACCAAAAAAGAAAAGCAAAGCAAACGAAGCATGCCCAAAAGTGAACCAACCCCTAGAATTAGAAGAACTATTCTTGTTGGATGAAATGATAAAAGAATACCCAGAGACACATATAAAAAAGCCCGGATCGCTCACCGGACAACTCTAGCATCATTCTTAGGCTCTCGCTCTCGCCATCCCCATAATGTATGAGACAAATGTATGCATTTCGATTAGGGTCAAAAAAAAGATTTCTTCTTTCCCTATTTGTTGTTTCTTTGAACTCCAACATCTACTGCTGGCCCCAGAGCTGGCATCCTTCTCATGATCGAAGTCATCATAGCCTCGAACATAGCAGCATAATCAGCAGCCCCCTCAGTAGCACGGCCTTCCCTAGCAGTTGGTCTCCCTCTTCGACTCATTCTCAATATCTGTAAAAAGGAATGGTCAGCACCCTTGAGAAACAACTACATAAAGGAATCAAATCCTTCTAAGCTACTATATTATATATATAGTAATCATCCATCAAAATACAATTACGTCTCTCATAAGTAGTTACGTCAGCGAGCGTTGGGTAAACTCGATTAACCAAGCTCTGATACCAAATGTGACGACCGCCCATGACCCCTGCACTAAACATAGGAATGGTGCGCTGTAAAGTGTGCCAAGCAGCCATGGACGATTGCCAAGGTAAGTTAAAACAATAGAATCTATCGTATTACTCACAGCGCATGGACAAAAATACAATAGAGAAAGATATACATAGTGAAGCTACACAGAATAGAATCTCATCATATAAGCTTCATAGTAGTCTGATACAAAAATCTGAATAGTCAATACATCAAGCCTCACTACATAACACTCAGAGAATATACAAGCAGCGGAACATCCAGTACATATAGTAAGAAAGTAATATGCAAGCCTCCAGCTCGTCTTCGTCATCAACCTCGTTGGAAACTAAGGACAGCACCTGTCACCTGCTACCTAGTCTGCCCATCCCAAAGTGGATGAACAGCCCAAGGTAATAAGAGTTGAACATAAAACCTTGAGTCAGACAACAGTCTTAGTGAGCGTTAAATTAACTAACAACATACCAAAGGAGCATAAAGGTAAAAGGAATAGGAATCCAACCCTCCCACTCCACCTCATTCTGTAGTGATAGCCCCCAGACACACTAAGCAGAAATAAACATTGCAAAGCAGACATTTAAAGTAAAGCAATTATCACTCGAGTCAAGGTCGATGTTTTCCAAGTGCAAACCCACAAGGCCTAAACCAAGATCAGATGAGCACCCCGAAAATATCGCTCTTGAGACCGAATGATGATACAACCAAACATCCATGACTCTGGCTATCACTGTTATCATTACTTCGATACCACCGTTAATTGAATGACCGGCACATTCTTTCAGCCGTCCGTCAAGGGCTAATGGAAACCCCGGTTCTAGACAGAACTCTGCACGTCGTCGCAGCCCGTGCCTAGGACTATCGAATCTGCCCAGAGTACTCGACTATCAATCAAAGTCTTTAGGGACTATCGAATCTGCCCAACGTACTCTTGCTTTGAGCCTGCTAGAACCTTCAACAACGATGAAATCTCAGCATCCTAGTCATCCTCCTGGACGACTATTCTCATACTAGCTCAAGCGCCTCTCGAGCCACTATTATTCTCACACTCGAACCATTTCACCGAGTTACCAACATGCTTGGAATGATCCCGTCTGGATTAAACCAAGGCTATCTCACATCATGCCTCGCTTCATCGCATCATAGCAAAGCCTCATCTCAACATCATCATCAAATCTATCCATATGGGCTTCATCAACCGCCACATATGCCACGAGCAGCTTTTCCAATCCAAGAGCCTTTCCCTTAGCTTTTGAATCATCTTCGACCATCTTGTCTAAATCAAATCATAAATCAACTAATTTACAACAATCAATCAAGTCAATCATAAATCCAAATAATCAAGCATTCAAACATGATCTAATAAACAATTATAACAACAATGGCAAATCTGTAAATAAAGGGTCCAAATCTAACAAGCATGAAACATGAGTAATATCTCTACAACTTGATTAATGAACTTGGATAGATTAACATGTAGAAGAATGGATATCAAATCATCATGAACAATGGATCTATACTTAAGTTTACGAAAATGCATGAAATCACTATTTTAACACAAAATCAAGTCATCAATCCGATATACTCCTTTGGATCCGTGTGAGAGATAATCACCACTCACCAAATCTCCTAAACACCTTAAAAGCAACACACTTCAGATCTGGACAGCGAAGGATCTAACTCGATCTACCAAAATCCCGCTTCAAACGATGTAATCTCTCTTCGAAGAATGTAGATCTTCAACTTTAACTCTTGGATCTTCGATCTTGATCTTCGATTTGGATGGAAGGAATCACAAGATTAGAGTGGAGAAAAGAAGTGAAGAAGTGCAGCACTCGAGCTCTCAAAATGGAAGGACTTCGTCGCTTCAAAATTCGAATCCCAAAAAGTGAGGAAATGGACGTGTATTTATAGGCTGGAAACCCTTAGGTCGTCCGCCCCCCTTAAGTCGTCCCTAAAATGTCACGACCTAAAATGTCACGACCTAAAATGTCACGACCTAAAATGTCACGACCTAAAATGTCACGACCTAAAAATGTCACGACCTAAAATGTCACGACCTAAAATGTCACGACCTAAAATGTCACGACCTAAAATGTCACGACCTAAAATGTCACGACCTTATATTGTCACGACCTAAAATGTCACGACCTAAAATGTCACGACCTAAAATGTCACGGTTTTACGAATGCTTCGATCCGTAAAAATACGGGTCGTTACAGAATGAAATTCTTAAAAAAATTATTTGTTAGAATCTAATTTTAAGTGATATGATTTGATTTAGGAAGATTCGTAGAGGAGCATTTTTAATTGATGAAGAAAGTTGATTTGCTAGATCTTATTTTTATGTGATATTAAAATTTGATTTGGTAATATTTGTAGAGAGGCATTTTGAATTGGTAAATTAAGTTTATGTGTTACATTCTATTTTTAAGTGAAAGTGAGATTTTGATAATATCTTTAGAAAGGTATTTTTGGTAGTTAACACTGACACAAAAAATAGTGGTACCGAATAGATTACAACTATTATTAAAGATATAGGATATTATAAAATTAAAGATCGTCTTTGAAAAACGGATCCTTCTAATAATTCAAAAAAAAAGTCAGATTGACAGTTACATTCAATATTTGAAATTAATTTAACATTTTGAACGTGTAAAATTACGAAAAGATTATTAATGACCACTAGCTCAACTGGTTAGTGGTACGATGCCGTAGAAATAAGTTGTAAAGGTCATGAGTTCGAGCCCCCGAGACATGAGTGATCTACTTGATTAAAGTACCACTCTTAGTATCCAAAAAAAGTTCAAAATGACCTGAATGGTAGAAAACATATACACTTCATTTAGAATTGTTTTTCGAGAATAAAAGTTATAATTTATTTAAGCAGAACACTCATTTATGTATTCGCTAGTTCAAATCCATGACCTCTTGAATCTTAGTCTAATGTACCATGTCATTTGCCATCCGAGCTAGTGGTCCTTGATACTTCATTTCAAATTGTAGAACTCGACTAAATATAGCGGTGTAGAATAGCGGTGTAGCATAAGAGGTAGAGTCGATCCTCAACGATACACACATAGATATAATATATATAGACACACACACACACACAGACACACACACAACGGCGAGCATTCAATGGCACCCTCATTTTACAGTACCCTTCCAGCCCTTTGATCTCCACCACACATTTTGTTTAAACAATAAATATTTCTCTCTCTTTTAAATCATATTATTATTTAAATTGGAATTTCCAGTGAAAATCAAGGGGCTAGATGGATGCTGAAAAATAGGGGTGTCATTGAATGCTCCTCATATATAGTACACGCATATACATACATACATAAATATTTAATGGAACCCATAAAGGCACCCAGATTTAATAAACATACATATATATTTAATAGAACCTATGAAGGCATTTGCTTTGCCACTTTATTTATTTTATCGGATCGATTTAATAAATTATTATAAATGATGTTACAAAACAAGTAATAATAAGAATTAAGGTTAAAATCAACATCAATAATTATCGATCATTAAAAAAAATTAATTGTTTAAATTGAGATGCAAAATGGTTACTATACTATAAAATAAAGTGCCATAGGACCTACCTTTGTGTGTGCATATGGGTATGTATGCAAGGAGGATTGGCAATGCCTTACTTTTGTTGCTTCTTTCGTTTTTAGACCAACGGAATTTAAACAAGTTTTTTTATGTATAAAAAATTTCAATAAAAAAAATGAACAACATCTTCATGGAAGAGAGATCATTTTAAACTTTTTATCCTTTAGAATCAGAAGCCAATATTTTTTATAAAAAACATAATTAACCTCTGATTTACTATACAATATATCATGTTAGAATTATTCAATTAGCCAAATTTTATGGAGACAACATAAATAGTATGAAAATATGTCTTCAAAATTTGATATCTTTAGAAAATTTAATATTATAAAAACGAGAGGGTGGAAAGGGTATTATATCCAGGGTTGTGGCATATCCATCCTCATATAGACCCAAGATTGACAAATGGTGCTCCGAAAAAGGTCCTAACACGAACACACAACTGGAACTAGGTAGCTAATTAATTAGCTAGTCAATTAATTAGCCAAATGATTTGTTATACAGAGATAGAAAAGTTTATATATGAAGATTAAATCAATTGAGCTAAATTATGGAAATCAAGATCATCATTATCCATTTGCATAGAAATCAAATCATGGATATTTGGAAAGATTTCAAGACAATCGGGCAATTAATTTTCTTAATCTCCAAGTAATCTTTCATTCTCAAGCCTATTTAAATGAAGGATGTTCATCTTCATATGAGTGTGTTAGAGAGCATCCACCATTATTCTCTTCTTCAGTAAACCCTAATTTCTGTAGTCAAATCAAATTAGAGCTTTTAAGCGCAAACAAGTCTTTGGAGAAATTTGATTATTCAATTTGTAATTATAGGTTAGTCTTTCCACGTTACTCCCTATAATTTTGTAATCTCACTCTTTTGTACTCTTTTTCTTCACTAAAATAAAGAGTAGTTGTTGGGTCCGTGGATGTAGGCAATCCGGCCGAAGCATGTTAAATCCTTTTGTTCTGTACTCTTCTGTTTTTTCTTTGTTTGGTGATTATTTTTCATTGAATAGCTGGTTGATAATTAATCGATAAGCAAGATTATTCTTTTGGTTGCTTCTGCGCCTTAATATTCCATGCAATTTTGGAATTGGTGCTAATTAATTAAAATTTCGCACAACAAATATGGTATTGGTTTTCTCCATAAAAACACACAAATAAAAAGAACAACAACGATAGTAGCAGATAAAATTCCTAAATTGTAGAAGAAAAAATATAGCAGATATGAAGAAATAAACAACCTTCTATAAATTTCACAGTCAGAGGTGTGACATTCTTAAAACAAAAAATTACAACTTTTTAGGTAATCGATTTGATGTATTTACAATATATATTGACAAGGACTTCAGATGAAGCATCAGCTAGCAGAACAGGCCAACACACGTATGCATATGTGTATGTGTGTGTTTGTTAACCAAGAAGAAATCATTACATGTTATTAGGACTTCTTACTATTTCCTCTCCATAGCCAGTCAAATATGCAAGCCTCATAAACTTTCATATAAAGAGTTGTGAACTGATATAGTAAAAATTAGCATGACCTATTTTACGCCATAGGCTTGTCAGATATCCACCAGTGTATTATATTTGTATATTCACAACAAACCCCCTTCCCCCAACTCACATACACAAAGACACGTGAATATAACCTGGGACAAGACGGTATTAAAATATATCTGAAGTAGTATAACATTTTTACTTGAGCAAAATAAGATTAAAGAAATAAATAACATAAAAAATATGAATTTAATGCAAAATACAATATACCCATATCTAATATACGTACACTATTTAGAAAAATATATACGTATGTATAACATGGATTAGCACAGTCTAGCAAATATATAACACAGTTCGGCAATCATAAATGTATGTATTGGATATAATAACAAATGTTTACCACATTTTACCGTTGTTTGGCAGATGTAACACTCCGTAAAATTAACGGTAATTAATAAATAATAGATATAATGGTTAAATAGAAATCAGTCGGCATAAATTAATGTTGTGGAAATTTTCCAATTACCAAACCGTTGTTTTGACCTCTCTCGAATAGAATTAGAGTGACATGCTGCTGGTGCAAGGCATGAATGATAGATCGTCAAATTTTCTCATTCATGCTGGGCGCTTGATAGGCAAACGGATACAAGAATAATATTGTTTCCAAGGTAATAGCCTTAGTCAATACGTGTGTTCTATTATATTTTTTTGTTCTGCTGTGAGTTTATATTGATCGCTTTCTGATATCCTTATATTTATTACATGTTACCAGAACCCAACAATCCGTACTCTAATAGACTTGAGTTTCAGTTTGATTTAAATTCGGGCCAAATAAGATGCTGGTTGTTACAACAAATTTTCTATATACACAGATAAACACATTGTTGTGCAGCAAAATCTTCCACGGTTGTAGCCTAGGGTAATCAAAGCATAGACCAAGGAGTGATTGTATGATTAAGCATAAAGTTGAAATGTAAGAGCTGTAGAGTTTGAACACCAATCATAACGTATAAATCTCTTTATTTACTCGATACTATGTTAGAGGTAGGCATACATCCCTTATTGTTTATGAGGCTCGCCTTATTTTTGGGTCTCTCTCCATATATATACATGTATGTATGTGTATATATGTGTGTGTGTTTGGATGTATGGATGGGTTGGCCAATTGGTCCTTTGCTATAAACCATTTACCATTGTATGTCAAAAGATTCAAATTAATAAACTTCAAATAAATGAAGTTATATGATCCACTTTACAACTTGATGAAAGAAAATAAAAAAGTCAATGAATAGCTTTGATCAAATCGCTATTATTTCCAAATGCAAAGGTAAATAATTAGAAGTGGAAATTAGGGAGGCATCCCTATCATACTGTCATATTGTAAAGCGGATCCCTATCAAAGTTTCATTGTAAATCCGGTCCCTATTTTCTAGAATCAAAGAAAAATTATTGTTGAAATGTCAGCAACTTTTATAAATAAGTGTCGATATTTCAGCAACTTTCCCTGTCAAAGTTTCATTGTAAATCTGGTCCTATTTTCTAGAAACAAAGAAAAATTATTGCTAAAATGTTAGCAACTTTTATAAATAAGTGCTGATATTTCAGCAACTTTCATACACTATGTTCACAGTGTACATAAATGTTGCTGAAATGTCAGCTACTTTTATAAATAAGTGCAGATATTTCAGCAACTTTCATACACTCTGTTCACAGTGTACAAAAAAGTTGCGGAAATGTCAGCAACTTTTATGAAAAGTTGCATCATGCTCTGCAATAATCGTGAATAAAAAACAGGGACCTAATTTACATTGAAATTTAGTGAAGGACTTTTCGTGTATTTTGAACCTTAATAAGGACCTGTGCCAAAAGTACCCTAATTAGAAAGACAATGATTAAGCATATTCACTAACTATAGAACAAGATCTTATTAATTTCAAATAAAAGTAAGGTAAATAATATACCTCAAGCACTTGGTCTAGATAGTGCATTAGTCTTCAAGTGACAAATACTACCTTGAACCAAATTGGTCTAGAGAGTGCATTAGTCTTCAAGTGACCAATACCACCAAATCTTTTAAAGTAAGTCCATTACACTTCCAGGACCCTACAAAATAAAATAAAATATAGTCATATGCTAACCAAGGTATCAATGTCTGGCCGGCACGCCGGAGTTTCGGCCATCTCGGGCCCGTTCCGACGTGGACCGGACCGAAACAATCAAAGAAAACCGATTTCGGTTTTCGTCTTCAAAGAAAAAAAACAAAGAAGATACAAATCTTGTGAAGCAAACAAACAAAAATCAAAACTTTATAAAACCAGAGATATAAATCAAACTCATGTGAAGAAAACCAACAAAGATCAAAACTTTATTCTAATCAATCAAAGTTTTGTCTGCCATATACAAATTCACGTGAACAAGAATCAATTTATGCTCTATAAAACCATAGATGATTCATACAATATATAGGCAGTAGAATTAACCTCTTCATTCGCGTCGGCTTTGATGATCCTTGCTCGAGCTTGGCAGCACATGATTGAACGCGGCAGAAACGAACGTGACAGATCGAGCTTGGCAGCACCTGATCCTTGCTCTGACAATCCTTGCTCAAGCTCGATCTTCCTTTGACAAACAGCAGCGACAAGGTTTTATTTACTTTTCCCTCTTTCGTCTATTTGGATTTGCGTCTGTTTGATGGCTAGGGCAGAAACGAACGTGGGAAGATAGGTTGAGGTAGAATAATGGGCCGGTTGTTATTCACTTGTAATGTTTTTAACTTGTAATGTTTTGAATGTCAAATTAGGCGATGTTATTTTAACCCAACTAATAATGTTTTGTTTGTAATTTGTAGAACGAAAATTATGATAAAAATTATTATGTAAACAAATATTGGTTACTTTAATTTGATAATTGAATAACTATGAATGGAAGTTCTATAATGCAAATAATATATTATTTAGTTTGCATTAAAATGTATTAGCGTTAAGTAATTAAATATTAAATTATTTTATTTCTTATTTAGGTGGCCGTTTATGGCAAATCGTGATATCGTTTGGAATTATTGTACGACGGTTATTGGTGGAAAAAGAAAAAACAAATGTAATTATTGTCATAAAATAATTTCTGGTGGTGGTATAACACGTATGAAAGAACATTTAGCAGGACAAACAGGCGATGTGGCAGTATGTCCGACTGTTCCCAAAGAAGTCAGGAAACTTATACGAGAACATCTGAATAAAAAGAGAAGTGAGCGAAATAAATGGAAGCTTAAAAACACTGTGTGCAAGAAGAGCTAACGAGCATGCCCGAACAACAAAATGAAGATACCGACGGTGATGGAGGTGAAGATGACAGAGAGCTACGATGCGCCATGCAAGAAAGTTATATGAACTCATGTGTAGGATCTAGTGGAACAGGTATACGATCTAGCGGACTAAAGCGCAATGACCGTTCTAAATCAATCAGAATAGATGACGATTTAGCAACACGGGCAGTTGGAATGATTGATCCTTATGTACAAAAACGAGGTGGTAGAACTCAACCTTCTATTAGAACTGCAATAAAAGGCATTAAAGATGCCAAAAAACACAGGTCGTGCAATATCAATTTTTTTTACTTTAATCATATCCCACACAATGCTGCTAATAGTCCTTATTATGAAACAATGGTAGAGGCCATTCAAGAAGCTAGTCCTGGAATTAAAGGACCCACAGCACATGAATTATCAAAAACATATTTAGATTTAGAGTGCACTGAAATCAAACAACACATCGACACTTACTCCAACTTTTGGGATAAGTATGGTTGTACGTTGATGTGCGATGGTTGGAGCACACAAAATAGAAGAAAAATCATCAATTTTCTTGTGTATTCTACCCAAAGAACTGTCTTTCTTAAATCTTTAGATGTTATCGACAAATTTCAAAGTGCTGAGTAAATTTGTGGTCTAATGGATAATGTTGTTAATTTTATTGGAGGAGATAGAATTGTGCTAATAGTAACTGACAATGGAGCAAATTACAAAGCTGCTGGCCAACTACTGATGGAAAAAAGGAGGAAACTATATTGGACACCATGCGCAACACATTGTATCGATTTGATTCTTGAAGATATTTCAAAAGAAATCGAGATAAAATCGATAATTTTAAATTGTCAATCAATAATAGGATTCATATACAATCATGGTTGGTTGCTTACGTAATGAGAAAAGAAACCAATAATAAAGAACTGATTCAGCCAGTAGTAACCAGGTTTGCTACTCACTTTATTGCATTGGAATCCATATACACACATAAAGAGAATCTAAGAAGAATGGTTTCTTCGAGGGAGTGGAGCGCAAAGATTCCTAAACTCGGTCTTAAAGATTAAAAAACTACCATTTTTATCTATAATTTGGTTCACAGTGGTAAATTTTGGGCGAACGTTGCTGTTATTATTCTCGTATTTGGTCCACTTGTAAAAATTTTAAGAATGGTGGACAATGATGATAAAGCAGAGATAGGATATCTATACGAAGCAATGGATCGAGCGAAGGAATCAATTAAGAAAAATGTTGGTGTAAGATAGTGTCAAAAGTGGTGGAATATAATTGATAAAAGATGGAAAAGACAATTGCATCGACCTATTCATGCAGCAGGTAATCTTTTTAATTATTGCACAATTATAAAAGTACATATCATGTCAGTATTTCTTTGAACTATCAAATTGTTTTAGGTTATTTTCTTAATCCTCATATATAATACGGAGGTAATGCAACAAACAATGATGAGGTTTTAAATGGATGGACAAATGTTCTTGAAAAAATGGTACCTGATATTGCTATGCAAATTGAAATTTCAAAAGAGGTAATAAACAAATTATTAAACTACTCATGATTCTTGCTATTATGTTTAGCGCAAAGAATAACTTGGTTTATTATGAATGATTCGTAGGTTAAAAATATAGAATGAAACTTGATGTATTTGGTTCTGCAAAAGCGAAACGTGTAGTTAAGTCGTCTCTTCCAGCTATGTGGTGGTCAATAATTGATCGGGAAGCTTCTCCAAATTTGTGACGACCCAGAATTTTGGGCTTTTGAAATTGAAATATTTAATTGTTTTAAATATTTAAAAGTTAAAATTTTAACTCGAATTTCAAATATCAATATTTGTTGGATAATTTAATTATTGAATTAAACAATTGAAAATAGGGTAAATAGAGAATCTTGAGTTTTGAGCTTGTTAAAAATAATTTAAAGGCTCAAAAAATTTATATTGTTAATACTGAAGGTGATGGAACTTTTAAAATTGTATTTAAAAGTGGTTTGTTTAGTTTTAAAAATATATTGTTCAAATTTATATTTAAAAATAGCCTTCTGAGGCACGGTCTCGGAATTCGACGAAACCAGTTCCATTGGATCCGTAATAGTGTATTATTATCGGATTTAAATTTTCGTGGTGATCGGAGTTGTTGTGTGAGCGTACGGTATATAAATGCGCTGAAATTTATATCGAAATTAATATAATAACCGGGTCCAAAAAGCTATCTTCTCCATACGATCGAGTTGGGACTCGAAACCTTTACCATTGCGTTCGAAATAGGGGTATAACATTACGAACGCCTAGCGGCACGCCTCGATAGGAGGTCAAGATTTCGGGTTGCTAATACGAGATATTTTCAATATTAAAATTTATATATGTCAAATCAGAAATCAAGTCGTAGCCGCCTTCTGCAAGTTAATACGTGCACACTACCCTACCTTCTTCATCACGCAGCCTTCTGTTTAAATCATGTACCTTATCTCCTTCCTTTCACCCTTTCACAAATTCAAATTCATCTAAAAAAAGGGGAAACGAAACTTCTTTTTCGTTCATAAGTAAACGCAGTAACTTCAAGAATTAAAAACGGCCGAGCATAAACAACTGCAACCTTCCTCTTTCTATAATTTTCGTGAATTATAAAAGTGGTGATCACAGTGAACTCGAACGAAATCTATTTTCGTTCGAATTAGAAACTCCTTAGCTCGAATTCAAAAAAAACGAGGGGGAAAGCTGTTCAAGTCGAATCGATTTGAATGCGTGGTTGGTCGCGTGCTCAGGCGATAGGCGCGAGATGATGGGGGATGAAATCGCGATGTGAGTGGCGGTTGGCATCGCGAGCTAGGGTTACGCGTTCGTGGGTTTTGATCAGCGATTGAGCGAAGGCAACAGGAAGGCGGCGTACGTGGTAGCTAGCTCGAACTCAAGCACGCGAAGGGGTGTTTCGATGGCTGCTGCGTGGATAGTGACGGCCGCGTGGTTTGGCGAGATTGTGGTGTTGCTCGACTTTCGGTAGGTCGCTGGCGATTAGGGCGATGCAGTGAGCTCGAGGAAGGAATTAGGGGTTTCTCGTCAGTAAGGTATGAGATTTCAAATTTTGTTATTGAATTTAGTATATATATACCTATATACATAAGTATACAAATTTGGAAATAGGAAAGGAAATTTATAAATTGCAGTAAAGAATGTTATTGTCTAATTTTCAAATTTGTAAAGTTTAAATTTAGGTACATAAATTTTATATAAGATTTTGGGAAAATATATAAGGGTTTATATTGGAAATTTGACTGATATAAATTGTTTTTATATGCAGTTTTAAAAATGAAAATAAGATAATTTTTATATACCTTTTAAATCTACTAGCTATTTTAAATTTATGTATGTAGGATGATTAGTTTAGTTAAATAACCTGTCAAATTTATTTTACTTATTAAGAAAGTATTTAAAGAAATTTAGTTCAAATTTAACTCATTAGCCAATGAAATTATTAGATAAGAAAAATATATATAATAATAATATAAATATCTACATTTAAAACGTTACTTAAAGATTTTGGAAAGAGAATTATTAGTTTAAATTAAAAAGTTAGTTAAGTAAATCTATTAAATGATAATTAATTTTTCGATCGATTCAAATATTAATAAACCACGTAAATGTTTATTCAAGGTCCAAAAAAATTCGTGAAGAAATCAAGCTGGATTGGAAATAGGATGCTAATAATATAAAGGTGAGTTAATCTCACTCATCTGGGTTTATTTAAATTTAAATAGTTAAATTTAAATATTAGTTGAATGATTGATTTGACTAGATGTGATATTATATAGTAGTATATATATATATTGGAGTTGCTGATATTCCCGCATTTATATAGCGGATGAGACCCTATGCGCTGCATAATAGCGGATGATAATATTTAAAAACCCATATACCGCGATATCCCACCTCGAAGTGGAATTGGTATTGTGCTAACATCTGTGGATGTAGGGAAACAGGTTGGAGGGATCCAACTGGATTACTCAAATATTATTTAGATTGTTTAATACTCTCTATTATGAATATTTGATATTCTGTGATTAATTATATTGATAATTGAAACGTTGAATGCTATGGATTGCTTGAATATACTTCGATACTTTGAGTTATCAAAATCTATAAAATTGGATTTTCGAAAAGAAATAAAGGAGTGAATTTTTCTTTAGTAAAATAATTATAGAGAATTTAAATAAGTTAAAGAATAAATTGGGAAAGGATAAAAGTGATTTTTAATTTCTAAAAAATAATTCCAGGTATGGGAAATGAAATTTGAATAAAACAGAGGAATAATGAATTTTAAACTTAAGTGTTATGGTTTTAAAGAAATAAAGAATTAAATTTAAAATTCAAGGTTTAAATTTATTTTAAAGGATAAGAAAGGAATTTGAGAAATCTGAATTGGTATTCTCAGTTAAAGATATTTTTAAATCATAAATAAGAAATAAAATGGATTTGGAATAAGTGAAGTAAAATATTAGTGAATATTTGGAAGTATAAATTTCATGGTGGGAATTTATAAAGAAATGGAAATTTGATTTAAAAATAATAGTGATTTATTTTTGAAGGTATGGAGATGGGAAGTGTATTTCCCTGGAAAGCCCAGTATATTTAAACGAGACTTTTGTGTATAAGTAAAGGCTTTAAAAATTTGTTATAAAGAAATGTTTTAGAAAATTTATTATTTTTAAAAGTTAAAGTAAATCTTATAATAAAGTGTTTTTAAGTTATTTTTAAAGTCTAAAGTACGTTTCAAAGCAAATTTTAAAATATATGTTAAAAGTTTTTTAATGTTGTTTTATAAAGCATTTTTAGAAATTTATTATTTCTAAATGTTTAAAATTCTAAAGGAAGTATTTTTCAAATCTATTGTAGTTGTAAATATTAAAAGTAACTTGATATTTGTTTTAAAGGATAAAAATTTAGTTTATATTTTATTAAGAAGCTTTATTTAAATATTCTTAAAGTATATATTTTTGAATAAGTATTAAAGTAGTTTTAAATTTAATGTCTTAAAGGATATTTTATAATAAAGAATTTTAAATTATTTTAAAAATCTAAAGTTTTGTACTTGGTGTTTCCAGTGGTAATAAATATTTGGAAATCTATTTCATAAGAGGAAATGGTTTGAAAACTGTTTCAAAAGAGTTGAAAATGGAAATATACCTTGCGAAGATATTTGTGAGGTAAATTGTCAAGACCTGATTCTTCGACTTTCGAAAATCGACATTAATACGTCCACTGTATCAACTGCCGAACAATCGAATGCCAAAAAACCGAACCTTGAGGGTTTAAAAAGAAGAGGTAGAAGAAGACAGAAGAAAATGAAAGAAAAAGAAACAGAAACAATGACAGAATCTCACATTCGCAGCGGAACAACATATAATAGATCAATAAATAATCTTTAAATCAAGAACTATATCAGTTTATACATTACATCACATCAGAGTCAATATTCAACACAATACATCAATGGACAGTTATATAAACTTGTCCTTATACAGAATACACAGCCGAATAAATAAACAAGTACGGGAGTACGTCTCGCCATCCAGCTTGCCTCCAAAGCTCCAGAATATCCAGAATATCTTGATAACATAACTCTAGGCTGCCGGTGTGGAAAATTATGGGCACCCAGAGTTTAGAAAGGGAACAATAAACTCCGAGTCAGTCATGGTGACTGGTGTGAGATCGTAAAACAGTTATTTTCACAAAGAAAATAAAAGAAATTCGCAATGCTTTTGGAAAATGAAACTACCATAAGGCCTCCCGCCACACACACAATGCAAACGCAGAATTGGAGAAGATTTCTCCTTATGATAGTCAAAGATGCTTACTACGAAAGATCAGATTGATATTATTATCAATGTCTAGTGTGGAAAACATTTCGAAAGTATAATATTAATCTTAGCCAACATAGGTACCATTATATTATGCCTGGTATAGCTGCCATTTTAAATGGCAGGTTCTACAACTAAAACCGTACAAGGTTCGTATTGTTTCTTTGGATTTTCCAACAAATAGTCAAGCTAAGGAACTTCCTACTGCCAATGGGTACGCCTCTGGATGGACGTCCCGAGAACTAACTAGCTCTCTGCCAACACAAGGCTGGGTTACCCCTTACACTAGGTAACTACTACACGAATATGCCATCCCCTGGTCCTTTGGGACCTTTATCCGAGGCGCCTCAACAAAACAACAATCACACAGTAAATGAGATTGGAGTAACCACATAGGTTAAATACCAGGGCTCTATACCTGATACCACCCTTTTCCAGAAGGAAATGACATACCCTAAAGGGAGCGACCCTCATAACCTTGCCACATCATTCCTGTTTCGACCATTTCTGGGGTGTGAGGTCTGACGAAGTCTCGTCCACAAAGCTACGCTTCTCACAGAAGCCATGCTTTGATCAACAAATGATCAACCAATGATCAACACACAGCAGCACTCAGCATGTCTGTAAGGACCCGATTCTTCGGCTTCCGAATATCGACATCAATACGTCCACTATATCAATTGTCGAGCCATCGAATGCCGGAAAACCGAATTCTTAGAGTTTTTAAAAGAAGAGGTAGAAGAAAAGATAGAAGAAAAAGAAAGAAGAACAACAACAGATCAAGAACAGAAACAGAAAACAATATCAGAATCTCACATATCGCAGCGGAACAATATATAATAGATAATCACTAGTCTTTTAAAACAAAGAACTATATCTTTTTATACATACATCAATCAGAGTCAATATACAACAATGGACAGTTATATAAACTTGTCCTCATACAGAATACACAGCGGAATAAATACTATCAGATACAAATACTACGTCTCGTCATCCAGCTTATCTCCAAGCTCCAGAATATCCAGAATATCCTGATAATATAACTCTAGACTGCCCGTGTGGAAATTGGTGGGCACCCAGAGTTTAGAAGGGAAACAATAAACTCCGAGTCAGTCATGGTGACTGGTGTGAGATCGTAAAACAGTTATTTTTCACAAAGAAAATAAAACAAATTCGCAATGCTTTTGGAAAATGAAACTACCATAAGACCTCCCACCACACACACAATGCAAACGCAGAATTGGAGGAGATTTCTTCTTATGATAGTCAAAGATGCTTACTACGCCAATCATTGAATATTATTATTAATGTCTAGTGTGAAAAACATTTCGAAAGTATAATATTAATCTTAGCCAGCATAGACATTCCGAACTATGCCTACTATAGCTACCATCCAAACAGTGGGGCGCCACCATAAGTAAATGGCAGGTTCTACAACTAATACCGTACAAAGTTCGTATTTGGAAGGTGGATTTCCAACAAATGGTCAGGCTAAGGAACTTCCTTTCCTCCTGCCGAATAGGATCGCCTCTGGCTGGACGTCCCGAGAGACAAACTGCTCTCTGCCAAACAAGGCCGGGTTACCCCTGTAACAGGTAACTCACGAATATGTCATCACCCGGTCCTTTGGGACCTTTATCCGAGCGCTCGATATCCAACATCACACATCATAAAGAAAGTGTATCCACATGAGTAAGTATCTGGGCTCCATACCATGATACCACCCCTTTCCAGAAGGAAATGACATACCCTAAAGGGCGCGACCCTCATAACCTTGCCGCAACATTCCTGTTTCGACCATTTCCGGGGTGTGAGGCTCGACGAAGTCTCGTCCACAAAGCTACGCTTTTTCAAAAAGCCCTGCTTCGGGTCAAACAAAATGATCAACCTATGATCACAAAGATATAAGATCAAACAAATGATCATATCACAAATGATCAAACACTGATCATTTCACAGCAACACTCAGTATGCCACGTTACCAAATTGGGATATATCGCCGATAAATTTCAACTACATAACCTCTGAGCTCGTACGTCTCAGAGAAGGGTGTTAAGCTAAGAGAATAAATTCTCCGCCACCAACAGATATGTATTTGAAAGAAATCAGCTTTATATCTCAAAGTGTAATGTCAGACACACAATCCATACAAGTCTGTTCCGGGATCGAACAGAACCGAAGGCACTTCTCACGAAGCCCTTGCAAATCCGGATAATTTCCAATCACGTTCGGACTTCCCGTCACTAAGGATGATAAAACCTCTAAACCGGAGATCAGCCGGTGTAGAGTAACTCGACGGTAATCCTTCCGTTTTCAAAAATATCCGGTCTTCAACACCGGTCTTCAAATGCGATTCATAACGACGTATCATGTATTCGGAATGGGTTATACGACCCCATGGTCCTTTCCCGGCTAACCCGAATAGTGAGCGCTTATTCAAAATAAGTGTGGCATTCAAACTCATCCAATTCACAACAAATACCTATCTAAAGGTAATTATTGATAGTCGGTTATTTAACTATCAATAAAGATGCGCAACATCATCCGATTCCAAATAATTTTCCCAAATTATTTTATCTCCAAAAATATCTTTACTAGATATATTATTTCCACACTTAACCATTTGAAAACAATTTCAAATCAATTTCCACATTTCAATTTTATCTTTAAAAGATAAAATCTCAAAACAGTTCATTTCATATTGGAAAAGCCTTTCCATACTTATTTAAAATAAGTAATTCACAAAACTATTTATTTTCAACACTTAGAAAATATTCGATATACTTAAATCAAAATTAAGTATAAATTCATTCTTTAAGGAAATCATTCTTTAAACACATTTTATTTGAGTCAAAACGAATGTTACGTAAAACATCGTTACGACGACTCAAAATCACTAGTATAGGGATTCGGAATTTAGATAGATATATAAATCCCAATACTACATTAAAACATTTCCTTTCGGAAATCATTTACTATAACAACAGTGTTATAGTCCATCATTTCCTTATATTTCGTAAACGTCTATTTCAACAATGAATGTTGAAATCTATGATTTCGATAGTTCACACGTTTTAAAACATCTTTTAAAACAATTAACTTCATTTCAAATATCACTTTCCAAAACTATCCATTTTACTTAACGATATATTCACTGTCCAAAATCGTGAATATACTTCACTAACCAAATTTCAGTCTTTTCTACACATTTATATTTCAAGAATTATCCACTATCCAAAATCGTGGATATATCTCCTTTATTAAACTTCTGTGTTTAACTTATCAATTTCAATTGGTTTTGGATTCATAAAACAACGTTTATAAATCACGTTCATACTTTATGACAATTTCAAATTGCCAAATCATTTTTATTAGCCAATTCTATTCATATTCCATCTAAGTGCAACAATCTAATTTATAAGTTTATTACTTATAAATCTTTTATTCTACACATCTATTCAATTTATACTTCATAATTTATAAATTTCATTCACTTACGAATTTTTATTTCGTCTTGTTCTAACACTTACAAAGCTCGTTTAAAATTCCAATGTTTTAGATTTATAAATATCGACTTTTTAAATCCTTTAAATAGACCGTTTATAATACTGTGAAAAACTCAATTTAAACCCTTTTATAAATAAATCAACTATTTATTCAAAAATGACACTTGGGTTATATTTCACAAAAATCTTAACTTTTATAACTTTAAAATTTTAAACGTTTATTTATTTAAAATAAATCAATTCAACAATTCAAAAAAAAATGTCTACTTTCAAAAATCACTTTAAAATCCTTTTAAAGTAAAAGTCGTTATTTTTACATTTCAAAACTGAATCCGATGATGCAACAACACCAATCAGTCCATCACAACAGTCAAATATCATATATCATCATATGATAACAGAATATATCAAAATATCTGTAAATAATCAATACGGTGAGGAATCCAGTTGGATCCCTCCAACCTGTTTCCCTGCATCCACAGATGTTAGCACAATACCAATTCCGCTCCAGTACGGAATTATCGCGGTATATGGGTTTTTATAAAAATCCGCTTACTAACGGCGCAATAGGGTCTCATCCGCTATACGAGGCGGGAAATCAATCAATCCAATATATACATATGCCAATATGTATATATTGCTATATATATATAGATATATCCTACTATATCTAATATCACATCCAATATAGCAATCATATCAATCAATAATAACTGCAAAAATTCCACATTCAATTTGAGTGAGAAGATCTCACCTTGATTTTAATTCTGATTCCAGCGTTTATTTCGAATAAAATTAAACGGCCGTTTAATTTTACCCGAAATTCAAACTAGTTCCAAACGACTTTCGATCAGTTGCATAGCGAAGTGCTCGACAATACGATCCCATCGCAAGTCGTTTCGTTCGATTCCGACCTCGCAGCAAAAAGATATGCATTTTTAAACATCGTACACATTTTAATATAATTAATTTACAATTCTTTTTAACTTTAAAACCCTAAGCTCACATCTGCCGTTAGATCTCAGGAAAGAAAATCTGGGCCATCCAACGTTACTTCTTCTTCTTCGTGACATTCACGTACGTGCTTGAACCCACTGGCCGCCCCTTAAACCTAATTGACGCGACCACCTAACGACCTCCAGACCTCATCAAACCACCACCACTTCGTAGCCCATCACCAATCCCACCCATGCCCAGAAGAGCACGAAGCTCGGTCGCCTCCTCTGGCCGAAGCACGAGCATAAACGGCAGCACTTCTAGCTTCGATTACCATCCATCCACAACTCCGTTTTTAATCATAGCCGTTCAGATTGTAGACCTCACTCCCCTCTCCAACTTTCATTTAGGAATCTAGGCTTGAAAGTGAATGAATCAAGAGAAAAAGGAAGGGAAATGATCGAGTTTTCTGGCCGTTGTTTATAGGGTGGCGGCTGATGATAGAATAGATTAGGGTTTTGGAATTTGTGAAGAGGATGGTGCTTTTATAGAGAACCGACGAACACTATTCACTTCGAATTTCCGAACTCCGATTTACGCGCAGTGACTAGCGTTTCTGGGGTTTACCCCGCGTTCCGAACGCAATGGAACAGGTTTCGAAAGCTAATTCGATCGTATGTGTGAGATATGACAATAAATGATCAATTTAAATTAAACCGATTTAAATCGATTTCGAGGCGTTTTGATTTGTACCGGACAAATGGTAAATCCAAAAATTACGAAATTTGAAATCTTACAATAATATCACATTACGGATCCGATGAAACTGCTTTTGTCGAAATCCGAGACTTTTTGAAAAATGACTATTTTAACTCGACGATTTAAAATTAAAACGATATCGATGCGTTTCGAGCTGCCACGGTCAAACGATAACTTCGATTGCTACGAAAATTGAAATCCGATAATAACTAACTATTACGGATCCAATGGAACTGGTCTCGTTCAATTCTGAGACTGTTCGAAAATTGGCTATTTTTACAGTCGATGATTAAATATTAAAATATTCGATTTTCACAGATTAACTCCAAATTCAATTTTTAAAAGTTCTATAACCTTTCTATAATTCCAGTATGATTAAATAAAATTTTCCAAGTCGTTTTCAATCATTTTAACTCGATTTTCAATTATCTCTGGAATTTCACTATTTAAATTATCGATTTAATTGACCAAATTAAATCCAATATTCGAATTTAAAATTATTCGACTTCTTAATTCTACTTATCAACATTTAAAATTAATTAAATATTCAAATTTTAATTATCAAAAATTCTGGGTCGTTACAGACTTCCCCCCTTAAAAGAATTTCGTCCTCGAAATTACAAGTTAGGAAGAAGATACAAAATCCGTTAACTTCCCAAAACAAACCGTTCAAATTAGATTTTCAAATCTGTTAAGTGTTTAACTTTTCCAAAATTCATAGTTAACTTCTCACAAAATCTTTACTAAGTTTTCAAATCATAACTTAGTTTTCAAAATTTTCAAATTTCTCTAAAATATTCTAACGCCTTAAATTTTCAGAAAATTTCGCCAGCGTCTCCTTTGCGCGGCTCGATCCGAAAAAAAATGACAGTGTATATATATCACAAATATACATCTCATCAAGTGATGAGGCATCCCGTAGGGAAAAAAGTGTAAAAGTACGATATTTAATCCGAGATATGTACCTTATTATATTTTTAGCGAGCGTATACGGCTAATATAGCGCGAAAGCGAGCTCCAAATGCGAAGCAACGCCATCCGCACCTTCTAAACACTCAACAAACCATATGAGAACATGTAGATATGAAAATATGGTCAATATACATCATATAGCAACATAATACTACATATGTCAACATAGCAAATGCAACAAACAACAAATGCATTCAGAAGCAACAATGCAACCATCAAACCATCATCATCCAATAAACATCCAACAAATCCATACCGAATCAATATTCATTCATTTCTCATTAATATTCATTGAATTGGTTTTCAATTTACTCACATTTGATTTGCTAATATTGGATTTAACTAACATTCATTCATTTGTTTCCAATTAGTTTACATTCACTAATTTACATTCATGTCGGTTCATTTTCAATTTGAATCAAATTCATTTCTATTCAAATTTACATATTATCAATTTGAATTTAATCACTTTGCTTCCAATTTGTCGATTCAATTTCATTAACCCTTAATGAATTACACGAAATCAACTAACAATCAATCTAACAACCAATGTATAACCAATCATAACCAAATTTATTCAATTTACATTTCTTTACATTCAATTTGGTTCAACACTTTAAGTTTCAATTTGTTGATATTAAATTGATTTCCATTCAATTATTCAATTCCTTTAGCTTCTAATGAATTAACACTTATATTCATTGCTTCGTATCAATTATTTATATTCAATTGATTAACATTCAATCCATTTATTAATTCAATTGCTAATTCATTTTAACAAATAAAATTGAATTTTATATAACTCAAGTTCACATTCATTTAATAAATTCACTTTATTAATTTCTTTTGATATCAAAATAAACTTCACTTCAACATCACTTAAGTTATTTTCCATTTCAAACATCATTTGTTCAACTTAACTTAAGTTTCCACTTATAAATCCAATTCAGATTTTGTTTTTCTTAACAAAATTCATTTAACCTTTTACCAAAATCAAATTTCATCAATCATTCAAATTTATATCACATTTGACTTTCTTTTAGTTAAATTTCACATCATATTTCATTATGCTACTCAAATTCATTAACTTTACCAAAGTTAAATCTATTATCTCATATCATAAGTATAAATCTTATTTCACTTATATTTACCATATTTAAATTTGGACTTTAAATTTCAAATTTGTTTATCACAACAAAACCTCAATTTCCAATTTACTATGGTAGCAAATCAATCACACAGAAACTCGAAAATGATACCGATGATGCTGCAGTCATCACCCTTATTATTTCCCAGCAACAATAGTGAAATCAGTGCTTAAATTCTTTCAAAAATTTCCTTTTATTCATAAATCACATTTATAAATCTCTTTTCACATATAAGATTATTTTACCATTGTAAATCATTTTAATTATAACTTCATACATTATAATTCATTGGTTTATACAATTTACTCTTTCACAATTGTTGTTTTAATTCAACTTATTCAAACAATCTTAACAATCAATTCATATACACTTTAATAATTCAAAAAAAATTATTTCTTTATATACAAAATATAATCAAGGTAAAATTATTTCATTTACCCAATTTAAAACAATATTGTGCCGAATTATTCTATATAAGTGTTTATAGATCCCTATCGATAGAGTTGTACGGACAATACCGACCAGAATCCATATACCACTCAACAAACCAATCATCACAATATAAAACAATTTTATATTCACTAACAAATACGCACTCGTATCTATTATTACACTCAAACTCATTCTAGAGTACTACTGACTCTATCTCTAATGAGTAACACCCAACAGAGCAGGGTTGTCGCTTAACCATATGCTCTGATACCACGTTGTAAGGACCCGATTCTTCGGCTTCCGAATATCGACATCAATACGTCCACTGTATCAATTGTCGAGCCATCGAATGCCGGAAAACCGAATTCTTAGGGTTTTTAAAAGAAGAGGTAGAAGAAAAGATAGAAGAAAAAGAAAGAAGAACAACAACAGATCAAGAACAGAAACAGAAAACAATATCAGAATCTCACATATCGCAGCGGAACAATATATAATAGATAATCACTAGTCTTTTAAAACAAAGAACTATATCTTTTTATACATACATCAATCAGAGTCAATATACAACAATGGACAGTTATATAAACTTGTCCTCATACAGAATACACAGCGGAATAAATACTATCAGATACAAATACTACGTCTCGTCATCCAGCTTATCTCCAAGCTCCAGAATATCCAGAATATCCTGATAATATAACTCTAGACTGCCCATGTGGAAATTGGTGGGCACCCAGAGTTTAGAAGGGAAACAATAAACTCCGAGTCAGTCATGGTGACTGGTGTGAGATCGTAAAACAGTTATTTTTCACAAAGAAAATAAAACAAATTCGCAATGCTTTTGGAAAATGAAACTACCATAAGACCTCCCACCACACACACAATGCAAACGCAGAATTGGAGGAGATTTCTTCTTATGATAGTCAAAGATGCTTACTACGCCAATCATTGGATATTATTATTAATGTCTAGTGTGAAAAACATTTCGAAAGTATAATATTAATCTTAGCCAGCATAGACATTCCGAACTATGCCTACTATAGCTACCATCCAAACAGTGGGGCGCCACCATAAGTAAATGGCAGGTTCTACAACTAATACCGTACAAAGTTCGTATTTGGAAGGTGGATTTCCAACAAATGGTCAGGCTAAGGAACTTCCTTTCCTCCTGCCGAATAGGATCGCCTCTGGCTGGACGTCCCGAGAGACAAACTGCTCTCTGCCAAACAAGGCCGGGTTACCCCTGTAACAGGTAACTCACGAATATGTCATCACCCGGTCCTTTGGGACCTTTATCCGAGCGCTCGATATCCAACATCACACATCATAAAGAAAGTGTATCCACATGAGTAAGTATCTGGGCTCCATACCATGATACCACCCCTTTCCAGAAGGAAATGACATACCCTAAAGGGCGCGACCCTCATAACCTTGCCGCAACATTCCTGTTTCGACCATTTCCGGGGTGTGAGGCTCGACGAAGTCTCGTCCACAAAGCTACGCTTTTTCAAAAAGCCCTGCTTCGGGTCAAACAAAATGATCAACCTATGATCACAAAGATATAAGATCAAACAAATGATCATATCACAAATGATCAAACACTGATCATTTCACAGCAACACTCAGTATGCCACGTTACCAAATTGGGATATATCGCTGATAAATTTCAACTACATAACCTCTGAGCTCGTACGTCTCAGAGAAGGGTGTTAAGCTAAGAGAATAAATTCTCCGCCACCAACATATATGTATTTGAAAGAAATCAGCTTTATATCTCAAAGTGTAATGTCAGACACACAATCCATACAAGTCTGTTCCGGGATCGAACAGAACCGAAGGCACTTCTCACGAAGCCCTTGCAAATCCGGATAATTTCCAATCACGTCCGGACTTCCCATCACTAAGGATGATAAAACCTCTAAACCGGAGATCAGCCGGTGTAGAGTAACTCGACGGTAATCCTTCCGTTTTCAAAAATATCCGGTCTTCAACACCGGTCTTCAAATGCGATTCATAACGACGTATCACGTATTCGGAATGGGTTATACGACCCCATGGTCCTTTCCCGGCTAACCCGAATAGTGAGCGCTTATTCAAAATAAGTGTGGCATTCAAACTCATCCAATTCACAACAAATACCTATCTAAAGGTAATTATTGATAGTCGGTTATTTAACTATCAATAAAGATGCGCAACATCATCAGATTCCAAATAATTTTCCCAAATTATTTTATCTCCAAAAATATCTTTACTAGATATATTATTTCCACACTTAACCATTTGAAAACAATTTCAAATCAATTTCCACATTTCAATTTTATCTTTAAAAGATAAAATCTCAAAACAGTTCATTTCATATTGGAAAAGCCTTTCCATACTTATTTAAAATAAGTAATTCACAAAACTATTTATTTTCAACACTTAGAAAATATTCGATATACTTAAATCAAAATTAAGTATAAATTCATTCTTTAAGGAAATCATTCTTTAAACACATTTTATTTGAGTCAAAACGAATGTTACGTAAAACATCGTTACGACGACTCAAAATCACTAGTATAGGGATTCGGAATTTAGATAGATATATAAATCCCAATACTACATTAAAACATTTCCTTTCGGAAATCATTTACTATAACAACAGTGTTATAGTCCATCATTTCCTTATATTTCGAAAACGTCTATTTCAACAATGAATGTTGAAATCTATGATTTCGATAGTTCACACGTTTTAAAACATCTTTTAAAACAATTAACTTCATTTCAAATATCACTTTCCAAAACTATCCATTTTACTTAACGATATATTCACTGTCCAAAATCGTGAATATACTTCACTAACCAAATTTCAGTCTTTTCTACACATTTATATTTCAAGAATTATCCACTATCCAAAATCGTGGATATATCTCCTTTATTAAACTTCTGTGTTTAACTTATCAATTTCAATTGGTTTTGGATTCATAAAACAACGTTTATAAATCACGTTCATACTTTATGACAATTTCAAATTGCCAAATCATTTTTATTAGTCAATTCTATTCATATTCCATCTAAGTGCAACAATCTAATTTATAAGTTTATTACTTATAAATCTTTTATTCTACACATCTATTCAATTTATACTTCATAATTTATAAATTTCATTCACTTACGAATTTTTATTTCGTCTTGTTCTAACACTTACAAAGCTCGTTTAAAATTCCAATGTTTTAGATTTATAAATATCGACTTTTTAAATCCTTTAAATAGACCGTTTATAATACTGTGAAAAACTCAATTTAAACCCTTTTATAAATAAATCAACTATTTATTCAAAAATGACACTTGGGTTATATTTCACAAAAATCTTAACTTTTATAACTTTAAAATTTTAAACGTTTATTTATTTAAAATAAATCAATTCAACAATTCAAAAAAAAATGTCTACTTTCAAAAATCACTTTAAAATCCTTTTAAAGTAAAAGTCGTTATTTTTACATTTCAAAACTGAATCCGATGATGCAACAACACCAATCAGTCCATCACAACAGTCAAATATCATATATCATCATATGATAACAGAATATATCAAAATATCTGTAAATAATCAATACGGTGAGGAATCCAGTTGGATCCCTCCAACCTGTTTCCCTGCATCCACAGATGTTAGCACAATACCAATTCCGCTCCAGTACGGAATTATCGCGGTATATGGATTTTTATAAAAATCCGCTTACTAACGGCGCAATAGGGTCTCATCCGCTATACGAGGCGGGAAATCAATCAATCCAATATATACATATGCCAATATGTATATATTGCTATATATATATAGATATATCCTACTATATCTAATATCACATCCAATATAGCAATCATATCAATCAATAATAACTGCAAAAATTCCACATTCAATTTGAGTGAGAAGATCTCACCTTGATTTTAATTCTGATTCCAGCGTTTATTTCGAATAAAATTAAACGGCCGTTTAATTTTACCCGAAATTCAAACTAGTTCCAAACGACTTTCGATCAGTTGCATAGCGAAGTGCTCGACAATACGATCCCATCGCAAGTCGTTTCGTTCGATTCCGACCTCGCAGCAAAAAGATATGCATTTTTAAACATCGTACACATTTTAATATAATTAATTTACAATTCTTTTTAACTTTAAAACCCTAAGCTCACATCTGCCGTTAGATCTCAGGAAAGAAAATCTGGGCCATCCAACGTTACTTCTTCTTCTTCGTGACATTCACGTACGTGCTTGAACCCACTGGCCGCCCCTTAAACCTAATTGACGCGACCACCTAACGACCTCCAGACCTCATCAAACCACCACCACTTCGTAGCCCATCACCAATCCCACCCATGCCCAGAAGAGCACGAAGCTCGGTCGCCTCCTCTGGCCGAAGCACGAGCATAAACGGCAGCACTTCTAGCTTCGATTACCATCCATCCACAACTCCGTTTTTAATCATAGCCGTTCAGATTGTAGACCTCACTCCCCTCTCCAACTTTCATTTAGGAATCTAGGCTTGAAAGTGAATGAATCAAGAGAAAAAGGAAGGGAAATGATCGAGTTTTCTGGCCGTTGTTTATAGGGTGGCGGCTGATGATAGAATAGATTAGGGTTTTGGAATTTGTGAAGAGGATGGTGCTTTTATAGAGAACCGACGAACACTATTCACTTCGAATTTCCGAACTCCGATTTACGCGCAGTGACTAGCGTTTCTGGGGTTTACCCCGCGTTCCGAACGCAATGGAACAGGTTTCGAAAGCTAATTCGATCGTATGTGTGAGATATGACAATAAATGATCAATTTAAATTAAACCGATTTAAATCGATTTCGAGGCGTTTTGATTTGTACCGGACAAATGGTAAATCCAAAAATTACGAAATTTGAAATCTTACAATAATATCACATTACGGATCCGATGAAACTGGTTTCGTCGAAATCCGAGACTTTTTGAAAAATGACTATTTTAACTCGACGATTTAAAATTAAAACGATATCGATGCGTTTCGAGCTGCCACGGTCAAACGATAACTTCGATTGCTACGAAAATTGAAATCCGATAATACCTAACTATTACGGATCCAATGGAACTGGTCTCGTTAAATTCTGAGACTGTTCGAAAATTGGCTATTTTTACAGTCGATGATTAAATATTAAAATATTCGATTTTCACAGATTAACTCCAAATTCAATTTTTAAAAGTTCTATAACCTTTCTATAATTCCAGTATGATTAAATAAAATTTTCCAAGTCGTTTTCAATCATTTTAACTTGATTTTCAATTATCTCTGGAATTTCACTATTTAAATTATCGATTTAATTGACCAAATTAAATCCAATATTCGAATTTAAAATTATTCGACTTCTTAATTCTACTTATCAACATTTAAAATTAATTAAATATTCAAATTTTAATTATCAAAAATTCTGGGTCGTTACAATGTCACATTACCAAATTGGGAATATATTGCTGATAACCTTCAACTACATAACCTCTGAGCTCGTATGTCTCAGAGAAGGGTGTTAAGCTAAGAGAATAAATTCTCCACCACCAAACAGAAATGTATTTGAAAGAAATCAGCTCTATATCTCAAAGTGTAATGTCAGACAAACAACCATACAAGTCTGTTCCGGGTTCGAACAGAACCGAAGGCACTTCCAAAGAAGCCCTTGCAATCCGGATATTCACTAATCACATCCGGACTTCCCATCACAAGAAGAGTGATATAAATCTCTATACCGGAGCAACTCGGTGCAGAGACATTCGACAGGTTGTCCTTTCATTTTCGAAAATACCAGGTCTTTACACCGGTCTTCAAATGCTATCCATACACGTTGTATCATTATTCGGAATGGGTTATATGACACAAAGGTCCTCTACCGGCTAAACCGAATAACGAGCGTTTGTTTTAAAAAAAACAAATTCAAGCGCCATTTCAAAGGCAAACATTGATAGTCGGTGATTTAACTATCAACAACATTCACAACAATCATCAGATTTAAATAATTTTCCCAAATTATTTATTTCCAAAGTATCTTTTCAAGATATATATTTTCCACACTTCAACACTTTGAAAACAAATTTCAAATCACTTTTCACCTTTCAACTTTTGAAAATAAATTTCAAATCAATTTCCTTATGCGGAAAATATTTCCAAATATTTATTCATTTCCACTGGAAATCTGCCGAGTTCAAATACTTTATCTTCAAATATTTCTTAAAATCCAATTTCAGAATTTCTTTATTTATAATTTAAAACTATTTTGGAAATATACTCGGCTTTTCAAGGAAAATACACCTCCATTTCAAAATGGTCCATTTAAACCAATTAAATAAATCCTTATCGATTTATTTTAAATTTACGTTCCAAATCCGTAAATTTATTCTCACACTTTAAAAATAAAACAGTGTTTATTTTTTTAAAACAAATTTCCCCTTTCCTTTATAAATTCCATTTGAATTTACATTCCCAAATATTCACTTTTTATACGATTTTCAAATCGATTTCTCAAATATTCACTTTTAACTCCAAATCAAATTAAAAATTGATTTCTCAATTTCATTTCAAATCCCAAATCAAAATCCAAATTGATTTCTAAATTTACTTCAACACCAAATCAAATTTCAAATGGATTCTACCATTTATTTCCCATACCAAATCAATTTTACAAATTGATTCTTCCAATTTATTTTTCAAACACTAAATCAATTTCAAATTGATTCCCCAATGATTTATTTTCAATTACCAAATTAATTGGATTTCAAACAAATTCATCATTTTTAAAATAAATCCCTTTATTCTTTCCAAATTATTTAAAATTCTATTTTCAATAAATTCTTCAACTTTTAAACAATATTACTTAAAATCCTTTTCCATATTTTTGGAATTTATTTGATAAGATTTCAAAAATTAATTTTTTAATACTTTAATTCCTTCTTTAAATTTCAACCAATCTTTTCAAAAAGAATTTACTTAAAATTTCCAACTCTAATTTTTTTTTTTAAAAATCTAATTTATTTATTTCTGGTATCTAACGATACGAAAAATTCATTCGGCTAAATTTTAGCCTTCAACAAATTCAATCAAAAATATAATCATTCACAGATTATCAATAATCATCACACACATATGAAACAAATTCATACAATAATATGAAACAAATTCATACAATTTGAGGAATCCAGTTGGATCCCTCCAACCTGTTTCCCTGCATCCACAGATGTTAGCACAATACCAATTCCACTTCGAGGTGGAATATCGCGGTATATGGGATTTATAAAATATCGTCCGCTATTATGCGGCGCAATAGGGTCTCATCCGCTATATAACGTGGGAAATCAACAACTCCAATACATATATATATTCCAATATATATATATATATATATATATTGCAATATACTACTATATATATACTATCATCCAAATAGTCAATCAATCAATAACTGCAATTCAAATTTTTATTTGAGTGAGAAGATCTCACCTTCGCTTTTCTTTTTGCAATCCATTTCCGTTTCAGCTTGGTTTCTTTGCAATTTTGACCTTGTATAAACAATTTTGCAATTTATTAATATTCGAGAAATTTTAACATTTAATTGCCATTTTATAATCTTAATTCAACTAATAATTTCAATTTTAAACTAGTGATTTAATTTAAACTAATTTTCCCTTAATAATCTATTTAACTAAAAATTTAAATTAAAAACTAAATTTCCTTAAATAAAATATTTTCTAGTTACCAAAATAATTATATAGGTTAACTAAATAATTTAACCACTATAATTTATTGTTTAAAAATTAACTATTTAGTTTAACTTATAAATTTTCCATTTACTAAATTAAATTATTAATGATTCAATTTAACTTAATGATTTAATTTTTTAAACTAATATATTTTCTTTCTTTTGAAACTACATATACACTTATAGAATAGATTATAGATTTCAAAAATCCAACTTTTATAAATTTTTCCAAACACTTCAAAAATTCCTACATACCTTCCAAATTCTTTTCTAAATATATATAACTTAATATTTATTTTCCTTTTACCTAAAAAAAATGTTTCTTATCTCGAGATAATAACAGAAATTCATTTAAACAAATCGAACAAACTAATTACCATTTATTAATTTTAATTAACTAATGATTGGGTTTTAAGATTAAAATTCGATTTCAACTAACTTCTTTTTATTAACTTTAAGTTAAACTAGTTTTACTTTAATGATCTATATAAATCAAAGGTCCAATTTTTTTATATAAACTATTCAAATCAAAACGTTTTTTAAAAATTCCTTTTCAACCCTAAATATTTTTCAGTAAAAATAAATAAAAGAAATTACTTTCTGTTTACTGTCTATATTCAAATATATATGTATATTTATCTATTCATTCTCTGGTTTTCCTATATGTATACGAATATATTATCTACTAAAATTAATTCAAATAAATAAAAATATACCTTACTGAAGTTAATCTCTACCGAACAAGACTTCGAGCCTTCGACTCGACCTGCCAAAATTCGACGATGCAGTCACCTTCTCGAGCTCGCGAAACCCTAGATGAAGACATCTTCTTCTACTGCCGCCTCCATCTCCATGGCTTCGACGAACCCCATCCACGCGCGCGACCACGAAATGTCGCGATATTGCCTCGTTCGAGCCGCTGCTCACCATCAAAACGAACGCATGCCTCCACGAAGTTCGCCGCGACTTTGAAAATTGCGAACGACCCTTGCCTCACTCGAGCTTGAACAGAGAATCGCGAATGAATCCTGGCCAGCGAAGCGCGCGTTTATGCTAAGAAATCGATTTATGAATTTGAGCTGAGGATTTCGAATTCGAATTGGAGATGAGGAATTGGGGTTTTTGAATTGAAGAGGACGCTTGATTAAGTCGGCTGCCATTGATTCAATTTTTTTGAACGAAAATGTTTCATTTTTTTCTCTTTGAATGAAGGGCTTCGGCTGTTATGAATTGAAGGGGGAGATTGACATTTGAAATGAGGGTAACGTGAAATTTTAGCTTAACTTGCTCAACCAGGTTAAAGGATAGTGATTTGATTCTTTAAAACGGCTGAAGTGATTTGTGAAGAGTGCTGATGTGAGAATATATATATATATATATATATATATATATTATATTTAAATTTAAACGTCTTGAAATCGCAACTCAAAATTTTGACTTCCTATCGAGGCGTGCCGCTAGGCGTTTATAATGTTATATGCCTATTCCGAACGCAATGGAAAAGGTTTCGAGTCCAAATTCGATCGTATGGAGAAGATAGCCTTTTTGAATCAGTTATTATATTAAATTCCGATATAATTTCAGCGCGTTTGCTTATCGTACGCTCACACAACAACTCCAATCGCTACGAAAATTGAAATCCGATAATAATACAATATTACGGATCCAATGGAACTGGTTTCGTCGAATTCCGAGACTGTGCCTCGGTAAGCTATTTTTAAATTCAAATTTTTACCCAGATTTAACGGTTAAATTCAATAATTAAATCGCCAAATTCTTTCTGATGTTTGAATTTCAAATTAAACTGACTTCCAAATATTTAAAATCAATTAAATATCATGATTTCCAATTTCAAAAAATTCAGGGTCGTTACAATCTTCCCTCCTTAAAAGAATTTCGTCCCGAAATTACGAGTTAAGAAGAATAATCCAATACCCGTTTATCATCTTCCCAAAACCAAACAATTTTATCAAATTTTCAAAACAAATCTTTTATTAAAGATTCGTTATCACTTCAGCTAACTTTCCAAACACTTTCATAGTTTTCAAACAACTTTATTTTACTTCACAATTCAAATTTAAATTTGAATTCAAATTGTAAATTATCCAAAATTTCTCAAAAATCATCTAACTCTCTAAATTTTCGAAAAACTTTGCCAGCGTCTCCTTTGCGCGGCTAGCTCGGTACAACTACAAAATGTCCCTACGGACTCCCAATTCCAATAGAAAACAAAATGCCAAGTGGCAAAATCAGAAACTCATCAAATTTTATACTGGAATTCAAATACATACCTTATTGTCGAGCAATTTAAATTATCTTCAGAATCAAAATCCAATTCCATGTACCTTATAGCCTTTATAATCCCTATACACTTTACTTAACAAAAATGTCCAAATTTATTTATTGGATTCCCAATACCAATTTTACTTAAGAATTTTCTCCATTCATTTCTTAAGTTCAATATAAGTATTTACATACTTCTTATATTTATTTCCACTTCACAAACAAAGTTGTATATTCATTTCCATTCAACTTTGCATTTTCAATTCCACTTGAATTCAATTTTCAATTTCAATTCTATTTGAATTCATTTTATCTTCAAAAACTAAAAATTCACTTAGTGAAACTCGATATTCACTTTTTTTTTTAAAGCTTTGAACTTCGACCAAAACAGTGGTTTTCATTTTCTAGTTTAATTCCTACGTTTCCATTATAATTTAAAAATCAACTTTTCGTTAACAAAATTTTTTTCCAAATTTTTCAAAAATTTTCTAACTCCCAAAATTTTAGGAAAATTTTGGCGGAGTCTCCTTTGTACGTAGGAGCTTTTGCAATTTGACAAAAGATATAAATATATATACATCGACCCACTCAGTCGGAAAAGCAAAAACAATTCATATTTCCTATTTTGTATTGCATAGGCGTACCTTTTTAGCATTTTTAAGCAAAGCAGTTATTTATTAGCTTATTAACGCAACCAAATCCAGCCAAACGGTAGCCCCGATACCTGTACTTACTCAATTTAAATATGTAAGTGACATATGCAAGAAATTATTAACATTCCACTTGTTTCCAATAGCAAACGCATAGTTTTTCATAAGCAACATATGTGATATTCATTCATAAGCACATATTCAAGGTTTTAACACTAGTTTGAATTTGTTTGCAACCCAATCACATACCATTCCATTAAATCCAAATAGTTTCAACTCAAATTCTTACATTCAATTCATTTTCAATTAATTTACATTCAGTAATTTGCATTCACATTAGTTCACTTTCAATTCAAATTCAATTACATAGCTTTTACTTTCATTTATTCAATTGCATATGAATTTTTATAAAATCAACTAACAACAATCTAACAATCAAATCATAACCAACATAACCAAATTATAAAATTTACATTCGACAATTCATATTCATTTTGTCTAACCTCAATTTGGTTTAACATTTAATTAGCCTTAAATGAATTTACACTTACATCCATTATTGCATATCAATTCATTTACATTCGATTGATTAATATTTAATTCATTAGTTCAATTCAATTGCTAATTCATTTCACATTTCAAGTTGAATTTCATTACATGACTCAAGTTCACATTCATTCATTCATTACAAACAGATGTATTTTCTTTTGTGTAAAGATCATTTACTATCTATTATATTTTATTCCGCTGCGATGGTTAGATTCTGATGTTGTCTTCTATTTTCTTCTTCTACCTCTTCTTCTTAAACCTAAATGGTTCGTATTTCCGTTCTTCTTGAGTCCATTAATGGAGATTAATGTCAATTCAAGGGGTACGGAACTACGGGTCGCTACACTTGGTATCAGAGCAGAAGGTTAAGCGAGAACCTTGGCTTTGGTGGGGATTACTCATAGAATAGAGTCTGTAGTACTCTAGAATGAGTTTGAGTGTATTAATAGATATGAGTGCGTATTTGTTAGTGAATATAAAATGGTTTTATATTGTGTTGATTGGTTTATTGAGTAGTTTATGGATTCTGGTCAATACGAGTAATTAACGTTATTGATAGGGATCTCTAAACACTTGAATAGAACAATTCGACACAATATTGTTTTAAAATGGGTAGATGAAATAATTTTACCCAAATTATTTTTGTATATGAAAGAAATAATTTTTAGTAATTATTTTATATATATATGGTTGCTTAGTTGTTAGGAAATGATAATAATAAATTATTATCACTATTGTGAGGAAATTAAATAAGAAATTGAAATCAAAACCAAAGGTTAAGAAATAAATTTATGTACGAATGGGATTTGTAAAGGTAAAATTATAAATGTGATTTATAATGAAATAAAAAATTCCAGAGTAATATTTGAATATGAATTGAAAGAATTTGGGATTCAAATTTTTGGAAATAAAATTCCTTTGAGTTTGAAAATGGTTTTCAAATGTTTTGGAGAAATAATGGTAATATTATTTTGGTAATATTTTTGAAATTGGATTGAAATCTGGGGAGATTTAGGATTTAAAAATACTTGAGGGATTTTAAGAGATAAAAGCATTTAACTCTCTTTCGGTCGCTGGAAAATAACTTCCGTGATGACTACAGCATCATCGATGTTCATTTTCGAGTTTCCAGAAGAGAACCAAAGTAAAAAATTCTTGACATTTCACCTTTGACCATGAAAAAATTGAGGAGATTTTTTTCCTTTAGAATCCTTTTACCTTGACACGGCATAGTGAATAAAGATTGCCCTGAAGCCTAAAAAACTCCTTCTCAGCATCTGGTGGCACATGTTCATCATCATAATGCGAGATGGTTGAACTTATTAAGATCAAACAAGCAATTATAACCCACACTTCACGGAAGCAAAAGGGACGATAACTCTGAAAAGTAATCCAAAATTAAAAGACTTATTTGAAATCAGTAGGGCAATTAATACAGTATGAATTTACATGTTTCTCCAATCATATGAGAAAAATCATACTTCATGTTAGGTGTAACAACTCGGATTTTCTATCGTTTGATTTTAAATATTTAAATGGTTTAAATATTGAATTTGGAATTATAATTTAGTTAGTAAGATTTTAAAACTGGATTTTCAAGCGATTTCGTAAATTTTGGAAATCGTCAATTTAATCGACGAGTTGAAATACCGATCCGGGGCACAGTCTTGGAATTTGACGAAACAAGTTCCATTGGGTCTGTAATAATGTATTATTATTGGATTTCAAATTTTGTAGCATTTGGAGTTATCCTTTGGTCGTACAGGATAGAAACGCGCTGAAATTTATATCGAAAATTCAATATAATAATTAGGGGCCAAAAGATATCTTCTCCATACGATCGAATTAGGGCTCGAAAATTTTTTCATTGCGTTCGGAATAGGGGGATAACATTATAAATGCCTAGTGGCATGGCTCAGTAAGGGTTCGAAATTTTGGGTTATGCAAAGCGGTATAATTTGTATATTTATAAATAGAATAAGATCAAATCAAGGTCAATTCTTTCAGCCGACCTATCTTTTTCCTTTAACATGTAAATCATGTCTTCCCTCTTTCTTTTCAGTAAATCCACAAGCCGCCTCCATTTATTTCAAATCGTGCCTACTCCTTCTTGTGCTCGCTTCTTCCTTCTTTTTAAATACACAACCGAGAAAGAAAAAATTTATTCAATTCCATTTTCCCTCGTTCTTTTAACCCTCGTTCCTTTTCAATCTAGAATCGATTCGAATACGAAATCACTTCGTACATAAAAAAATCGATCACGAGAGAAAGATAAATCGCAACTTTAGTTGAACTCGAACTGCGAACGAAGGCAAGGATGGAGGCCACATGAGGCACGATGCCAGTGGACGATCGGCGGCGCGACTCTTGAGGCAACAATCTGAGCGAGGCAGTTCTAGGCTTTGGCGTTGATTTGTGTATGCTCGAGTGCCAGTGTTCGAAGGTGGCAGTTCGTAGCCGTATTCACGACGTTGGGTGAGCCGATTGAGGTCCAAACCTCTGGCATAAGGTGTAAGGAAGTGGGCGCGTGCCTTTAGGTGAGGTGATGGATATTGGCCGGAGCAGCGTCGATGAAGCGAAGTTCGGTGGTCTCGAGCCTGGTAATGTGTGTGAGCAGATAACGATTAAGGTGAGGTCAATTTTGATTTTATGGTTAAGTTAATTAAAATTTTAATTTAATTAAGGTTAATTTGCCGTTAAGAATTTCAATTGATTTAAATAATTTTTTTTAATTAAAAGGATGCTTATAAAATGGTATAGCGTTATTATGAGGTACAAAAGTCATGGAAACAAGACGAGTTTGTATTTGTAGATGAGAGATATACAAGCTGAAATTTAAAATCTGGATGTCGGCTAATTTAAATATCAAGGTGAGTAAATTTCACTCATGTAGCTAATTAGTGTCATTTTAAAAATAGTTGAATGATTGGATGAATTGTTAATTTATTATTATCAGTTGAACGATATATTATATATATAGTAGTATATATATTAGTAGTTGGAGTGATATTCCTGCACATTATAGCGGATGCGAACATATGCGCCCCGTATAATAGCGGATGACCTCATATACTACGATATCCCCCTCGAAGTGGGATTAGTATTTTTATTTTGTATTAACATCTGTAGATGCAGGGAAACATGTTGGAGGGATCCAAATGGATTCCTCAAAATGTTGAATTTAATTTCATATATTGTGATATATGGTTTGTGTAGAATAATCTATTATACATTATTGTAGTGATTGGAATTTTTGGATGTTATTGTAGCACTGGCCAGAATTTTGGTATTTTAAATACCATAAATATATTTTTAAAATTTAAGGAGTTAAAGGGAATTTTGGTATAAAAATATTTATATTGGAATTTGGGGTATTTTAAAGAAATTGAGTTCGAACAAAATAAATATTTGAGTTTTGGTTATACTTAACTATTCATGAATTGTTCAAATGGAGATTTTTTTGGGTTTATATAAAAGAATTTATAAATAATATTATGGAAATATAAAATAAGAGTTGAAGTAGATATTAAAAATTGATTTAAAGTTATAAATGAGATTTATAAAGAAATGGATTTATAAAGTGGAATTTTATAAATAAGATTGTTTTTATTAACAAGTAAAACTCAAAGGAGTATAAGAATTTATAAACGATGCTTATAAATAAGGTAAGCGATACCAGTTGCTAAATTGGGAATATAAAATTCATAGTTGAATTTATATTAGAATATGGAAATAGGGTGAGAAAAATAGTGGATACTATTTTTGAAAAGTGAAAAATGGTTAAGGAGATCGGAATGGAAGTGATGTGATTCGAGAGGAATTTATAAAATTGAATTGGTTATTGAGGTTTTAAACATATATTTTTAATTCTAAGAAGTTAGGTTTGTTTTTAAAAGGAAAATTATATTATTTAAAACTATGAAATTTTAAACTAGTTAGGATTGAAATACTTCGGTAAGTAGACTTTCAAATATTAAGTATTTATTTTAGTAAATTCTAACTTTTAAAATCATCCTTGAAAATTTATTTGTTTATTATTGATGTTATAAAAGTGTTTTCGATGTTTAAAAAAATTTACTTGAACATGATTCAAAAATAAATTATTATTCTTCTAAATACTTTATATATATATATATATAGAGTTTTGAAGTGATTGAAAATTTTATTTATAAATTCTCTCGAGATTCGTAAATGAGGCTTATAAATGGATATGATTTTGAGGAGAGGAAATTTATTAGTGATTCCGGAGACTTTGGGATAAGTTACAAAATATTCTCTGAAGCGTTAATATTGAGAGATTTTGGAAAAAATAAGACTTATAATATTTTCCTAAGTATAAAAATGGAAATTTAGGAATATTTCTAAGTGTTGAGATGGGTTGAAATATCCTGTTATGGACTTAAGTATTTGAAATTGTTTTCAAATATTGGAATTTGGAAAGGGATTTGAATATATATCTTAGTAAAGATATTTTGAAATAAATGTTTGAAGAATTATGAAATAAGGCCTAGTGTCTGCTTATGGATGTTTTATTGATAGTTAAATAACCGACTATCAATATCGGCCAATTTCGTTAATCGTTTCGAAGAGACCGAGATCAGATTTAATTATCCGAAAACCATTTCGATCCGGTTTGAACGTTACGAATGCATACTGTGAAGATAGTGAAGACGGTGATCCAGTTTGTTCAGACCCAAGACAACTTGTTTGGACGGACGAACATCGTCATTTGGGGACGATGTACATTCTAAGTGGAATTGTTCCTTGAAAGGTAACATTTAGCCTCAAGGCTCATCAACCGAATGACTAAAACAGGAAAGATGCAGCAAGGCTAAGTGGGTCGAAGCCAATTAGGGTATGTTATCACTATTCTAGATATCCTTGGAAATATATAAATTATGGATATGGTTGTGCATGAGAATGCGATCGCTCGATTTTTAAGGGTGGAAACACCTGGGGTGATAACATAATCGGTTTATCCAAGTTAGGGGTATCCCGGTCTTGTGTAGTAGGGTATCCCAACGAAGTCTCTGTACATTTTTCTAGAGGTGTACTGTGATGGGCGGTACCCCAGTGGCCCAGTCATTGTATGGCATCCATTCTCCAATACGAGCCTTTATGGTTTTGTTTGTAGAGCCTAGTATGCTGGAATTTAATTAATGTAACAATTTCAGCTATTTGAATAAGTATTTGTATTTAGACACTATTATAATATCTCTGGATTTTCTATAAAATGTTTTGGTTATCGTAAGGAAAAAACCCGTCGTGTTTATGTGTGACGCGGTCTTACGAGATACCTTTGTTTTTCAAAGGATTTTGATAACTCTAATAATTCAAATTGAGTGTGTTTTCTCACGCTGGTTTTCCAGACTAACTTGGGTGTTATTTTATTATAATACTCAGGTCAGACCGAGTATTATAGATTCATGATAGGATGCTATAGAGTTTAAGAGACGAGTCAGATGATAGTAACGTATTTCCGTACTTGACTTATATTTCCGCTGTATGAGGACAAGTTATTATAACTGTCTAGATTTATGTATTGGTCGTTGTACTCTGATGATTGTATGTATATAAACAGTTACAGATTCTTTTGTATAAAATTTCGTTATTATATATTATATTTTGTTCCGATTCGTTTGTGAGATTCTATGTTTGTTGTTTTATTTTCTTCTATACCCTATTTATTCGCTCTTTCGTACAATTTGTGTTGTACAAGAGTAAATTATGGTCGACTTAAAGGGTACGAAACTGTGGGTCGCTACACTTGGTATCAGCGTTGAAGGTAAAGTGAGAACCTTGGCTTTGGTGGGCATACTCATTAGAGATACGGTCAGTAATACCCTAGAATGAGTTTGAGCGTATTGATAGATATGAGCACGTATTTTTTAAGGGATATAAATTGTTTTATATTATGTTGACTTATCAGTTGAGTGGTATATAAATTCCGATCGAGTAGTGGGATGCCACTAAATCGATAGGAGTTTCTACACACTTGAACACGATAAACTAACACAGTATGATTTTGAAGTGGGTAAATGAAATAATTTTTCCCAAATTATATTTTGATATAAAAGAAATAATTTTCTAAAAAATTTAAATTATAAATTGACGTGTTTGGATGTTATAACCAAAACAAGATTATAAAATTGGAAATGGTTTATTAAAAACAAATTAGATTGCATAAGTATGAATTATACAAATGAGTTAAAAACTAAAATGGATTCAAACCAGAATTTGGAGATATAAAATCTCGGAAGTATTGAGAAATGTTTTAAATGGGTTTGAACTAAGTATTGGAAAATTTTGAAATCCCAAAAGTTTAAAAATGTTTCCCAAAGTGGTTGAAAGGAAAATGGAGTTAAATTTGAGATTTTTTGGAAAGAAAATTGTTTTAAATAGATTTTGGAAGTGATGTAACACTGAACTCACTTCAGTCGCTGGAAAATAATCCTGGTGATGACGGCCGCATCATCAGTATTCATTTTCTAGTTTTTAGGTGATGAATTGCTATCGTAGTAAATTAATATGGAGATTTTTTGGTGAAAACAAGTGTTGTTTTGAAAATTCCGAGGGAATTGTTTTGGATAAAATCAGGTTTATTTTGAAATTTGAAGGAAGTGGTTTGTTAAACCGAAAAGAGTATATATGTATATAAATGATTTCAAAGTGATTTGAAATATATACCGGGTGTTTGAATTCTTGAATTTTAATATAAATGTTGGGGAAAACCTTGGAAATAATTTATGAACTTATAAAGTGAAGATGATTTCAATAAGAAGAGAAAGTATGGAATTTGAGTTTTGGGAATTAAATCTAAACTTAAGTAAGTTGAAATTGATTGTGTGAATTGAATTTAACTTAAGGAAAGTTAAATAAATTTATTGGGATTTGAGACAATAATAAATTCGAATGGTGAAATTGCTATATAAATATAAGTAAGGAAGTGGAAATATTTGAAATTGGAATTGAATTCTTACTCGATTTAAATTGAATGAATTAAAAATAAATTTGTTTGGAGTGAAATTAATTTCAGTATGAATAACTCGATTATGGTTTTGAAAGGTTGGTTAAAAGGAATTGAAATTTAAATAAAAAGTGATTTGGATCGAATCATATTGAATTGAATTAAGTATGTAAATGTGAATTATAAAGTGACTATATAACTATAAGTTATAAAATTGGATTGGATTAGAAATAATATCGAATTGAAGTATATACAAATTTTGAGTTGTGAAATATCATACAACCATAAGGTATAAATCTTGAATGAAATAAAATTTGAGTGAAATATGGAATTATGAATAAATAAATTGGAATAGCTTATAAAATTGAAATTAATGGAATAAAAATATACTTGGGCTATAAATAAATGAATAATCTTGAGTTAAAACTGAAATGTGAATATACTAGAGTATAGAATTGATGGAAATATAAGAAATAAGTTGTGTAACTTATAAAATTAAAAACGGAATGGTAAAAATAAAATAAAAATAGTTGATATTTTGGTAACGAAGCAAAAATCCAAACTTGAGTTATAAAATAAATTTGAACTCAAGTAACTTAAAAGAAGTGATTTTTGAGACAAAAATAAGATGTTGAGTTATAAATTGGAAGTGAACTAATTAGATAACTAATTACTTAATTGAATATAGAATGGATATTAACTTGGTTAAATAAATTGGATGGTGGATTAAAAGTGAATAAACTGAAATGTGGAACTTGAGTTATAAATAAAATTCGACTTAATTATAAGCGAATTAAATATAATCGGAAATGTGGACGAATAAAATGGAATTGGATTGAAGTAGCAATGACTTGAGTTACAAATAAATTCAATTTACGTGTAAATAAATTGAATATGGCTTGGATATCATGTAAATGAATTCAAGAATGAATTCGAGAGTGAAATTAAGTTTTGAGGTCGATTAAATGAATGAACTAATTAAATTAATTAGTAAATGGAATGGAATTTGATTAAATAAGAATCAATCTAAAATGGAAATGAAATAACATTGAATATAAATTGATTGGAATCAATTTAAAATAGCTATAAGCTTAAATGATTATTCTATTAAATGAATATCGCAGAAATTGCATAGAAAAATTGGCTTTTGACGCAAACGAAAGTAAATAAAATTCTATGAATTAATAGAGAGTGGATAAATTGATTTTGATATCAATTTGGAATGGATATGAGTTTGTATGGTATAAAAATGAATTGAATGCAAGAAATTTAGTTGTAAATCATTCGAATTGAATGAGATGGTATATGGATTATGTGATAACCCGGATTTTTGGATGTTTGTTAATCTGGAAATTAACAAGTTTTATTGACGAAATAGAAATTTTTGCTAGGTCGAACGAATAAAATTTTAATAATTCAAATATCTAGATATATTAACTGATTTGAAAACTATAATAAATATTGAATTATAGAATCCTTGGACACAAAAAAAAATCTCATAGAAAATAAATAATAAACTCCATCGTTTAAATTAAAATAAGATAACCATATAAAAATATATATAAATACAAACTTATCATTTTAAAAATAAGTAAAGTCTTCCACATATATATTTTTGGGAGAACTTTGATCCGGGAATTCAAAATCGAGAGTTTCAAAATATTTAAAATAAAATTTAGCATATTCGCATTGAATTAATATAAGGCTCTACTATTTAACTTTTGATTTATATATATTTAATGTAATTTTGGCAATAATGTTTTAAAGGAAAGAAACTATAGTCTTACCAATATTTAAACATAAGTGTAAAATAAAAATATGGTTATAAGTATAAATATAAATATATAACACAAGGAAACTATGAGATAACATAAGCATAGAAGTAATAAAATGAGCAATTGAGAGTTTGATAGTTTAACTTTTGAAAGACATAAAAATAAGGATTTATATTAGCAATCAATAATATCTCAAATACATCTATGGTTATGTAAATATATAAATGAACATAAGCTCATTCTAGAGCAATACATATATACTGTTAAGATACATGAAGTTGTAAAGAAGGCTAGAACAAATAAAAAGTACATAAGGGACATAATATAAATATCTGTGAACATAGATTAATATGAAAGTATGGAATAGACGAGATACGTATCATAAGTAGCTTATAAAAGAAGTTAAGTTAAATTAATGCAAGCCACCATATATCATTTCAGCCTACAAATTGAGATAAAAATCTCTGACCCAAAAGAAAAATGTTTGTACCAGATATACCTATCTCCTGTAAAATATTTGCTATATAGGTACATCCTCTTTGTTCAGCTCGTTCAAAGACAGCAAACCGGAGAAAAGAAAAAAAATAAAATAATAGGAAAGCATCACCATTTACAAACTTAAATGCAATTCATCAGAATAAACAAGAAGATCTAAGGGTTCAAGCTTGAAACTTTTCAACACAGTACTTGATCTCTGTTCAAACTTTTATTTTACAGGTGAGTAAACTAACTTTTTATAATAATTTGTGAATAACTTCACTTTTAAATTTAAAGGAGAATTTAGTTGCATGCCAGTGTGTTGAAATGAATATGTATTGTGAAACATGTTGTGTGTATGCATAAATGATTGGAATGTATGCTTGTTACAGAGGAATACTCTCTGTTTATAATTTCAAATTTACTGATTTTGGTTTAAAATTCATATTCTCTTAAATCAATTGTCATTAGGACTTAATGTACAAGCCAAGTTGTGGTTTCTCTCAGATTATCATTCAAAAAAGAAATTAATTTAGTCAGATTAAAGCTTGAGAGTCACTGATAAACCAAAAACAATAGTACATGTAATTATAGGTCAAAAACTCCAACATTGTAATTTATAAATTCAGTATTATAGATTGAATATATAAATGAAAATATGATTTTTAAAACTAAAATCAGGACTTTTAGTTTGGGAAGTAAAGAATAGTTCTAGGATGAACTAGAAATGAAATTTTGGGTTTTTCTGGTGATCCAAGTGTTTGAAGAGATCGGGATCTTGGTTGCTGATGGAGGAGTGATCGTGAATGATGGGAAAATTGCCAGAAGTTGATCGGCATCACTGTGGCGATAGAGATTGTTCGATTAAGTTTAGAACCCTAGTTCTTATCTGGGTTGAGTTTTGATTTGGTTTGATTTCCTCAGTGGATTGAGTGCAACGAGGCTTGGGGTGTTGAAAGCTAGTGGGTTGACGAGGGCAGGGCCGAAGTTGTAGAGTTTCCGGTGGTCAGAGCTTCGAGGACGAGGCATTGACAGGTTGGGTGGCGGTTTCTGTACCTGTTCCAGATTTTGGTGGTGAGGCTCGAATTTGATTTCGAGTGTGTAGTAACGACCTGATGATCGTAGTGAGATGTGAGGGTGATCGATGACGTGTTTGGGTCATCATGGTGGGTCGACGATTGGTGGATGGTCGGTGCATGTGCACTGTGTGCATTTGCTGGTGATGATGTTTTGGTTTGAGCCGAGTTGTACTCGAGTTTTACTCGAGAAAATTTAAGTGTTAGCCCGAAGTAGGAAGGGTTGTGACTCGAAGCGAATTAGTTGGCCTCGGGACATTTGATAGTTATAGGTTTTCATAAAAACCTGTCTGTTGAAATTTAAAACCGATTTAAATTTCAGGTAGGAAGTTTAATCAGATTTTTTTAACTTTTGAATCCTAGTTTGAAATAAATGAAGTTTTATATAATCTAAATTATTTAAACAACTTTAAAGGGTTCTAACATTGGTAATTTGTAAAAGTTAAATTGTAAATTATCTCGATTCTTGAATTTGAAATAAAATCCAAATGTGAATTTAACATAAAGTATTTCCAAGATTTGTAAATGATGACTTAATCATTTATAAAGGAAATGATTTTTCTTAACGCTAATTTAGACTTAATTATTGGAAATTTCATTAATTAAATAAGTTAATAAATTCAGAATTTAATTAGTAAAGTTATTAAGGGTTTTAAAATAATTTATTAAGGATTAAGTAAATTAATTTGTAAATTTAGAATTAACTAAAATTGAAGTTAATAATGTTTAATTAAGCTCTATTACTTAGGAAAGTAATTAGGAAGTTATTAATGGCTAATGAAATCATTAACTGGGAATTATTTTAATAATTAATCAACTTAAATACTTAAAGAACAATCATTTATGGAATTGGATAAGTATAATACTTACTGAAAGAGATTAAGAAATAAATTACTCATTGTAATTAATTAAGTTAATGTGATTAGTTTAAGATAATTAATTAACTTTAATTAATTAATTTTAGGGTACTTTTGGCACAGGTCCTTATTAAGTTTCAAAATTCACGAAAAGTCCTTCACTAAATTTCAGTGTAAATTAGGTCCCTGTTTTTTATTCACGATTATTTCAGAGCATGATGCAACATTTCAAAAAAGTTGCTGACATTTCCGCAACATTTCTGTACACTGTGAACATAGTGTATGAAAGTTGCTGAAATATCAACACTTATTTATAAAAGTTGCTGATATTTCAGCAACATTTCTGTACACTGTGAACACAGTTTATGAAAGTTGCTGAAATATCAGCACTTATTTATAAAAGTTGCTGACATTTCAGCAATAATTTTTCTTTGTTTTTACAATAAAACTTTGGCACAGATAGTTGCTAAAATATCAGCACTTATTTATAAAAGTTGCTGACATTTCAGCAATAATTTTTCTTTGTTTTTATAATAAAACTTTGACACAGATAGTTGTTGAATTAACAGCACTTATTTATAAAAGTTGCTGACATTTCAGCAATAATTTTTCTTCGTTTCCAGAAAACAGGGACCCGCTTTACAATATGAAAGTATGATAGGGATGCCTCCCTAATTTCCACTTAATTTTAATCACTAGATGATTTGTTAGCAAATTACCTAATGTCATTAATGAAGAATAATTATTTAAGAAAGTAATTAATGGATAGTTACTGATTGTAATTAATGGAGTAATAAGGATAATTAATTACTGAATGGAATCAATCACAAGATTTATTAAAGATAATAAATATGGGAGTAATTTGTTATATAAATAAATTAATTAAGGATAGATGGTATCACCGGAGCTTGGTGATATGATATAGTTGGGTGGACATTGAAATGAGATTATTTTATGATGATAAATTGCTGAAAAAGGGTGACATTCAGTATTTTATAAGTAAGTTGTATTCACTCGAAACTTGTGATAAGATGACATTGGATGCGAAGAGACCGGAGTCGGGTATTAGCTAATACTCGAAATCCATTCGATTCTTTAAATTGATATAGGGGAATCAATAGGCTGAAAGGGAATGATTTAAGTGAACTTGACCTTTGATTCTAAGTTTTGATACTTAGAAATGAATGTGTAAAACAAGTGATGTTTATAACAAAATTTGAATTGTTAATTTGATACGAAGTACCTCGGGTTTTAAATAGGTTTTATAGCTTGGTATTTCATGTTGGATGAGTTTACTCACGTTGGTTTCCAGCCTGACCCGGGTGTTACATTGATGTAATGCTCGGGTCAGACCGAGTATTACAGATTTTCAAGTAAGGACGTTCTGGAGCTCAGGAGATGAGCTAGATGGCAGGAACGTATGGAGTGTTTCCGCTTTGATATTTCTGTTTATCTAGGATATGTTGATTTGTATATGTCCAGTGATTGTGTATATGTATAACTCTAATCTATAAAATGTAAATGTACTGATACAGTTCTTCTTTGTAAAACTGTTATTTTACTTGATATTATATTTTGATCCGCTGCGAATGTGAGAATCTGTATTGTGTTTTTGTTTCTTCTTCTTCTATCTCTTTCTTCTTTCCTAACTATCTGGAATTTTCAGGATCGAAAATTTCGGGTCGTTACACTTGGTATCAGAGCGAAGGTTAAGCGAGAACCTTGGCTCTGGTGGGTTTACTCATCAGGGATAGGGTTAGTACTACCCTAGGATGAGTTGAGTATATATATATATATATATATATATATACGAGTACATATGCACGTGCTTTGCACGTGAGCATAAACACCATGCATGCCAAACTAAGTTGCGATTAATGCTGATGCGTTCCTATCAGGTGGGAATCATCTATTCCCAAAGTTATGAAGATGTGTCCGACCAATAAAAGTATAGTAAATTTTACTCGAAGAAGTGTGTAGTGGTTGAAAACATTTTTTTGAAAGTTTATTGGCTGGACACAGAAATATGAAACATTGTGATTTCAACTCTTTGTATCTTTTTGGATGGAGCAGAGACCTTTTAATATGTTGACGTAAAGGAAAAAAAAGTATGTCATCGTAATAGCAGTGCTTGAAGAAAATGGTGACTTGTTGATAGGATAAATAATGCTAATGTTAATTAAATTGTAGTTGTGTCTACGTTTTGCAACAATGGATTCAGTAAGCTGAAAATTTTATTATACATTATATATTTGTTGTACATTGTATACCATTGTTCCCAAATAGTAAACTATTTCCGTCTTTCATTTTCCATTGTAAGTTTTGCATAGTATCAAACTTTGTTTAGGGCTGCGTAGTTACAGGTATAAGTATCCAAGCTCATAATTGTGGTCAGAACTCTGTAATTGTGGCTGAAATACTGGGTTATAACGGATAGTGGGAAGCAATGTAATAGCAACGTTGGTTTGTTGAAATAATGGGGTGAAGCAATGCAGTATAGATATATAAAGGAGGAAGGGAGGTAATTCAGTACATGATGAGTGGATGGGAAAAATGAATTAACAGCGAAGCAGAACATTAGTCAGGTAATTTGAACAGTATAATATATATGTTATTGGTTGGACAGAAAAAGGAACAAATTAACTGTGGAAAATCCGTACAATTTTAAGCCGATAAGTGAATTGGTTAGTAGTCTAGAGGTTTTTATGTAGACAAAAAAGGAAACTGCTTTATCCTCGTGTTGTTTAGTCACACCCTTACAACTGCTAATCCAACAGAAAATACACTACTGCATCAACCAACTAATCATGCTAAGTCATGGGGGTATGTTCATATTCATACCTCTTAATTCATGACGAAGAATGTTTTGTAAATGCGAAAAGCTTCAGTTCACTTTTTCTTTATGAACTGAATTTTAGTTTATTGACATCATTTGTATCAATTCCAAAAATCATTCAAATTATACCTTTATACAATGGGTAGGTTAGTCTCGATATCTACATCAAGTGAATCGGCTTTAATATATGTTGGGACTTGTTCGCAGATTACAGAGCTCAAAAAGACTCGACATGATCAATTAGAGTAGAATATGGTTTAGCTTTGCTTTGGGACTTACTGTATAAATCACCCATGAGGTGTCAACTTTAGCATTAATGTAAAACAACCTGTTTTCCAGCCAATTTTTCAGAAGCCTTTCTCCCCTCTGGCATATCATTTCAAAATCTCCAACTAAGATGACATACAGTAATTACTGTTTGAGGACAAATTATCATTAGTAATGGTCAGCAATAATTAGATTCACGTAGATAAAGATATATATCTTATTACGCCTATGAGCTTTAGTGGTAAAGGTAAATGGTACAACAGTTGTGAGTGCTGCAGATTACAACAAAAACGTTTATTAAGCTATAACACAATCGACGTAAGTGAAAGTGGAAAAGCTAGTAGTACCAAGTGAAAACTTAATCTGGCATTATCCATTATTGTTAAACATATTAAGACCTTGGTTCTTTGAATTTTAATATCATTGTCATCGACAGTGTGAAGGTTAATAACTAAATTGATGTAATAAAATATGCAGCACACTGTAAACATAAATGTTGTATGCATGTTAACTCAAATAAAAGAAGATATAAGAGGACGTTCTTTTTTTTAAAAAAAAATTGTTCATTTAGAAGTCGTACAAATGCACAGTAGAATGGTATAAGGCAAAGAGCGGTGTTTGCAATATTAGTCCAAAACCGTTCCTGTATATTTAGCTTTCCTCTTCCTCTGCTCTCTCTTGCTCTAACATATACGTACGCACCCAATCCCCTTAACGTCGCAACATTCCGGAATCCAATTTTTCCTAAAATTACAAATTAGCCTGACACACATATCAGACATGAAACTAAGTTATTTTAGTAAATAATTAAATAGAAAAGTATTCAACTATGGGTTTTTTAAGTAGTTTAATAAATGTGAATAAAAAATAGATCTACCATTCCTCTACCCATGGTAACACAATTCCGTTGAAAGCGATACTCAAGTAACAATATAAAAGTGTAAAAGTGAGCAGTGTTCCATGCTCATACTCAATAGAAGAGAGAAAGAATGACAATCAAGTATTATACTATTTTGACTCTCCATATTATATAATTTATCAATTTGCATGTATCAACCTACACATTTAATTATACATCGGTACATGATTTTGCAAGTAAACGTTAATATGTATAATTGAAAATAAAATACGTAGAAAACCGAATAGTTATAATTTTTTTATCACATAATCAACGTTGGATTAATTAAAGACAAATTAGTTTACGTTTTCCACTTTGTACACTTGAGTTTATATTTCTACTTTGTACCATGACACTAATGAAAAGTAGAAAACTGCTTTGAATCCCTTAATAATCATCCGTGCGTTAGCAATTTCCATTCTTTTCCCACATCCACTCCCTTTTCCCTGGATTGACTATTGCCGGCTTAGGTAGATTTGGATACCGATGGTAGTTGTTGGTAGGATTGTCAACGGTTGTTGTCGATGGATGATGCATTAACTCACCATTACTGAGTTGGTACTGCCCCTGTATTAAGCTGCATCCCCAAACTCTCATCACCACTTTTGCTGAATCTGGAATCAAGTTGATAGTATATATTATTTGCATGCCACAAATATCAATATTATCATAGAAAAACATTTCCATAATAAAATATACCTGCCATTGGTAAATAGGTGAATTTTTCACTATTAATTAGTTCTAAACAATGCACACACACTAAATAATATAATATTCATATAATCTCTGCATATGTATGGAGCTTTATTGCTTTTTTGATAACAGTTTGGGAATGCGTACACTGTTTGAAAAAGAACAGTCAAACATGTATGAAACTTAGGATTGTTACAGTAGTAAAACCCTCAGTATGATACCCATATTTATTGAAGATGTAGATATGACATATATAAATCAACCGCAGTGCCATCTAGTTGGCTAGGATATTTTCGTAGGCAATGCCATTTTAGGCACATTCTAGTGCTCCACATGCCCGAAATCAAATACAATATCAATCATTCAGCTCTTCAATACAATATAACCAATACAGAATCATATATATCATACATTAGACATATATAAATACCAAGAAACATTGTTTGTATTTGACTCAAAATAGTACTCAATGTACCGAGTAGTTGAAAGTATGGGTCGTCGAGGGAAGGACATCTGACCGGTTTGGGTGTATACGATAAATAGAGCTGGACTTTGGGCTGGGCCACATGGGCAATAACCTAGGGCCCAGCTGCTAGGGAGCCAGGTTTATGTATCATATTTGTTTAATTTACTTTAATAAAATAGAACCCCGTTTGATAAATTATATCTGACTCATAAAATAAATTCTTATTTCAAGAACGCACTTTGGTTAAGTTAAGCATCATTTCATAAAGCCTAACCTCTTCGTTTTCTTCCCATGTCAGTCTTTTTAAACAAAATTTCTTCCTCTCCCTTACCATATACATTTATGCTATACACACACTTTAAATGGCATGAGATCAGTTTGAATGAAGCTATAAACATCGTCTTTGCATGCTTGACCTCGATTATGATGCTACTACACAACGACTCAGTTAGGCTTACATGGATAGAGAACAGTGTAGGCTTTTTCAATTATATGGTGACAAATCATGCAAATTTTTCAAAAGCAAGAACAATAATAGCAATAAACATGACCATATTTGTTGATCATAACTTAAATTTGCAAATAATAACTAATTCTTTTTTTAGTATGTGTGCATAAAAACTGATGGAATAAATAAGTAATTCAGAAAGCAGAAAAAAAATCAATCTGATTGACTGTTGTGTTGGACATCGTTTTATTATATGTTAATGATCTAAATACATTGCTAGTTTATAATTTAAAATATGAAATACATCTAGCTTAAACAGTAAAATCTAAAAATAGTTAAATATCAATAAAACATTGTATTGGAAACAAAACTATAAAACATGGAAAAACTGATGTACTGAGCTTACAGACACCACCTTATTGTAGTGGACGGTAAAGGTCATTAGTATAAGGTTATTAAAATAATGTTTACTGAAATGAAATCATATAACCATAAAACATAAAATATTTACAGAAAACAATGTGTTTTTTAAATACTTCAAAATGTACTTATGAAGCAATATCAAAACGCAATCATACTCAGAACTTATATAGTTTAGGACTTGATAGGTTAAAATGTCTAGAAGATCAAGACATTCAAAAGAAAGAAACATGATGAAGCGCATCAGCTATTGATAAGAACAAAAACAGTTTTAATATATATGTAGAGTTATGCTAAAAAAAACTATCGTAATGAGATAGAAGAAGAAAATTATGTAAGCACTTGCACCATTATCTAAGATTCATTCCACTAACATTGGAAAATAAGAGTGACTCGAAGCACACCCAATTTCAACAAATTATTTTTGATCTTCAAGAAACATCGAAGAAAATGATCATTTATAAAACTTAGTTTGAAACCATTCAGTTCTAATATTTGCAGCTCCTTTGTTAACAGTATCAAAACATCCATTTATTCTTTATATTACTATGATTTTCAAATACTTATTACCCATTTCACCAAACAGATGAGTACCAAACCTAAAGCATAAACAGTTACATGCTTGAGCCCTTCATAATGAAAGCAGTCGGCAAACGAAAGCAGTCAGCAAAAGTAATAGTAAATCAACATGAGCAAAAAAACGAAGCAAGGAAAGAGATAACGAATTCTCACAGAACTAAAGGTGATGCAATGGCTTCAATTATCAAAACCTTAAATTATCTATCAAAATCAGTCGCCATCCACATATCCTCCTCCAATGCTCTTAATTCTAAAGTCTTTCATTTATGTACATTTTAGAAAGGCAACAATTAGAAATTGAAATCAACAAATGGAGGAGTTCTCCATCTTAAATTTTAATGTGTGTTGAAAAGAGAAGAAAAGCATTTCTCCTTTCAGTAAATGAAAATATGGGTGAAAAGATGTCAAACTTGTTCTCCATATAACGTATTAGTTAGTTAATCATATGTATATTTTGGGGAAAGGCTTTGGATTTCCCAATTTGAGAAAATGGGTCTGCAAACTTAATTTGGAGTATGGTGGAGACCACCAAGACAAACATACCTTTATTTGACATATATGGTGAAATAATTTGAAAAGGGATATTTTTGGCGATTCAAAAAATGCTTCACTTCCCAAGTGTTTACTTTATATATAAGGTACATTGTTCAACTGAAGGATAAAGTGTAGAGAAAAGGGTTCAGTTCATTGTTCCTTCATTCCAAAAATATTGTCATTTAAGAAAAGGGTATTTATTAGTCATATTATAACAATAAATAAAAAGAATTCTAGGTTGATTTCTAGAGTTTCCTAAAAATCTCACTTGATTACTCTACTCACCAATAAACACATACACAACCATTCAATCAATGAATTAAAAAAATGAGTTAGAAATATTACCTTCGACCCCATGGTGACCTTAACAGCATCAGCTAGCTCCTGAACTCCCTACAGCATTGCAACACGTGCTCTAATTCCAAATTCATTAATTTTTGCCGCTTGATTCCTTGAAGTTAAAGTTGTTTTGCTCCATGCCTGCTCACACTCGCATGCATGCATAATCATTTCAAATTTTGAAAGCGTGATAACTTAGATAAGCATCCAGAATAGTAAATGATTTGGATTTGTTGGATATTTATTCCTGTCTCTTCCAGATAAGGATCTTGCTACTTTCTTCTGTTACACTTTTTATCTTCTGTACAGTTTACAACACATTAAATAGGCAAAGTCCAGAAGTTAGTAGTGTTATATTAAGAATTGCATTATTCAAAGAAGTTCGTAAAAATAATGTAGAAACGCAAAAATACAGGAAACGTAAGCACATAATCCTTGTGAATTATATATAAAAAGAAAGGAAATAAGTCTTTGTTGAATGAACAATCACATATCATCTTTCTCTATACAAATAATAGAAACAGAAGAGGTTAGAGCCTAATAATATATTATAGGTTTTATCAAAGGTTACAGCCGAAAATTTTTTTTTGCAGCCATGTCAAAGCTACATATAATTCATTGTTAGTAATTGTTAGTAATAGTCTTTGACCTGCAGGAAATTAAAAAATCTTACAGCCATCGACCTGCTGGTAGTTTTGATAATAAAAGCTTATAGTTTATAACTCATGAAAATTATGAAAATGAATTTGATAATGCATGAAAAACTATTAACACTAATACTTTTTGAAATTGTTTTAATGCATTTCTGTACAATTATTAATTAAAACAATAATGGAAACAATGATAAATCAAATGTGCATATTTAAACAATAATAATTGTAAATAAAATAATCACGTACGCAGAATGTTTAAGGCAGTATCCTAATTGATCTGCGTGGATAGGGAATTCGAAAGAGAAATAGTTAATTTTGTTGTAGTTAGGGAGGGCACCAAATATACCAATTGAAAAAAAATATAAAATCTATCGTAAATGCAAAAGAAATTTAAATGTTAACCTTTTTTCCAGTTGATGAAAGTCAGTTGAATCTAAATGACTGTCCGTAAGATATTTGCGTCACGTTACAGTCGAAAAATCAGATTTCATTTAAATACTCTAATAAATTACCTCTTCCACTTTGAACTCGATAATGCTTCCACCTTCAATTTTATCCACCCTGAAATAAACTATTTTTTAATCATTAAACTTCAAAAATGGATTGCAAATAACATACCTATATTTTCAACTTACATGTTAAAGAAAATCTGAAGTCATAAGCCGAAGCTTGGACCTGTAATTTAGGACAAACATCCACAAAATTCATCCTTGCTTATCTTCTCTGTTTTCGACCGACATATTCTGCTTAATGCATCCAATAAATCCAATGAAAACTCTTGCGAACCTGTCATCCATATACAGTTATACACTATATACAGTTATACACTATAAACAACTTAACGTGCATACACAAATAATAAAAAATCCAATAAGCCAAAATGAACTAAAAACCTATGCATTGAGCGAATTCAACAGGGAAGCCAAAAGCACTGAGCTTAAACAATTAAATTTTGATCGACACCCTAATAAACACATGATATACAGAGAAAGAACCAAAAATGAATGCTACATCTAAAGCTAAAACAAAATCAAATCTAAAGCTCATCAATTTATCATTCAATCTACAAATGTGTGGAAGGCATATATTTGGAAAAAAAAATCAATTTGCTCTTGTAATCACAAAAAATCAATTTACCTGAGTTTCTGAAAAAAACTGGACCGATCTTTCAACTGGTATGGGTTTTGAGGTCTTTGTCAATTTGTTAGCTTTAGCTTATTGAAGCCGTCAGCATGCGCAAATCTTGCATCAAAACCCGTAAAGGCTGGAGGAGGCGAGGCCACTGTCGAAGAAGAAATGGACAGTGGGAAAACGACAGCCTTTATCCTCCTTTGTTGTTGACGTCGGGGGATGCGATAATTTTTTTCATTTTCGATTTAGGCCTGTTATGTAGGAAAATGGGGCTAGGGTTGAAAGGGGGAAGCAAAGGACGGAGAGGGATAGAGCGATAATGGGTGAGAAGGGAGAGGGATAGAGGGATAATGGGGGAGAAGGATGAGATCGTGTACGAATAACTGACCTCCGCTGTTTCAAAGGACAAATACATCCTTCGTTTTGTGATTGCAGTACGAAATGGAATGGGGTATTTTCGGAAATGCCAAAAAGGCTTCACTTTGACCGGTTTGACCAGGTATTTGCATTATAGTATAGATATATATATGAGAGCGTACTTGTTATTTTCTTATATAAAGATTTTAAATGATTTTGTATAAGAATATATTTTGATATATATAAAGCAATATTTCTTACTAATAAATGTTAAAGTAATTGGTTGGTAAAAATTATTGGAATTAAATAAAATAATGAGAATTAAGTGGTAATAGTAATATAACCAAATTGAAATTGAATGAAGATAAATTTGAAATGGATCCAAACTGAAATTAAAATCCTGAATTTGTATAAATGTTTTCAAAATAAAGATAATAACAAATTGGTTTCTAGATATGATAATCTTGGTTATTATCATAAATGGTGGTTGTGTTTAATAATGAAATGTTGTTAATGAGTAGGCAAGATGAAATGTTTTAGGGAAGTAAAACATTTAGGCAAGTATGACTTATAAATTGGAACTGAAGATGATATAAATTGTAAAGTTTAAAGTTTGAAATGGGAATTCAAATTGGGTAAGGTTGGCTGGATTAAGTAAATTGAATTTAACTTTGGGAAGGTTAAATGGGTTAACAAACAACCTGAAATGGAAATTTCAAGATGAAATTGAGATTTAACTTGGAAAGTTAAATGGTTAATTTGAATTGGGAGTTTGTGTGATCTCAAAATGGGTTTGGGATCTAGAAATCGGAAATGAATTTGATATTTTAAAATAAATTTAATGATATCATCCTATTGTTATTAATAATCTTTAAAAGTGTGAATTTGATTTGTTTGAATAAATGAGGAATGAAGTGTGGTAATATATCCATTACTCTGTTAAAGGGAAATTAAACTTTAATTTGGAATTTAGGATATGAATTACTTTAAACTAAAAATTTGAATTTGTAAATTAAAATTTATTTGAACTCTTATTTGAACCTTGAAATAAGTTAAGTAAAAGGTAATTTAAATGAAATTGGGACTCAAAATTAAATTGTTTAAAGATTGGGGATTAAATCAACATCTTAAAATTTAACTCGAATTTATATAATTCGAGATAGTTTAAAATTGAGATTTAAACTGAATTAGTTCAAGCTGAATTTGATTTGAATTAATGGGAATTTTGATTTAAGATGGATAAGTTTAAAAATTCAAATGAAAATTTTGAATTGGATTAATTTGAAATAAAATTGAAGATTGGATGAGTTCAAATTCAAATGGGAATTAAGAATAATTCATAAGGAAATTGAAATGATTTGAAATTGAAGTGGATTCAATTTGGAATTAGTCTAAATTAATTTAAATAATTTGGAATTGTAATTAAAGTAAATATGTTTAAAATCAAATGGGATTTGATTTGAATTTAGGAAAGAAATTGTGGATAATCCAACTTGAATTGGGACTGGATCAATTTAATGGAAAATTGATTGAAATGGAGATTGGGAAGTTGAACAGTTTGACTCTAGACTATTTTCAAATAAATTGTTTTAATATAAATATATTTTCCCAACTATTTACTATACAACTTTTCTTTTTAAACTCTAAAACTATCTTAAGCTTGTTTTACAATTACTTTCGTATAAAAATAAGGATTTATATTAGCAATCAATAATATCTCAAATACATCTATGGTTATGTAAATATATAAATGAACATAAGCTCATTCTAGAGCAATACATATATACTGTTAAGATACATGAAGTTGTAAAGAAGGCTAGAACAAATAAAAAGTACATAAGGGACATAATATACATATCTATGAACATAGATTAATATGAAAGTATGGAATAGACGAGATACGTATCATAAGTAGCTTATAAAAGAAGTTAAGTTAAATTAATGCAAGCCACCATATATCATTTCAGCCAGAAATTGAGATAAAAATCTCTGACCCAAAAGAAAAATGTTTGTACCAGATATACCTATCTCCTGTAAAATATTTGCTATATAGGTACATCCTCTTTGTTCAGCTCGTTCAAAGACAGCAAACCGGAGAAAAGAAAAAAAATAAAATAATAGGAAAGCATCACCATTTACAAACTTAAATGCAATTCATCAGAATAAACAAGAAGATCTAAGGGTTCAAGCTTGAAACTTTTCAACACAGTACTTGATCTCTGTTCAAACTTTTATTTTACAGGTGAGTAAACTAACTTTTTATACTAATCTGTGAATAACTTCACTTTTAAATTTAAAGGAGAATTTAGTTGCATGCCAGTGTGTTGAAATGAATATGTATTGTGAAAGTCCCGAATGTTGATGGATTGAGACAGGAGTTACTTCGGGAGAATCATCAGTCCAGACTTTCTATTCATCCAGGCGTAACCAAGATGTATCAAGATATGAAGAAGTTATATTGGTGGAAAGGTATGAAGCGAGATATTTCCATTTTCGTCAATAGGTGTGCGACTTGTCAGCAGGTCAAGGCGGATCATCAGAAGACCCCTGGTTTATTGCAGCCTCTTGAGATTCCAAATTGGAAGTGGGAACAAGTTTCTATGGATTTCATTGATGGTTTACCGAGGAATAGGAAGGGTAACGAGAGTATCTGGGTTATTGTGGATAGATTGACCAAATCAGCTCATTTCATTCCGGTCAAGTCTACCCATTCAGCTTCTAGTTTATCTGAGATTTACATGAGGGAGATTGTTCGTCTCCATGGTGTTCCTCTCAGTATCGTTTGTGATCGTGATCCTATCTTTACTAGTAGGTTTTGGAAAGCCTTTCAGGATTCTTTGGGTACTCATCTAAATCTGAGCACTGCTTACCATCCACAGACCGACGGTCAAACGGAAAGGGTGAATCAGATTCTAGAAGATCTTCTTCGTGCTTGTGTGCTTGATTTTGGAGGATCTTGGGAAGATCATCTCCATCTTGTCGAATTCACTTATAACAATAGTTATCAGGCCAGTATTGAGACATCTCCATTTTCTGCTCTTTACGGACGACCTTGTAGATCTCCTTCTTGTTGGATTGAATCCGGTAATCGTTTGGTTCTTGGTCCTGAGATGGTTCTGGAAGCTTCGGAGAGAGTTGAAGAGATTAAAAGGAAGATGAGGATTGCTCAGGATAGACAGAAGAAGTACGCTGATCGTCGAAGACGGAGTTTAGAGTTTGCTGTTGGTGATTTGGTTTTCCTTAAGGTCTCTCCCTTAAGGAATGTTATTCATTTCGGTCGTAGAGGAAAGCTTTCTCCTAGATTTGTAGGTCCTTTCCGCATTTTGGAAAGAATTGGATCTCTTGCTTATCGTCTGGATTTACCCGAGAAATTTTCTGGAATACACAACGTCTTTCATGTATCTCATCTTCGTCGCTATCTGCATGATCCATCTCTTATTATTCAGCCTTCTGCTCTTGATAGTTTGGATATCGAGCCAAATCTGACTGTTGAGAGGAAGCCACTTCGTATCGTCGATCGAGGTACGAAGCAGCTAAGAAGAAAACCTGTCAACCTGGTCAAAGTGCAGTGGAGCACTGATGAACGGGATTGCACCTGGGAGACGGAGGAGAGCATTCGTGCTTCGAATCCGGAATTGTTTACTTCAGGTACTTTTGCTATTCTGTCTTATCTTTCTTTGTTTTCCTTCTTCGTTCCTTTTCGAGGACGAAAAGCTGTGAGTGGGGGAGAGTGTAACAGCCCGATATTTTTAAATGAAATTTTAATTAAAAACAAAACATTTCGAAATATTAATTTAAATATAAAGTGTAGTAATTTGTATAAAACGAAAATTTAAAGCGTTACATTTCGTTACGTTTTGTCCGTTCTTAACTTTACATTAGAATCAAATTTTATTTATGATGATAATAGCTATTTTAAATTTGGTTTAAAAAAATACGTTATATTTTAAGAAACCGTTAACATTTTTTTTTAAATTTATTTAAATAAAGGAAACAAGTAACAAATTGTACGTTACTTCGGGCGTTACGCTGTACGTGCATTGTTCCATTGTCCATTAATTTCAGCTGTATATATTAGTTTGAAAATTTCAAAATCTTGCCTTACCTTCACGTGAGAAATAGTCCACTTACCCCTTTATCTCCCTTACGTTTCGTTCAACATTTATTTGCCTTAAATTCCTCTAACTGATCAAAACTTTTCGTTGCCTTCTTTCTACAAAAAGCAATAGTCAGCTGTTCATTTTTGTTTCGTTCAAAATTTTCATTTCTCCAAAAGGCATTCTCTGTAGCTTTTTGTTCAAATCTCGTGAGCAACCAGAAGGTAAACCTACCTTCTTCTTTTATTACTTTTTATTCTTCTTTTTCCTTATTTGCTGTTTGTAGCTTTTATCTCCCAGAAACCATCCCTTGCTCTGTTTCGGTTGCCTCCTCCATGCTCGTTACCACCCTTCGCCTGGCCGTGACACCACCATCCAGATCACCCTTTCCCCATACAAGATCCAACCCACCACGTCTCCAGCCTACCACCCACCAGGCAAAACCCACTATCCCCACGCCTATTCGCCACCATGCCTCCAACTTCACCATCACGGCAACCCCTGACACTCACCACTTGTCCCCAGCCTGCCACCACTGACCTCGCCGAGAACCACCACGAATCCTACCCAGTTCGCCACCATGTCTCCACCATGCCAGTCCACCATCACGCCCAGACCGAGCCCACTGCAGCCACCTTCGCCTGACGGAACCCAGACCGTGACCTCCCCTCCTTCGAGCGAACCTACCCCATACGCCACCACCACGTCACGTCCCAGGCCTCCCTGCCGAGCCACACCATGAGACCAGCCATTCAACCCTTGCCTCGTTTTGTTTTTTTTTGAGTGGTATTAGGTTTAGCCGAGACAAATAATATAGTTTACTGACTTATATTGATGAAGTGCAAAAAAATTCGTTTTGTTAGTCACCTGGGATTGAGTAGCATGGTTTCCAGAGCTTTTGTTTTGAAGTTTAAATATGTACTGCCTCTAACTTTTGTTTTGAAAACGAATATGTCCTTTTGCTTTAGTTTTAGTTGGTAACCGAGCCTATTTTTCTACTAGCATTTGTTTAAATTTAAATGTACTAGTGTATGTTGTCACCTTTGTTTTGTTTGTTTTGAATCTTAGTTATACCGTGCCTTTGACCTTTGAAAAAAAAAAATGTTTTGTCACTTTGCAAATTTAAAGGTTATAATCGATATTTCAAAAGTGGGCGTGCTATTGTTTTTTATTTTTAACCTGTTACTTTTTCGTTGTTTGCTTCATTGAAAATTCGTTATTCGTGCAATCTTAGATTTGATTATTTATTGTGCTTTTGGTTTGAATCTAGTTGGCGCATCCGCTAACGACTGATCGTGCTATCCGTGTGCTTTCGACTGACTTCGTACTTCTTTCTTTCCGAATCTCCAGCTCCGTAGAGGTGAGTAAATCTCACACGAATATCCATACTTATATGATTGTGAAACGACCGCAACTGAATGTGTAGAAATAAATAAACAAATAAATGATGTTATAACTACCTGTGATTTATTTATAGTTGATGTTAATTGTTGAAACTGCATATCGTATCATCTGTTATGTTCTATTCTTATTTTACTGTTATTCTATTCTGTTAAATCACACTGCAAGTTCCCTGTAGAATAGAATCACTATGGGTTGAAATGATACATACCCGAACGGACTTTAGAATAAGGGAAGGTCATTATGGGCTGAAATGATAGGCCTGAGCGATTTTCAATTAAATTTTATTTACTTGGGATTGCGGGTTTGAAATGATAAAACCCGGATTTTTCTTTGTAAATTACGGATTGAAATGATATAGTATCCGTATCACTTGAATTAGGCTAGAAAATATTATACAGACCCGTGGTTATTTTTCTGTATTTTCTGAATATTTTTAAATAGTTTAAAAATTGTAATAATATTAAATTTATTTAAACTGAATTTTTAAGTGATTTATTTAAAATAGAAATGATTTTTCTATGTGATAAATATAAATAAATGGAGGAATATTGATTTTTAAACGAAACTTAAATTTGAAATTTGAAAAAAAAAGAAAGATGGAAACTTAAGTTAATTTAATTAAAATGAAATTTAGTTTTAAATTGGTGAAAAAATGGAGTTTAAGTTTAAATGTTGAAAATGAATGTAATAAGCAAATTTGTAAGTTTTGGTTTTACTTGTAAAATTTCTCTTTAAAATAAATTAGTTAAAGGATTGAAAATGAACATTTTTAATGTATGATTTTATAAGTTTTAACTAGGTAGAATTCGTAGCACTTGTTAAGTGTTGTGGATTGTATAAGTGAACCAAAAGACTAAAATGAACTAAGGCTATGATAGTACTTGGTAAGTGCTGTTGTAGCAGAAACTAAAATTGAACCTGAACTAATAAAAGGGCTACTGTAGCACTTGTTAAGGACTGCAGTAGGCTGAAATATGATTTTGTTTAAAACTGAATTGTTATAGCAGTTATAAATGTTGTTTTGTTGAATAAAATTGTTTTCAAATATAACTTACCGCCGCATTTTTTTTTAAATGCCGTGAAAGCTGAAAGTTTAACGTTATTGTTTTTAAGTGAATAAGTGAACTCCGAAAAGGTTAGATTTTAGAAATTTAATATTTGATTTTTAAAAGAATAATGTCTTTGTTTTTTTTAAATGATTTAATTCGAAGTATATTTGAAAAATTGTTTTAAATCAATAACCACGGGTTATAATAACGATTGGTTGGCAAAGAGACCGGGATCGGATATGGACATACTCTCTATCGATACCGAAAACCACTTTGACAACCGTGTACGCGGTGGAGATTCCAGAATGAAGTAGGATGGTGGTGACGTTCTTAAGGTATTACGTGGACCCAACTCCTGTGAGTTGGCATAAGGTGGCTAAAACAGGAGCGATCTCGGACCAGTGAGGTAGCACCTCTTCTCGGACACATTTCTTCGACATTATACTCTTACTTGTGACTTGACTAGATGGCCATCCTCCGATTTGGGAATGTTGTTCGAGGTGGAACGGTAGTGGCTGCTATGCGTATCCATCAGTCCGTGTGCGTAATTGGTATATCTACCCTGGCATTGCCTAGTTGTGCCGTGTCACCTACCATATCGAGCTTTACTACGATTATGATTTTAAGATCCGACCGCGTTAAGGTTCTCCATCCCCTTAACGCTATTTTCCGATATGATTATACTTTACTTATTTAGACACTATTATAATAGCGATATTACTACATAGTAGATAGTTTAACGGATCCTTAGAGGATGGGCGGTCCCAAGCATCTTCTAAGTTACTTGTACCTTTACTACAGTTCATTTGAGTTGGTTTACATTGTATAAGTATGTATATCCTGACTCGAGTGTTATGTTTTATTTTACGCTCGGGTCAGCCTGAGTATTCACAGCTTTGGATTCACCTTTCTGGAGCTTGGAATCACTGGAGATTCTGCTTATCTAGTTATCTTCCTATTTCAGTTTCAGTTGTCTTATTTCAGCTTTTGTTTTAGAGACTTGTGTATTTGGGATTTCTATTGTACTTGTTTCAGCACTGTATTGGGTTTCAGACTATGTATTTTGTATTTGATTTTAGACTATGTATTTTAGTGGCTTCATGAACCACTATGGTTATTTTAAATTCCGCTGCGAGTTATTCTGATATTTCTGTGTCTGTGATTCTGTGAATGATTTTATTTGCTCCAAATTTTATTACAATTTGTTATTTTGCATTATTCAAGTCTGACATGTGTGGATTATTGTCGATTTGAATGGTCCAAAATAGTGGGTCGTTACATGTTGTGTGTATGTATAAATGATTGGAATGTATGCTTGTTACAGAGGAATACTCTCTGTTTATAATTTCAAATTTACTGATATTGATTTAAAATTCATATTCTCTTAAATCAATTGTCGTTAGGACTTAATGTACAAGCCAAGTTGTGGTTTATCTCGGATTATCATTCAAAAAAAATTTAATTTAGTCAGATTAAAGCCTGAGAGTCACTGACAAACCAAAAACAATAGTACATGTAATTATAGGTCAAAAACTCCAACATTGTAATTTATAAATTCAGTATTATAGATTGAATATATAAATGAAAATATGATTTTTAAAACTAAAATCTGGACTTTTAGTTTGGGAAGTAAAGAACAGTTCTGGGATGAACCAGAAATGAAATTTTGGGTTTTTCTGGTGATCCAAGTGTTTGGAGAGGTCGGGATCTTGGGTGCTGATGGAGGAGTGATCATGAATGATGGGAAAATTGCCAGAAGTTGTTCGGCATCACTGTGGCGATAGAGATTGTTCGATTAAGTTTAGAACCCTAGTTCTTATCTGGGTTGAGTTTTGATTTGGTTCGACTTCCTCAGTGGATCGAGTGCAAGGAGGCTTGGGGTGTTGAAAGTTGGTGGGTTGACGAGGGCAGGGCCGAAGTTGTAGAGTTTCCGGTGGTCAGAGCTTCGAGGACGAGGCATTGACAGATTGGGTGGCGGTTTCTGTACCTGTTCCAGATTTTGGCGGTGAGGCTCGAATTTGATTTCGAGTGTGTAGTAATGACCTGATGATTGTAATGAGATGTGAGGGTGATCGATGACGTGTTTGGGTCATCAGGGTGGGTCGACGATTGGTGGATGGTCGGTGCATGTGCACTGTGTGCATTTGCTGGTGATGATGTTTTGGTTTGAGCCGAGTTGTACTCAAGTTTTATTCGAGAAAATTTAAGTGTTGGCCCGAAGTAGGAAGGGTTGTGACTCGAAGCGAATTAGTTGGCCTCGGGACATTTGATAGTTACAGGTTTTCATAAAAACCTGTCTGTTGAAATTTGAAACCGATTTAAATTTCAGGTAGGAAAGTTTAATCAGATTTTTTTAACTTTTGAATCCTAGTTTGAAATAAATGAAGTTTTTTTTATATAATCTGAATTATTTAAACAACTTTAAAGGGTTCTAACATGGGTAATTTGTAAAAGTTAAATTGTAAATTATCTCGATTCTTGAATTTGAAATAAAATCCAAATGTGAATTTAAAATAAAGTATTTCCAAGATTTGTAAATGATGACTTAATCATTTATAAAGGAAATGATTTTTCTTAACGCTAATTTAGACTTAATTATTGGAAATTTCATTAATTAAATAAGTTAATAAATTCAGAATTTAATTAGTAAAGTTATTAAGGGTTTTAAAATAATTTATTAAGGATTAAGTAAATTAATTTGTAAATTTAGAATTAACTAAAATTGAAGTTAATAATGTTTAATTAAGCTTAATTACTTAGGAAAGTAATTAGGAAGTTATTAATGGCTAATGAAATCATTAACCGGGAATTATTTTAATAATTAATCAACTTAAATACTTAAAGGATAATCATTTATGGAATTGGATAAGTATAATACTTACTGAAAGAGATTAAGAAATAAATTACTCATTGTAATTAATTAAGTTAATATGATTAGTTTAAGATAATTAATTAACTTTAATTAATTAATTTTAATCACTGGATGATTTGTTAGCAAATTACGTAATGTCATTAATGAAGAATAATTACTTAAGAAAGTAATTAATGGATAGTTACTGATTGTAATTAATGGAGTAATAAGGATAATTAATTACTGAATGGAATCAATCACAAGATTTATTAAAGATAATAAATATGGGAGTAATTTGTTATATAACTAAATTAATTAAGGATAGATGGTATCACCGGAGCTTGGTGATATGATATGGTTGGGTGCACATTGAAATGAGATTATTTTATGATGATAAATTGCTGAAAAAAGGGTGACATTCAGTATTTTATAAGTAAGTTGTATTCACTCGAAACTTGTGATAAGATGACATTGGATGCGAAGAGACCAGAGTCGGGTATTAGCTAATACTCGAAATCCATTCGATTCTTTAAATTGATATGGGGAATCAATAGGCTGAAATGGAATGATTTAAGTGAACTTGACCTTTGATTCTAAGTTTTGATACTTAGAAATGAATGTGTAAAACAAGTGATGTTTATAACAAAATTTGAATTGGTAATTTGATACGAAATACCTCTGGTTTTAAATAGGTTTTATAGCTTGGTATTTTATGTTGGATGAGTTTACTCACGCTGGTTTCCAGCCTGACCCGGGTGTTACTTTGATGTAATGCTCGGGTCAGACCGAGTATTACAGATTTTCAAGTAAGGACGTTCTGGAGCTCAGGAGACGAGCTGGATGGCAGGAACGTATGGAGTGTTTCCGCTGTGATATTTCTTTTTATCTGGGATATGTTGATTTGTATATGTCCAGTGATTGTGTATATGTATAACTCTGATCTATAAAATGTAAATGTACTGATACAGTTCTTCTTTGTAAAACTGTTATTTTACTTTATATTATATTTTGATCCGCTGCGAATGTGAGAATCTGTATTGTGTTTCTGTTTCTTCTTCTTCTATCTCTTTCTTCTTTCCTAACTATCTGGAATTTTCGGGATCGAAAATTTCGGGTCGTTACAGATTGATTGAAAGTAATTAAATTAGTATCGAGACCCTATAATTGCTTATAAATATATGTTTGGCAAGTGATTTATGAAATTTATGTGTTTAGCTAGCTAAATAAATGAATTGTTATTAAATTTCATGTTTTTGGTACTTACTTGTTTAAATTGAGTAAGTATAAGTGTATGGAGCTGTTGGCTTGATTTTTGGTCGCGCAAACTGCAAATAAAATAAGCCGCTTGCTTAAAAATGCTAAAATTAGGTACGTTTTTAGATTAAATACTATGAAAATATAAAACATTGATATATATTTTGTTTTCGACCGTGTGGGTCGATGTATATATTTTTATCTCTTTTGTCATATTGAAAAAGGTCCTCCGTACAAAGGAGACTCTACCAAAAAATTTCGGAAATTTAGGGTGTTTGGAAATTTTTGAAAATTTTAGTTAACTAAAAATTTGAGTTTCAAATTGAAATTGAAATAAGAGATTTTGGAATTAGAATTGAAAACTAGTTATTTTGGTTGGAACTAAAAGATTTGGAAAGTGAAATATCAATTTTTCACTAAGTGGGTTTGAATAAGTTAATGGGTTTGAGGCATTTTTCCTACCTTAGCAATTTCAGAGACGAAATTCTTTCAAGAGGGGAGGAATGTAACGACCCGGATTTTTCGTCGTTTGATTTTAAATATTTAAATGGTTTAAATATTGGATTTGAAATCATAATTTAGTTAGTAAGATTTTAAAACTGGATTTTCAAGCGATTTCGTAAATTTTGGAAATCATGAATTTAATCGATGCGTTAAAATAGCAATCCGAGGCACAGTCTCGGAATTCGACGAAACTAGTTCCATTGGGTCTGCAATAGTGTCTTATTATTGGATTTCAAATTTCATAGCATTTGGAGTTATCGTTTGGTCGTTCGGGATAGAAACACGCTGAAATTTATATTGAAAATTCAATAAAATAATTGGGTCCAAAAGCTATCTTCTCCATACGATCGAATTATGACTCAAAACGTTTTCCATTGCGTTCAGAATAGTGGGATAACATTATAAACGCCTAGCGGCAAACCTCAATAGGGGTTTGAAATTTTGGGTTATGCAAAGCGGTATAGTTTATATTTATAAATAAAATAAGATCAAATCAAGGTCAATTCTCTCAGCTGACCTACCTTCCCCCTTTCACGTGTAAATCACGTCTTCCCCCTTTCTTTTCAGTAAATCCACAAGCCGCCTCCATTTATTTGAAATCATGCCTACTCCTTGTACATGCTTCTTCCTTCTTTTTAAATACACAACCGAGAAAGAAAAAAATGAATTCAATTCCATTTTCCCTCGTTCCTTTAACCCTCGTTCCTTTTCAATCCAGAATCGATTCGAATATGAAATCATGTCGTATAAAAAAAATTAAATCAATCAGGAGAGAAAGATAAATCGCAACTCTGGTCGAACTCGAACTGCGAATGAAAGCAAGGATGGAGGCCGCATGAGGCGGGATGACCAGGGATATGATCGGTAGCGCGACTCTTGAGGGGACAATCTAAGCGAGGCAATTCTAGGTTTTGGAATCGATTTGTATATGCTCGAGTGCGAGTGGTCGAAGGTGGCAGTTTGTAGCCATATTCGCGGTGCTGGGTGAGTCGACTAAGGTCTAGACCTCTGGCATAAGGTGTAAGGAACTGGGCGCTTGCCTATTGGCCGGAGCTGCGTCGATGAAGCGAAGTTTGGTGGTCTCGAGCCTGGTAACGTGTGTGAGCAGATGAGGATTAAGGTGAGGTCAATTTTAATTTTATGGTTAAGTTGATTAAAATTTTAATTTAATTAAGGTTAATTTGCTGTAACAATTTCAATTAATTTGAATAATTTTAATTAATTAAAAGGATGCTTATAAAATGATATAACGTTATTAAGAGGTACAAAAATAATGGAAACAAGACGAGTTTGTATTCGTAGATGAGAGATATACAAGCTTAAATTTAAAATCTGGATGTCGACCAATTTAAATATCAAGGTGAGTAAATCTCACACATTTAGATAATTAGTGTTATTTTAAAAATAGTTGAATGATTGGGTGAATTGATAATTTATTATTATTTGTTAGACGATATATTATATATATAGTAGTATATATATTAGTAGTTGGATTGATATTCCCGCACATTATAGCGGATGAGACCCTATGCGCCACGCATAATAGCGGATGACCCCCTCGAAGTGGGATTGGTATTTTTATGTTGTATAAACATTTGTGAATGCAGGGAAACAAGTTGAAGGGATCTAACTGGATTCCTCAAAATTTTGAATTTAATTTCAAATATTGTGATATATGGTTTGTGTACGATAATCTATTATAGATTATTGTAGTGATTCGAATTTTTTGATGTTGTTGTAGCACTGGCGTGAATTTTGGTATTTTAAATGCCATAAATATATTTTTAAAATTTAAGGAATTAAAGGGAATTTTTGATATAAAAATATTTATATTGGAATTGGGGGTATTTTAAAGAAATTGAGTTAGAAAAAAATATATTCGATTTTTGGTTATACTTAACTATTCGTGAATTGTTTAAATGGAGTTTTTTTTTCGATTTATATACAAGAATTTATAAATAATATTCTGGAAATATAAAAAAAAGAGTCGAAGTCGATATTAAAAATAGCTTGAAAGTTATAAATGAGATTTATAAAGAAATGAATTTATAAAATGAAATTTTATAAACAAGATTGCTTTTATAAACAAGTAAAACTCAAAGGAGTATAAGAATTAATAAACGATGCTGATAAAAAAGGTAACCGATATTAGTTGCTAAATTGGGAGTATAAAATTCATAGGTGAATTTATATTAGAATATGGAAATATGGTGAGAAAAATAGTGGATACTAATTTTGAAAAGTAAAAAAGGGTTAAGGAGATCGTAATGGAAGTGATGTGATGTGGTTCGAGAGGAATTTATAAAATTTAATTGGTTATTGAGGTTTTAGACATATATTTTTAATTCTAAGAAGTTAAGTTTGTTTTTAAAAGGAAAATTTTATTATTTAAAACTATGAAATTTTAAACTAGTTAGGATTAAAATACTTCGGTAAGTAGATTTTCAAATATTAAGTATTTATTTTAGTAAATTCTAACTTTTAAAATCAGCCTTGAAAATTTATTTGTTTATCTAAAAATAAGTTATTGATGTTATAAAATTGTTTTCGATATTTAAAAAAAATTTACTTGAACATGTTTCAAAAATAAATTATTATTCTTTTAAATACTTATTATATATATAGAGTTTTAAAGTGATTAAAATTTTTATTTATAAATTCTCTCGAGATTCGTAAATGGGGCTTATAAATGGATATGATTTTGAGGAGAGAAAATTTAGTAGTGACTCCAGAGACATTGGGATAAGTTACAGAATATTCTCAGAAGCGTTAATATTGAGAGATTTCGGAAAAATAAGACTTATAATATTTTCTTAAGTATAAAAATGTTTTGGTTATCGTAAGGGAAAAACCCATCGTGTTTATGTGTGACGCGGTCTTACGAGATTCCTTTGTTTTTCAAAGGATTTTGATAGCTCTAATAATTCAAATTGAGTGTATTTTCTCACGCTGGTTTTCCTGACTGACTCGGGTGTTATTTTATTATAATACTCGGGTCAGACCGAGTATTACAGATTTATGATAGGATGCTATAGAGCTCAAGAGACGACCCGGATGACAGAAACGTATTTCCATACTTGACTTTTATTCCCGCTGTATGAGGACAAGTAATTATAACTATCCAGATTGATGTATTGGTCATTGTACTCTGATTATTGTATGTATATAAACAATTACTGATTCTTTTGTATAAAAATATGTTATTATATATAATATTTTGTTCCGCTGCATCTGTGAGATTCGATGTATGTTGTTTTATTTTCATCTATTTCTTTCTTCGTCTTTACCCTAGTTATTCGCTCTTTCGTACAATTTGGGTTGAACAAGATTAAATTATGGTCGACTCAAAGGGTACAGAACAGCGGGTCATTACATTAGGCTAACATTTTTGAGACGCCAATGACAAATGAATGACCTTTTTCAACAACCTCAGTTGCACGACCTAAGTTAAACAGTAGCGGCAAATTATGGAATATTTTTAGAGAAATTAAACATGAATGTGAAGACATGCACACAAGGTGATTGATGAGAAGAACATCAAAAGTACGAAGCTCACAAACCATGCCCTTAAAGGCATCATTACCATTAAAGAATAATGTTGTATAAAAGTTTTTATACAACAAATTAATCGTACACATTCTTTGAAGTAAAGAATGTAATGAATTAGGATTTAGGAAGCTTTATCCAAAAATTTCATGGAATTAGTATAATTATATAGAAGCGGTTAATCATGATTGCTTTCTAGAAATTATGTTGTTTTAGAAAAGATAAACATGTCGTAAAAATTATAACGAAGAGGGAGCTCGGCACATAGTTTTGAAAGGCACGCTACGATGCATACCAAAGCACAAGTCGTGATGCAGCGTTTGCGCCTTTCATTTGCATTATACGGTGCACATAGAAAGGCGAAACAAATGGCGCAAATGGAGCTTGTGGCACAAATGAAGTTTTTTAATTATTTAATTGTTTTCTACATTTTTTATATTTATTTTTCATCTTTTCCAATCCAATCTAATCTTCAACAATGGTTGAATGTATTGTATATTTTTATTAGATATATGATTACACTTCAAACTAATCTCCAACAAACTTTGAACTATTTGTTTATATCATTATCGCATCGAACTACAATGGACAATTAGAACTGAAATATGCAAATCTGAAACAAACTGATCCGAACCCGACGTGAACATGATGGGTTCCTCTGGGTCTGGTCTAGTTGATAAAAAATAACGTGAAGTACCGATCCAGCTTGCAAGTGTAGACAAAAAATAAGAAAATATATGCATTTTTTTAAGGGACAGTTTGGCACAGGTCCCTAATAAGTTTCAAAATACACAAAAACCCCAGTAAAATAAAGTTTGTAAATTAGGTCCCTAGAATTAAGTTACTGAATAATGACATACACTTATGCAATTATTCAGTGAGTAATTGCAGACATTTATGCAATTATATCAAAAAATTGCAGAAAATTCGGCAATTATTCATCCAAAAAATTGCGGAAAATTCCGCAATTATTCACCCAAAAAATTGCGGAAATTTACGCAATTTTTTCAAAAAGTTGCGGAAAATTCCGCAATTATTCACCAAAAAAATACATAACTATATGCAATTACTTAGTAACTTAATTCTAGGGACCTAATTTACACACTTTTTTTTACTGGGGTTTTTGTATATTTTGAAACTTACTAGGGACATGAGCCTAATATTCACTTTTTTTAATCTTACCAAAACCAATCAGATCCGTATCGAACCTAGAGTCGGGTCAACATTTTAAAATATACAATTTTGGACTAGACAATAACCACCCTACACAAGCCAAATAACCTCGAACGGTCGCATTCTCCAAATTAATCACGTATGAGCTTCGAACTATATGTTGTAATTATTATTGCACCAAACAAATAATCTCAAATGGTTGTATTTTCCAATTATTCTGCTACGAACTTCGAATGTATGTTCCTATTACGGTCGCATCAAATAAATTGTCGGTCCATATGAGGTAGTGAGAAAGATATTGAAACTTATGAATCTGATGATGCAAATATTGATTTAGAAAATATGTTGAATCAGATTCAGATTTCTAGTTTATTGGCAATATGTGCTACTATCTTAGATTTTGGCTTTTAAAGACTATTATGCTTAACATTTTATGCTTATGTATTATATTTGATGATGTTTTTTGCAAAATATCTAAAAAAATCTTTGTTACACATGTTTTAGTAAAAAAAATTATATTGAACTTTTAGGATTAATTGTTATATATATTATGAGGGAATTAGACAAAAGGACAAACTTTAAAAAAAAATTAGACTGAAGGACAACAAGTTTCATTTTGGGTTGAAGGAAAAGAGACAGCGGGTTAGTGTGGGGAAATAAGGTTTCTATTTTTGAGATCGGATTTTTCTTTAATGTGCTAAATATATTTACCACAGTTATTGCTGGCACTTCTTTGAAATTTAGATGATCTGACATGTAGTTAAAAAACAATTCCTTAAGAACAGGCTCGGTTGGTTTCTCAGAACTCATAAAATCGTCACTATCAGTAGACCACCTTTTGAGAAACTATGAGATTTGAATCTCAAGCTACCAATTTGTCCTGTTAGAACACCCAATACATACGACCCAGGCTTCTATGGAGGTATTGAAAATGATATAACATTTTTCCCAAGCCTAAGAATGGGGGAATCTGACCGTTTTGTTGACTGCAAAGTAGAAGAGGCATTCAAGAAAAAAAGGCAGTAAAAAAAGGGCCCGTGCAACTTGAAGCATAATATGTAACTTCAAAATATTCTTGGATGTAGATACTTTAAATTGTCATTATATGTAACTTTTTTGTAACATCTTCATCTTTAGAGTTGCTTCATATTATTAATGGAAGTAGCCTTTCAGTTCTCATATACGCATCATTGAACAAAAGATACTGCAAATTATGGAACAGACAACAAGCAGTATTGATCAAAAAGATATCGGAAACGGTAAAAATTTCACAACTGCACAGGTTATTATACCTTGACTCCTTTATCTAATGTCAATGTAGCCATGAATGTCAAACTAAGAGATTCAAGGGAGATATCAAGAAAACCACTCCAAATTGTAATTAACAATGAACTTGGGCCCCGATTGTAGATAATCGTATTACCAAAACAGTAAGTAACAACAAAAACAGTGTAAGAACTGTACGAAAAACGTGCACACGGATGCACAAGAATAAGATACTGGTATAAAACAGTAAGGAATTCTGATGCTTGCCATAGCAATCTCCTTAAAACTTTATTTGCAAAGTTTACCAAGATACAACAGAATAATCTGTATGAGATTATGACAAGTATGCCTACTCTGTTATTTGATAATGCTTTGATTTGAGAATAGAATGAAGATGAAGAAGAAGGAACGAGGAATGTGGTCAGTATTCTTCTTCTTTTAGAATCTTCAATGGTTGCGTCTGTTTTGTTGAATCAAAGAGTCATCTACAACATCCAACAAATGTTTCTATTCGTTAGTCATTTGTAATGCCCTACAGTCATTTCTGTTCGTCTGTCATTTGCAACGCCCAACAGTCGTTTCTGTTCATCCCTCATTTGTAACGCCCAACAGTCATTTCTGTTTGTCAGTCATTTGCAACGTCCAACCGTCGTTTTTGTTCGTCTATTATTTATAACGCCTGACAGTTGTTTCTGTTTTGAGCCAATCGTCGTATCCGTCCATCGCCAACAGTCGCATTATTTGAACCAGTCATGTTTATTCATCGTATTTGCGTTTTTTTTGAAAAACTACATTTTGAAACAGGCTTTGTTTTTTCTAGCAAAAAGATAGTAACACATTAGACCTAAACCTGAACCGACCGGCCAATCAATCGGTTTGATGGGCGGGTGGCGCACGCGCGTTTGTTTTTAAACCATGGCCATATAGGTCCTCCACTCGCACAAAATTACCGAACCCTAAAGTCCAATATAGGTTGATGGGAATGAGTATATAAATATGAAAAACTTCTTGGTTTTTGACGAAGTGCGACTATATCTTCATTTACCTATGCAAGGATCTCTAACAATCCTCCACATGAATGACGATATATGACTCCACACAGAAAGGGGAATATCACAGAGTATATATGGAAAAATACTATATCAAGGATAAGTTGATATTTTATTTTGAATTTTCCCTAGTAAAACTTATTAGATATTCTTGGCTAATCTGTGAATTATTTCATCTTGAACCATAAATCGTTCCATAAAGAGCCAACCCAACTCACACTGGTGGTCGCATCTATAAAGAGTATCATACATATACTCCACATGGCGTTTTCAAGATATGTACATAATTAAATGCACAGCCTAATCATTTTAACACTTTTGTAGGCATGCATTCTATTATGCATCATAGGAATGGAGTAGGACTAAGTCCAAAGAAATGCATTACTTCTTGAGTTACTTAGTACTGATTTTCCTATTAATCCTAGTCTGTGGGATCTCCAGTTGCTAGGATAGGTTTCCGTACACGGTAACTTTTTTGGTTTAGGCATTTAAGCCCATTCCTCTCAGTGCGTAGTCAATTTTCTCTCTTGATAACCCTTTAGTAAATGGATCCGCTAGGTTATCATCAGTTCTTACCTAATCAATGGAAATAGTTCCATTTGAGAGTAACCGCCTAACTGTTTTATGGCGTCGAGGAATGTGTCGTGATTTTCCATTACACAAAGTTTTGTGCTCTACTTAACACTGCATCATTATTGTAATGAATACATATGGCCGTTATAGGTTTGCACCAAAATGGAATTTCTTTTAAAAGTTGACGATGCCATTCTACTTCTTTACCTTCTTTATCTAATGCGATGAACTCAGATTCCATAGTGGATCGAGATATGCATGTTTGTTTAGTAGATTTTCATAACATTGCTGCTAGGCATGTCGATGGGCAGGGTTCGGTCCGGGTATTATAAAACCCGGACCCGAGTCCAATTACAATAATTAAAACCCGAACCCGACCCGAACCCGCAGGGTATTTCAACCCAATATCCGAGCCCGACCCGTCGGGCTTTTTAAGCCCGTTGGGTAATAACTATATACCTAACTCAGAATATTTATATTAAAACCATATTTTAAAACTAAAACTTTGGTAAAATTTGTATACAAACAATGTTAACATATAAATTGAACGGTGATGCAGTCAAACTCATAACAAATATGTGCAAAAACATCTACATGTAAACAAACAAAATGGTAAATAAATAACATACGCACTCATGTTTTGATACGACGAAAAACTAATAGTCGAGTCGGGCCCTAATCGGGCCGGGTTTTGATAAAACCGTACGCGACCCGGATCGGGCCTGAGTTGGGCTTGGGTAGTAAAAGGCAAAACCCGTGCCCGCATAAATAGGGCGGGCTCGGGCCGGGCTCGGGCCGAAATCCGTACCATTGACAGGCCTAATTACTGCTTCTGTGAGGGTAAAGACATAACTACTTGTTGATTTAGATTCCTTTGAATCTGAAATCCAGTTTACATCACTATATCCTTCCAAGATGGTAGAATATTTTCGGTAATGTAATGAAATGTTTGTGGTATTCTTTAAATATCCCAACACTCTCAGTAGTGCTTTCCAGTGTTCCTTCCCTAGGTTACTTGTATACCTGCTTCATCGACTTACTACATAAGCAATATCTGGTCTTGTGCAATTCATGAGATACATTAAACATCATATTGCACGAGAGTATTCCAGTTGCATTACACTCTCATTAGTGTTTTTGTGCAATACTTCCGATGGATTATAAGGTGTTCTTACCCCTTTGATTCCATAATTTTGGAAATTTTCAATCACTTTTTCTACATTGCGTGACTGAGATAATTCAATTCCAGTAGTTGTTTTTATTATTTTGATTTCCAAAATAATGTTTGCAACTTCTAAGTCTTTTATATCAAAATTGTTGATTAAAATTTTCTTTATGGTCTAGATAACTTTAATGTTGGGACCAAAGATTAGCATATCGTCCATATATAGACAAATCATTACATATGATTGTCCAACTAGTTTGTAGTAAACACATTTATCACATCCATTTATATGAAAATCATTTTTCATCATGACACTATCAAATTTTTTATGCCATTGTTTCGAAGCTTGTTTGAGTCTGTATAATGATTTGACTAATCTACAGACTTTGTTCTCATTTCACTTGAAAATAAAACCTTCAAGTTGCTCCATGTAAATCTCCTCATCGAGATCTTCATTAATGAATGCTGTTTTTACATCCATTTGATGAATTCTAATATTACAGATGGATGTAGTTGCTATTAGCATTCTTATAGAGGTTATTCGTGTAACCGGTGAATAGGTATCAATTATTCTCCCTCAGCCTAATTTTTTTTCAAAGTTTGTCCTTATGCCTATTCTCCACGTATTATAATATATTTATAAAAATAAATTTAAACATGTGCAGAAAGTTAAAAAAGTGAATGATTTGTCACGTCATGCGTCAAGCCTCCGATGAGGCATTATACCTTTTTGCATCGTGTGTCATCAATACTTTGGCTCAACTTCAAGACAATCTTACATATCAGTGTGAATGAAACTGAAAATCAACGATATAAAAGGAAATGGTGAAAACAACTAAAGAATGTTATCACCAAAAGTCATTTCAACTTTGTTGAAACCTTAAAGAATGCAGAAGAAGGATTCATGAAGAATGATAACAATAGCATGACCTTTCAAAAGAGTCGAAGAGATGCTTCTACAAAATATTAGGTGAGCAGTAGACTTTCAAAGAGGTCGAAAGGGGATGAGGCTACCCTTTCGCTTCATTTAACCCCTTTCAAAACAGTTGGGTTCGCATGAGAAATAGGGATTCATATAAGTTAAAAGCACCTTTCGAAGGTGTTAGACAACAAGCTTCCATATTTGCATCAAACCTTTTGAAACAATGGGATTCATATAAGAAAGCATTGATCAGCCTTCCAAATTGGATGAAACCTTCCACGAGTATCCAATATATCTTCCTCAAACACCAAAAGTTGGAGGTTCCGCATTAGTCAACGGGAATTCTTTCAACAACTACCTTCCGTAAGTAAGCCTTATACTATGTTTCAACTCATTCGGAGCCCAAAAATACACCTTTCGACGGCGATGAAAGCCAACCCCCTCTCCTACTTACACAGCACATCAACAACAAGGTGAAGGCCGACTTTATACCTTTCGATGGAGTCGAAAGGCCCCAAGTTCCATTCAATAGCAAAGTTAGAAGGGCATCCTGAATCCAACGGCGATGAAAGTTTTTCAAGACACCCTTTCGACTAAGTCGAAAGGACTGATGCGAAAGGGTCCAGTCTATGCTAATAAATAAGACCCAAGGGGTATCGTTTTGGGGATCCAAATTCATTCATTTGATACTTGTTCTTTTCATAAATTTGTAAACCCTAAATCCGTAAATCAAATTGGTGGTTTACTTCTTTGTAATACTTAGGCCACTTGTATTCCTGAAAAATTATTAATAAAGAAAGTGCATGGTTTCTTTTCGACTACATTGATTCTGATATGCTATTTATATATGGTTCTAGTTATGGATTACATGTATCAACGCCAATCGAAAGGTTACCTTTTGAAGGAGCAAAGACTCTGATTCGATTAAAACCCCTAGATCTCCATTAGGTCCCAACCTTAGGTTATCTCAACTACTTTGAAAGAGTGTTTCGAAGGGATCTTAAGTCATCTCGATTGATTTGAAGGGAGGTTTTAAAGGAGTTCTAATTATCTTAACTATTTTGAAAGGTGGTTTCGAAGGAGTTTTATATTACCTTGACTGGTTTGAAAGGTGCTTTCGAAGAAGCAATCCTCACTCTTAATCTTACTTTGGGGTGTTAACAAGACTTCTTGTTAACATTTTTGGTGCTAGAAGGAAGGCTCGAACCTTCGACTTTGTAGAATTCTCGACCTTACTTTCCTCTATCCCTATTCCATTCCACATTAACCTTAGACTCTACACCATAATGTTTAGCAAAGTCAAAAAATCCGAACAAGGATCTTCAGAACACTTTAATAAAATTGTTGAAGGTTCAAGGCTATATGAAGAACAAATCTTAAGATTAGAAGATTTAAGAGTCATGAAAAAGAGGAGAGATGAATCTTATGATTCAAACAATTGGAGCTTAAACCCATTCCACATTGGCCCTACATCCATCTTTGTTTTAGGAGAAGAAAGATGCAAGCATGATAATTTGTTCGGTCAAATGAAGAAGGCTATCCAGAGTAATGCAAAAGGGACTATCTTTGAAGAGGGAACGTGGTTGATTATTACACCTTTGCTCAAAAATGGCATATAGTGACAAGTGGATCATTACCTACATACGAGCTTCGAAAGGTTTTGAAAAGGAAATTGGTCATTGAGGGTGAAGCTCCTGAATCAAGGAACAAAAAAAAAATCTAGAAATCATCCTCAAAAGACAAGTTTCAAATCAAGACTCCCTAAGGAATGCAATCAGACTACAACGATTGAGAACGTTTATATACTAACTAGGGAGGAACTCAACTATTGGCAATCTAGAAAGAAAACACCCAAATACGAAAGTTGCGGAGGATCCTACTACCACTATCACATGATGAATGGGCACGAAACAAATCAATGTAGAGCACTTAAAGGAATGGTTATCAACTTTTTCAGACAAGGGAAGATCCATAGATTTGTATAACAACCCTAGAAAAATTTAATAAAGCACCTTTTAAAGAGAATCTACATGGTTGGGAGTAAAATTTACCTTAATCTTGGAAATTACCTTAAATGGTTATAAGCCTTTGGCTGTGCCGAGTTGGCCAAGTTAAAGCACCTCCTGAAAGGAGGTTAGAGTAAACCTTTATCCACGCCATGCTATGACTAGGTTAAAGTATTTACAATCCATTGATCGCACCATATTTTAGCCAGATAAAGGCACCCACTTGAGGGGGACAGAGTAAGCCCTTGGTCCTGCAACGCTATAGCCTGGCCAAGGCACCAACCAACCTTCAGTCCCTCCTATAAGGCCTAGTTGGAGAACCTCTTAGAGGATGGAGAAAGCTCTTGGTCCCGCCACGCCATGGCCTGGCCAAGGCGTCGAACAAGCCTTCAGTCCCACCTATAAGGCCTGGTTGGAACCCCTTATGGAGGGAGGTTGGGTAAGTCTTTGGGTCATGCTTGTGATAAACTAACCAAGTGAACAAAACAACAATGGACTATGATGTCCAAGCCTGAGAAGTGGCACACCAAACAATGAAAACATACAGAGCCTAAAGGATGCACATGTCAATAGAATCAAAGCCCAAAGAGTGGTGCAAAATAAAAGGCTCAAATAAGAATTTACAGCCTTCGACTGATTTCCGAAATAGAATTTCTTGACTTCACTTTTAATATCTAAATATGGGTTTCGGGTCTCTTACTATTGATTTTTGGTCTTCACTTACCAGAATCTGTGTTTCAGATCTCTTACCATTACTTTTTGGACTTCACTCATTAATGCTTGACTCTGGCTTGAGGACCTCTATTATTAAGACCTATATTATTAATTCTATGATTAGATTTCCAGAGTCTGATTTCTGGTCTTCTCTCATAATTACCAAAGTTGGATCTCAGGACTTCTATTCATTTCTAACTATGGAATTTCTCTTCACTTATTATGTGCACATGTTGAGATATCTGTTAACCGCCATTACTTAGTATTTTGGAATTTTATTACCAGGATTCCTCATGCTATTGCTAATAATATGAAGAAACACTGAATATATTCTTACGTAGATTTCAAACTAATAATAAGAAATGTTGTCTACTTTGTACTTTTGAGGAAAACAAGATCAATAAGAAAGACTAAATGGATCAACAAATACAAAAACCTTAGTCAAAGTTCATGTAACGACCCTAGATTTTAATTTATTTAAATTGATAATTTAATGAATTTTTTAATAAAAATTGTAAAATTAATTATAAATGGAAGCGAGTTTCCCCGATTCAAATAGTAAATATATAAAGTCTTATGGATTTGAAAATTTGTATATATGTGAATATATATGTGTATATTGGATTTGAAATAAAATCTAAAATAAATGGTTTTAAAAATAAATATAGAGTTAAATCATAATGGAATGTCTTTACAAATGAATTCTTATTTTTAAATAGAAATTGTCATTTCAAATTACTTATAAATATATATACAAATATGTGTGTTTTGAAAGAAGCTATGGTTTGAAATAGTAATGAGTAAATTTAATATTTGATAATTAAGTTTAAAATAAAAGAGGAATTAAAATGTGCAATTGTATTTGAAATATAATTAAAATACTTAAATTAAAAAAATGTATAAGAATAACCATAATAACTTTGTTTATGTACACTTAAACGATACCAAGGCAAATAAAAATATTTGATAATATAAAAACAAAAGGGAATATGCTTGTAAACTAATATGCAGGCAGGAACAAGTAAAAGAAAGCAAAGATAAGATGAAACAAAATAAAGAACATATGTACAAGGGTATAAAAACAAACCGGGTTAAAGAATAAACAAGTATATACATAAAGTAAATGTAATATCTATGAAAGTACTAAGCAATTAATGCCATTACCTTCAACCACCATAACATTATCATCAGCCGAGAAAAAAAAGATGTAGGCAAGCATGGAAACAAAGTATAAAGGAAAATATCTATGTACTAATAAGGTAAGGTTGTAAACATAAAGGACCATTTCATTTAATGCTTTCACCTTAGTACACAATATAATACTTATCAGCCACTACAACAAATCTGCATAGCCCCCAAACGAAAATATCACTGATCAAAACTTGTACACACTCATTTTTTATCACCATATATACAAAATATATTTACCTGTGTACTTCCTTTATGTATCACCTCCTCACATCATTTCTTCAGTTCATTTTCGTTCCTTCAAAGCTAAGAAAACTGAAGTAAATATCAACTAAAACTTAAATAAAATTCAGTTTAAAACATCAAAACAGATCAATATAAACCAGGGATCAAAGAAGCAAGATTTCAGTAAGCAATTTCAAAACTGTGTCAACATAAAGAAGTCACTGTTCTTCTTATGGGAATCAACAGTGAGTAAACTCCTACCTAAACATACTCTATTTTGTTGTTTATTTATGTTGTGAGTATCAACTAGCATTTTAAACTTGAGTATATATTTGAAAGTGCTGTGCATATATGTGTATATGTCTGTGCATTTTCTCTGTTTACAAAGTACCAAACAACAAAATAATTCAATTTCCTCTTTTCAAATCCATATCAGGCTTTGACTTCAAGATAAAATGTGTGTGTATACGTATGAGTTACAATAAAAAAAATGGTTTCATGAAGTATCATTGTATATGGAATGGAAAAATCGAATTTTATAGTGGAAACTTTAAATTCTGGGAATTTCGAGTGTCATGAATATTTGATCCAGGCACATAACTTGAATCCTCATAGAAAAATAAGATTTTTAAGCCTTGTTCGATGATTTTTGATGGTGTGGTTTGGAAGCAGTTTGTTTTTGTTCGAAAATTGGTTTTTGGCCAATTTCTGGTGATCGATCGACTCGTGGTGGTCGTGTTCGTGGCTAGAGATGGTGGAGCCTACGAAGTGTCGGGGAAAAATGGTTGGAGTGGTTCCAGTTCGATGAGGTGTCGGCGGCGAGGAGACTTAAATTCTAAACCTAGTTTGTGCTGTGGTCGGAAATGTGATCGGGGAGGCGTCGATCGTTCATCGAGTTGCACGCGGTCCTGGGAAGTGATAGTTGGGTAGTAGACGAAGTTGAGGCCGGAGGAGCAGGCTTTCTGATGGTCGGAGCAACGAGAACGTAGCGGTGATAGGATTGGGGTTGTGATAGGTTTGAGTGTTCCAGGATTCAAGTTTCCACTCGAATCTCGATTTCGAGACGTAGGCGAAGTGCTGGTGATGGGGAAATGATCGGGAGGTGGTCGTCGACTTGTTCGATGATGTGGAGTCGTCGGAAGTGATCGGCGACGTGGTGCACGTGCACGAGCTAACTTTGGTATATGGGTGTTGTTGTCTCGGAAGGGCAGAAGAAATTCGAAGTTGTGCTCGAGTAAATCGAGTAGGTTGCTCGAAGCATGGAGGTCGGGGTCTCGAGTCAAAAGTTTGGTTCCAGGTTTTACCTGAACCAGTCTTCCAGGAATTCAAAACTGAATTTTAAATCAAAATGTAAATTTTAAATCAAGGCTTTAAAACTGAATTTTAAATCAAAACTAAAAGGTAAATTAAAGTTTGGATTGAAATCTAGTTTGAAAATAAATAAAGTTTCAAATCTAATTTGTTCAATAATTTAAAGACAATTAAATGTATGGGGGAAATTTGAATTCAAAATTGTAAAGTAAGAAATTTAAACAAAGCTTAAATCAAATCGTAAAGTTGAGTTTAAATCTATCTTTAAATTCCAGATTTTGAAATTAAATAAAGTTTTATAACTTTAAAATGTTTACATAAGTTAAATTTTTAAAGAAAACTTTAAAAATGTTGAATTAAAAAGGAATTTGATTTTAAGCTCTTTTAAAATTCTTTTATAACAAAATATTACCCTAACATGTGAATTTAAAATGGATAATTTATTTATTTAATAAATCATTGATTTGGATTTATTAAATAAGTAATTAATAATTTAATAGAAAATGATAACGATCTACTTACAAGGAGAAGAGAAAGCTCTGCTAATATTTTGGAAACATTTGACATAAAAGAATTGAATCTCCTAATAATTGAAGTTGTATACTCCCTCTGAAAATAGCTTCTTGTGTGGGTTAGCCTTGAAAATTTGGCTGTTCAAATTACTAAGCTTGACCAAACGCACCATGTAATTGAGAACTTCAGTGCTTAGGGAGGAAATGCTCGATTCTAAGGCTATGAGCTCTAAGGAGATGAGATACATATATACATTTAGCGAAGATAGAATATGAGCTATGCCAAGGTGACTCAAGAATCTTGACAAAAACTTTGGAAATGGAATAAACCTCCATGCCAAATGTGGATAGCGGTATAAGCGAAATATCCCTTGGGAGGATTTTGTATAGTGTCATTGTCGACGGGAGGAATGGCTTCTACTCCTGGAATTCCAAAGTTATTAAGGATTGCACCAACTTCTTCTCGAGAAGATATAAGTGAATGTCTTGAAATTGCTTCAATCTTTTTTACGGAAGATTCTAGTTCTGAAGCTATATCCTTTTATGATTTCTTAGAAGCTCTTTTTAAACCCATGATCCTGCCAAGTGAAATAGTTTTATTAAAGTTATAATTCATTTCACTATTAACGCCTATTTAAGGTGTTGAAAGCCTGTTGCAATGATTCAAATATCCACTAAGGCATATAGTTCCATACCTCCGAAAGAGTGTTAAAGTTAACAAGAATCATGAGATTCATTAAGCTTTCGACCGTGATGAAAGGGAATATGGAATACAGACACCTGAACACACCCTTCGACAATGTCAAAAGCTCAGAATTTTTTTACAATCAGCAGGTGAAACTATACCCATGATACTAATTTAGATATATACATTTTTGAAACGATTAACAACATCCCCCAATCAAGTCAAATACCTTTCGACAACGTTGAAACCAACAGGTTTTAATCTACTTAAAAGTATGAATACTACCGAAACGCCATACTCTCATTAAATTGAAAAACTCGAAGCAAAGTGATTTTAATACAAACGAAATGGCCATAGGACGTTTCGACAATGTTTATATTAAGAAAATGGTAGTAATACTCCTGTTGACTATTAAGGATTTCGAACAAGTCAAGAGGGCAAGATGGAATTTTGAAAGCATGCTAACGGCTAGGCTTGTCTCAATTTTTGGGTTTCCAATCAAGTCGAAAGGCTAGATAAGATTTTCGATGATAACAAAGACTATATTTTTAGTTCAATTTAGAATGAGGGACGTTAATTTTTAATCTAAAGTATCATCAGAGACAAACTAAAATTGGGCATTGTTTATCTAAAATATAGTTTTATAGCAAATCAAATGAACATTTTATATGCATTGAGTTATGAATTATTTCGAAGAGAATTGGGCCTTCGAAGAGAAACACTATGTAGCCATTGAATTAAAACCTTCAAGAGGACTTCTTCGGAAGGTGTTATAATACGTTGAAACATACTTTTTCTTTCGAAGAGATCCATCTCATGACAACAACATCAACCCCTTTGGGAGGATTCATTTAAAGTGGATACTTGACTTCATTTCGACCCCTTCAAAAGGGGTTGGAAAGATAAAACTGAGTTAGTTGCATCAACTCCTTCGAAAGGGTTGGAAAATTAAGTTGCAATATTGGTTTTATTAATTTACACCACTCAACCTTCTCTTCGAAGTCACTAGAAAGGAATTTCTTCCTGATTCAGTTTCAAATCAATACTTCTTAGATGTTGACAATTATATTGATTCGAACTTGAATTCGCATCAAACATTAGCGAAAACCTCAAATTTGAAAAATTCATGGTTGAACCATAATGATGCTAGAGATTAGTCAAAATTAAAAAAAAAATTCTGAGTTTAGAATCATCTTTCAAGAGCGACAAGCCTGAATCAAATTAAAAATTTTAATTGATAACATGAACTCGAACCCTAAGAAATTTGAAACCAAAGTTAAACATGGAAAATTGATTGTTAATATAGGACGATGAATACTAACCTAAACTTGAACTTGTGACACTTGAAATTATGAATTCAGTAAGAAAATGAAATATTTGATTCTTGGTCCAATGTTTTTTATCGTAGATAAATGAAAAGAGTGAAGAAGGAAGCATAATTTATAAGGAAGGCATGCAAGGAAAGCCATTCGATCATATTCAAATAAACGGTCAAGGTTCATTCAGGAATATCAAAAGGCGGGAAACTTGGTGCTGAAATAATGGAGGTATCGAAGTAGTTGACTAGAAATGTCAAGAGCATCCCTTCACTGGGGGGGGGGGCAAATGTTATCACTAAAAGCCATTTCAACATTGTCGAAACCTTAAAGAATGCAAAAGAAGAATTCTTGAAGAATGATAGCAATAGCAAGACTTTTCGAAAGAGTCGAAATGATGCTTCTACAAAATATTAGGTGAGCAATGGACTCGAAGAGGTTGAAAAGGGATGAGGCTGCCCTTCCACTTCATTTAACCCCTTTCAAAATAGTTGGGTTCGCAATAGAAAAGGAGATTCATATAAGTTAAAAGAATCTTTCGAAGGTGTTAGATAACAAGCTTCCGCATTTGCACCAAACCTTTCGAAACAGTGGGTTTTGCCTTTGCTTACCTTCTGCAGAAGAACATTTTGCTAAGGTAACCCTTTCGAAAGCATGGATCAGCCTTTCGAATTGGTTGAAACCTTCCACAAGTATAAAGGAGAACTCACATATATCCAATATAGCTTCCTTAAACACCAGAAGATGGGGGTTTCTAATTAGTCAATAGGAATGCTTTCAACAGCTACCTTCCGTAAGTAAGCCTTTTACTATGCTTCAACTCATTCGAAGCCCAAAAATACACCTTTTGATGGCATCGAAAGCCAACACCCACTCCTACTTACACAACACATCAACAACAAGGTGAAGGCTACTTTTATACCTATCGATGGGGTCGAAAACCCTCAAGTTCCATTCAAATGCAAAGTTAGAAGGGCGTCCTGAATTCAACGGGGATGAAAGGTCTTCAAGACACCCTTTCGACTAAGTAGAAAGGACTAATGGGAGAAGGTCCAATCTGAGCATATAAATAAGACCCAAGAGGTATCCTTTTGGGAATCTGAATTCATTCATTCGATATTTGGTCTTTTCTTAAATTTGTAAACCGTAAATCCTAAACTCAAATTGGGGGGTTTTACTTCTTTATAATACTTAGGCCTTTTTTATTCATGAAAAATTATTAATAAAGCAAGTGCATGGTTTATTTTCGACTACATTGATTCTGATAAGCTACTTATATATGGTTATGGTTATGAGTTACATGTACCAATGCCAATTGAAAGGTTACCTTTCGAAGGAGTAGAAACTTTCTGATTCGATTAAAACCTTTAGGTCTATTAGGTCCCAACCTTAGATCACCTCAACTACTTCGAAAAGGTGTTCGAGGGGATCTTACGTCATCTCAACTGATTCAAAAGGAGATTTTGAAGAGGTTCTAATTATCTCAACCATTTCGAAAGGTGGTTTCGAAGGAGTTTTAGATTACCTTGATTGATTTGAAAGGTGATTTCGAAGAAGCTATTCTCCCTCCTAATCCTACTTTGCGGCGTTAACGAGATTTCTTGTTAACAAAGATATTGTCTAAATTCAAACTATCGAAATAAGTCTTCTTGAACTATTTGAATTAAAGGTACAAATCCAGGATTCGAAATAGTAGCCTGGTTATCTCCACGGTCCGAGTCTCCAAAATCTCTCCGTTTTGTAGGGGAATTCACCGCATCATATATGTATTTTAGGATATACAATAATTTTGTAATGGAGAACTATGTTATTTGGTACACTTCTTAAAGGTAAAGGAAAAATCATTCCACACTATGCAGAAAAGATATTTGGCACCTGTTTCAAGGAAACAGAGATCCAGTTCATTGTATTCACGTAATGCATCTTCATGTTGACAAGCCAGTTCAAACAAAAATGCCAAGCTTTCCTTAAATCACACAAACGAAATTACAGAAACATATGCCACTGTACGATTGTACACTTTTGCATTCAAATTATTAATGGTTAAAAAATTTCAAGAACGTCAAGATGGCGACAACAAGTACATGATGGTAAGGCACCTTTAAATTGAAGAAATTACGCAAATTCCAAACTGGAACAAATGGTTGTTCACTGAGTTTCTAGAGTTCATCTTCATAAAAAAGAATGCATATGTCCAAAGCATTGTTGATAGATTCGATTTTTTTATGTCCAAATCTTTCCAAAAGCTTGAGTCAGGTGGGTAATGCAAATCTACTTTACAGCATCTAAACAAGACCATAAAATACATTACTTACTATTCTTATTATGGAAATTATTTCGCCATATTTTACAAACTTATTAAGAAAATAGTCCTGTTTTAAAACTATTTACAAACATAGCCCTGTTTTGGCCAACTCCGCGCTAAATTGGCCAGAACGTATTGGCGCAATCTCAAATTGCGCTAGTTGAAGCATTTTTTTTTTTTTCAATTTATAGCTGGCGCTATTTCAAATAGCGGCAGTATAATTTGGGACGAAAAAAATAAAACTATATAGGCGGCATTTGAAAATGCGCCAATTGGATCAATTTCAAATGCCGCCTTTGTGTATACAAAACAACAGCCCCTCGTCCTTCCTCCTCGCTTTTCGAACACTCTCCTAAACATCAAATCGAAACCCACTCCCCATTTTTTTCAAAACTAAAAAAATCTATCAATAATTCATCTAAAACCAAGTGTTTTTTGGATCTACTTTAAGAATAACATCCTTTTCATTTGGATCATTAAAGTTATGATTTTGCGAACCCTAGTTTTTTTTTCAGATTTGTATATTTCACTTAACAATGATAATTCCATTATCAAACTAGAATGGCACCTAATTTTATTGCAACTATATTCTATTATGATGGTGAGTTGGTTATTGATGATCAAAAGTGTGGAAAATATAACGGTGGATCTTACAAACTGGCAAAAGTTCATAAAGGATCTAACTTCAAGCAAATAAAAGCTTCGGTTTACAAAGTAACCAGGATCAAATCAGAGGAGTTTGATATTGATTCAGTTTGAAATTGGCCAACTGATTCTGGATCTAAAGCAATTTAAATTGTAGACGACAACGACGGTGAGTTAATGTTCTCCGCCGTCTCTGAATCCATGGAGTTGTTTGTTGTGAAAAATAGAAAGTTGTTGGTAGAACAACCTGTTGCTGCATCCGTAGCGGCACCTGTAACCATCTATCCTTTGCAGCCAATTACATCTCCTAGTTACAGTAATCATCCTATGAACATACCACAATATGGACACCAACAAATGCTATTTGGTTATCCATGTTTTGTGAATTTTCAACAATATCTATAGTATAGCTATCCATATCCGACGTAGGATAGTATTCCACGCATGAGTCAAAGGTAACTCCTACTTACTACTCTTCCTAAATGACATATTATTCATCGTGTTAAATTTGATCAAATATTATTGTCATGTTTAGTTATATTCCACATCATCATTCGAAGCAGAATAATGCTTGACTTACTACTTATAGGTCTTGTTCGATGCAGCCGACACCCTCCGAATTATACCATATGAGCCAATAGTAAGTTAAGTTTAACAATGATAATGAATTGTGTTGCATATATAACTATATTTAAAGTGTCATATTTTCATATCATAGCTTTCCAGCACAAGATATAGATGCACAACCGAACATGCAACCAAATGTATCCAATGACGATATGGACATAAATGAACATGTAGATGGACAATTAAACGATGTTCCTGTTTTTGAAATCATGTTTATTTTATATATCGGAGAACGATACAATATGGATCAACAACATGCAAGTAAACAATGATCCACTAAATTATGATTTTGGAGGCAAAGACAATGCTAATGTTGATAGTGATGATCCTGAAATGGAGATACCGTTGTATGATGACTTGTGTAATGCAAAAATGTTGGTAAGATTCATCGTCGCAAACCTGCAATTCAGCGAAGAACTATTCCACTACAACAAAAATACCTTTTCGCAACTGCCAAAACAGTTGTAATATGTCTATTACAACTGGCACCTGCCAGTCGTTATATCCGCAGTTGTAATAGATCCGAATTATTTTACAACTGGTCGAAACAGTTGCAGAAGCAGTTGTAGAAACTTATTTTACAACTGTGACTGCTAGTTGTAGAAAACTTATTTACACTACGGAAAACCATTTACAACTGCAACATGCAAGTTGTAAACGACTAGTTACAACTGCTTTTAGCACTTGTAAAATGCTTTTTACAACTACCACTTGCAGTTGTAGAAGGATGAAATACAACTAACAATGACAGTTGCAACATATATTTTTACAACTGCTACAAACAACTATAATCATCTTTTCCAGCAGCTATAAATTTCTTAATATCATAACTAAAACCAATATTTTGTTAATATTATACACAATCATGCAAATTACTTGAAACAACACAAACAATTTGCATTCATAAAAATCGAAAACAATTCGAGTTTACACCATTTATGAATTCATAAGTTCAATACAAAACACAACTAAATCCATAATATATTTCAGTAAGAGTACATATACATACTAATTAAAAGAGATAAATTCCTTATGCCAAGCAACAGTCGTCCCAACCGCTTGTCCAATAGTATAGATATCCGAAGTAGGCCTATATAAAATAGCTTTGGGCTCCACCACTGAATCAATTCAAACCTTCCAAACATCTGTTCCAAGTGGAACATGATGCACTAAAACTGTAGGATCAGTAGATGCAATTATTGCTTCTACGACAACATTTCTTTGCCAACCCAATAATTTGCACTTTCTAGACTGATTCTGAACTTGTATATTACCACCATTTGAAACATTGTTGCTACTCCGATGTGGCTGCAAACAAAAATCATAAACATTTAATTTATAAGTTCAAAGTGTTATAAGGGACCGACACTACAACTAAACACTGAACATTTGCTTATTCATTTCACTTAGTCAAAGAGTTTAATGAGAGCATTTATATGAAAGCAAACAAGTTAGCGACCTCTTGATATTTAGCATTAAGCAAATTTTCTATTAAAACAAATAGAGCCATAAAATATGAAACTCAAACAGTTCTAAGGCGAGTAACTACTATTTCGATTTGCTATATGATTTAGAGCGGAAAACATATGCTGTTGTGTAACAAATTCAGTATATAAAAGTAATGTGAGGGGTTGGTTTATTGACGACTACAAGTCTAGACCACCATTTCAGTTCAACCATGCTCCACCCAGAATTCTTTAAAACAGTTGCATCTCACATCATTGCAACTACAAGTCTAGACCACCATTTTAGTTCAACCATCCTCCACCTCATTGATGTAGTACACAACCACACAACTACATACACTTGCAATTGCCGCTGTTACATACATTACAAATTGCAACTGCCTACTTGCAATATCACCAAATACCACCACAAACAACTCCCACTATTTCATTACAATCACAAGCCCATAATCCCCAAAACATTCATCACATGCCTACTGCCATACTTCACTCAACCGCTACTCAGTTCTCTTCAATCTAATCCCCATTACCGCTTCAATCCTTCGACCACTCCATTCACCATCAACTGCTATCTCCAACAAACAATCCCCTTACTGCTGTTACTGCCTCCAAAACAACTACCTGCACACAAACTCATCCTCCATTTCATCAACTACAACCTGCCACAAACACTTGCTTTCGAACACCATAGCACTAAACTGCTCATATCTTTGTGCACACAACCTTCACTACATTTGCACATTCCATCATTGCTTCAACTAATCACTTCCCTAATTAATAAACAACATGTTTACATCCTAGCCTGCACCATTACATCTCTGTACCATCCCTAAACACTACTTACAATACCACAACAGTGCCTCCACACTGTAACTCAACCGTACATTTCATAAAAATGGCATCACACTTCAACATTCATCACTCATCCTTCAACCACCTCTTACTTACACAGCAGCCACCGCACAGCAGCACTTCATACGCCATACTTACCCATCACAATATATACTTAAGTTAACTTCCTACATACTCCCATTAAAAACCCTTGCTACACCTGATCTCCTCATACAATAGCAACTCCATCGATTCAGTCCACCAATTATGCCAGCAACCACCACACTGCCGTGAACACTACTGCAGGATCACAGAACATTCACTTCATTATTACCATCCTTTAGCAACTCACTGCAACATTCTCCTCTGCCATCAGCCACACTTTCATATAAACCACCTTCTTCAACTGTTCAACCTTCTAACCCCTCATATACTTTAAAGCAAGAAACACGTACAAGCATATAAAAGTAAGCAAGCACGTGCTACTGTTCAAATCAAGACAACATGCTACTGTTCAAATGAATATCTGGAGTTGGTTTAATTCTCAATTGCATTTCCCCTGTAAAGCATTGAAATTAAAACATTTCACACAAGTATGGTTGCTAATTTTACTTCATACAATGCTCTATTCGGTACTTTCTCTTTTTCCTACTTTCTCTCTTTCGATGAATAGACAGTACCGATAGCAAGATTCTACAATACGACACTACGTTTTTCGTATACTGACTTTATCTTTTATAGGGAGCAAACATATTCTCATAACAGTGAAACAAAACAAGATAGGAAATAGAAAACCAGGTTATACTCTATTCCTGGAACTTACAAAAATTTGTTCATCAATACCCAAGCGCACATAAAAGAGTGTGTAATCATCTATCATAATTAAAGATGTACTTTTTAATTAATGATGTAGGCCTCATTGGTCCAGTATTGCAAAAATAGACCGTGGACCGACTATACAACTTCATTCGAACATAGAACACTTTTGATCGTAATCCTCTCTTGTTATAACTAAGACAATGACAAGTGCAGAAATCAGTAAATTTGTGTTGATGTTATTTTAAATCTCATTACTGGTCAAGAACACACTATATTAAATTTTGAAATTGGTCAAAAACACACCTGTCTTCTTCGGAAGCAATAAATAGTAAATATTAGGCGCAAGACAAATGCTATTTCAGGATACTAGACAAATGCTAGTTTAGCCTAGATCAGTTGATGAGACAAGTTTAATTTGCATAACAAAAACGAATTAATGGAGGCTCGGATTTATAGAAAGTTTTTTGTATTTCAATTGTGGGCTTTTATCTTATAAAAAATAACAATATGTACATAACTACACGCTGCAGCACATGTTGGAAAGAATGAAGAAAATCAGGTAGCTTGCTTTGTAAATAATGAAGAAGATGATAAAAACAATCACAAACGTTGGTGCAAGTCACCTCATGTGCGACTGTGCTGTCACTTGCTCAGCCGTTGGATCAAATCAGATGGTAAATGACACTGGAACCAAATCCTGCCTCTACCAGTCACCGACACTCAAAAAACAGAAAACGCAAAATCCTAAACCTATGAATCAATCGTGGAATTATGATTTCTGAATTGTGACATTCCAATTGTAATTGGCACTAGGGTGTGTCGATGGACATTAGCATGGTGATAACTGAACGTAATAAAAGATTAACATGCTAGTTGATGATTTCAAATAATACTTTTATACTCAATTTATAAAAAAATACCTGAGGTAGTAATTTCATTTTCCAATGCATGTACTTTTTTTGAACAACTCGTGTGAACCGCAAACTGAGTTGGTGTAACTCCAAAACCCAGTCCCCTTATTCTACCTCTATGTTCACGACCAAAAACCTTCGACACTCCATCTTCCTCCAGCGATACCGTTCCTTGAGAACTCTGATCAGTGTTTTTATACTCATTTATCTTTGTCTACAAATTAAAAAATATCCATTTTTCGCATGTCATAACATCCATGTATGGTTCATATATTGGAGACAATTGTGAAAACGCATGCCAATTAAAATATATCAAATTCAACTTGCTAGAAATAAAAAAAGGAAAAAAATAATTGGATTAAAGAAAGGATAAAATGAAGTCAAAATGGAAAACGGAGAAATAATTAGATGTAATATATATGTATTCTTACCATGTAATCGCCGACAACAGAATTTGGTGGTTCTCTATTTTTCTTTATGTGGCCTTTGCACCACAAATCCTCCCTAGTAATATCCGAAGAGCAACCACTTTCTTTTTTCTGCAAAAAGAACTTAAAAACTAATTACTAAACCGTATTGGATGAATATTTTTTATACTCATAACAAATGAATTTTATAAGTTATTTTTTCTTACCATATCTTCTGCAAGTCCTGCGTACCCCTTTCGACTCATAGTGTGCGGAATTGTATTCATTGCTCGTATTGTTTTGTATCTATTGCTCGTCGACTACAAAAGAGAAATTCAATAAAATTAGATATAATAAATTGTAATTAAAAAATTTCAACAGTAGCCACCAAAATAAAATCAAATACCTCAAACTCTTTCGTCAATTTCTCATTGACAAAATCATTCCATTCTTGAGCATTCTTAATATTATCTGGTTTTAACATGCCTAATTTGTTAGAAGCATCGGGACTCTTTGCTGCAACTTTTATAGCTTTAACTAGCCGTGACTTTGACTCTTTCCATCGCAGTCCCAACATTTGAAGGAACATATGTTGATGTATGTCATCCAACTTGAATCTTGCATGTACAGTATGAACTATGTTATCAATGATTACTTGAATCTTGCCTGTCACAACATCTCTTGGAGAATGCCAAACAAGATTCCTACATTGACGACACGGACAAATAATTTTTTCTGGATTACCCACAAATAATTTTCTATCTTTTTATCCTGGATTCTTAACGACAGTAATAATCATATCCACAAATAATTTGTCCATCTATCGTATAAAATTCAGTCAGGTTATATATGAATAATAAAATACGTATTTGTAAATGTAAACAAATGACTGTATTCCTCAGCATACATAATGTGCATTGTATGTTGAATGTAGTAACTTAGTGCTAGAAGAAGAACTTACCTGACGCAAGGTCAGCAAATATAATTTGAAATGAGAGGAAACATGGTGCTAAAATTTTTGGACATGGTAGAATTTTAAAGAGTAATGTACATGTATGAATTAAAAAAAAAGTTGAGTTCTAACATGTATTGCATCATAAATTTTTAAACATACCTTGCTGCAATTAGTTACTTGTTCACTTTCATTATTGACATGATGAAAACTTTTCTTTTAGCCATTATCATGTGTAAATAGTTAATACTTGCATTTTAGACATACAAAATATTGGCCTGTTAAACCTAAAACATAATTAAATGAAAACATCAAAAGAGATAGATGTTGGATTGTCAACAATAACTTAAAGTTGACAGTCGATATTTTTTGCATAATTACTTTTCTATCATTCTCCGCAAAATTATCACTAATTTCTCAAAGATTTAGTTAACGTTATTCATAATAGAAAACATCCTTCGTACATACATCAGGAAGCAACACGTAGTTGTACTAATTTATGTGCATCGATATGTAAATCAAATCTGTAATCCATTCCTCTATATAGCCCTATAGGAATTGAAACTATACTGTTGTAATGAAGTTCAACTATATATTATAAAAAAAACAGATCGATGATAACACCTGGAAAAAAGAACCAATTCTTTTTCTACCAAAACACAATATACCATGTACGATAGGCCAATAGAAGTATGTGCAAGTAAACTATTCTAACTTGTAGGAAAAACAATTACTATGCCTCGTCTATTTATATTAAGGTGAATTGGTACGTCCACTAAGTAGAAATATGCAAAATTAGAAACTGGATTTGGTACTGGCATGTTTTCTTAGTTACATCAGGAAATTCTAATTGGTATGAAATAAAAATAAAACATTTTTATTTAAAATATGAAAGATCATTATTTTTATAGTAAATAGATTTATTACTACCAGCGAAAGACCTAAAGTATCGTCCCGTTAACAACGAAATAAGAAATGATGGTTGTATACAATCAGTAATGGCTTGTAAATTTTTTTGCGGGGAACTATATATAAGAACTGCAAAGAAGCTTGAGCATCCATTTTGGTATCATAATTTGGGTTGAGAGTTATACTAAATTCAAAAACGTGTATAATAATTTTAATAATATTGCTTTTTAAAATTAAATAGTCCAATTTGATAATTTCACATTATGCAATCTAGATTCCATTAACGGCAGTGGTATACTTAATCATATACACAAATTCATAATTGTAAATGTAAACCATACTCTCTATGACTATAATACAGAGGAACCATTCAAAACGTCATAAAAAATCGATGAAGAAGTTGGCCATTGCTTTCCAGCAAAATTCAAATAATATTTGTTTTTGTTTAACATAAACTAACGTATTCGTGACATAATGATAAGCTCTCAAGCATAATTGAAGAACCTTTTAACTGTAACATTTTTTAGGTTTTAATTTTCAATATTAAATATAATTGCTGGAAGCTTTCTCATGTTTGTATATAAGATGAAAAAAATAATCATAAACTCCATTCTCAGTTCTATAGAAATAAAAATAAGCAATATATCTCAAATAAAAGTTTAAGCATCACATCATAAATATTATGTTTTCTATTGTGGGTTTATTAATTAAGTTTAGAATAAGTAAATTTAACTGATAATGTTGAATTGTATTTTATTTACTATTGCTTCTTATGAGATTATATTTTATTGTGCACCATTACAAATTATTGAAGATAACAATAATGGTAAGCATAAAGAATATTATATCAATAATTTATGTATTCAAATTTGTCGATTAACAAAGATATTGCAGTTTTTTCTAGGTTAATCCCTTTTGAGTGAAAATTTCACATAATTTATCTGAATGCTTGATGTTTAGTATTGAAGCATCACCAATTGGTATAGAAAATTAAATACATAAAGCACAATACATAGAATAGAAAGTGTGTAAATATATATTACATATCATGTCACCCAAAGTTTCATAACAATACCATTTTAACTAAAAATATAGCACCTTAATTTTTTTTTGGTTCAAGCTATAATTGGCATTTTAATTAGATATTAAAACATGTTTGAGGCTAATAATATGAATAAAGTAGGAAGTTGGTATGCATGGACATATATCTATGACCAAAAGGAATTGTGTTAATAAATATTAGTGCAAAACTAACACTAAAACTCTTGTTTTTATACACAAAGTTTATACTTGACGATTACAAAGGTTTATGGTTTTCAAAACACAAATCAGGTTAAAAGTAATAGACTAACACATTTGAAGTTAAATTAAACAATTAAATATGTAGGAAAATTAATAATGCCAAATATATTTCTATAAAATTCACCTGAAAAGACTGAGTATTAAGAACTTGAGCATATAATCTTGAATAATGAGTACCCTGCATATTTGTTGAATGTGAGTTAAAACCACCGAAGTCTTTATTGAGTTATGTAATAAGACAGTGGAATTCGCTAACCCTCAGTTAAGTAGAAGACATAAGTCAAATATTTCAAAACCTTGTTAAAAGACATAAGCAACACGGATGCCAAACAAGCTAACTTTGTTAAAAGTACATATTACAGCTGTTTGTTTATGCATGTGTAAACTAAAGGTTATAATTATTTGGGATGTAAACTAAAGGTTACAATTATTTGTTCATATAAGAATACTATTAGGTAACTATTATTTGTTCAAAACTATTCTGTCAAATGACTTCAACAAAAATTGACAAACATTTGTTCAAAATGACTTTTTTAATCGCCAATCAATTGCATAATCAGTTTCTTATATGAACTCTAGCCTTTACAATTAGCTTGTATCAGAGCCAAAAAATCTAAATTTATCACTATTGATGACAAAAATTAAAGTAGAAATAAATTCAGTCTCCAATATACTTACAACTTCACCGACGACAGGGCAACGATGACGAGCGAAACGGCAACGAGCAGCAAAAGACGCAAGCGTAGCGAGTTAGAGTTTGTTGAGGGTTCGTTGAGGGTTTCACACGTCGATGTGATTAGAGCGGTTTAGATTCGTGGATGGAAATGGCGGAGAGTGATGAGATGGAGTTAGGGTTTAGAATTAGAAACTTTGGCGGCCTAAGTTTTATTTCATGATAAAAAATTTAGCGGTCAAAATTTTCTTAGGATAGAGCGTGAACTTTTTAGCTACCAACAAACAAAGCAGTTGTTAAAATTAAGTATTTACAATTGAACACAAAAAAGAAGTTGTTACAGAAATATATTACAACTGCCGTAGAAGAGCAGTTGTTTAAAGTGCATTTGTTACAACTGCTAAAATAAACAGTTGTTATAAAGTACATATTACAACTGTTTGTTTATGCAAGTTGTAAACTAAAGGTTGTAATATGGTTGTTTTGTTGTAGTGTTCTCATTGTCTTGTGATCAGAACGGTTTTAAAGTTTGTATGGTATTCGAGACCGAAGCAAAATTTCTACAACAACTTAGTGAATAGTCGATTTTACATACAGTTTCTCTTAAGCCAATCAGGTTTAACAAAGAAAAATACACTGCAATTTGCAATGTCGATGCAAAATGGCAGTGGAGAATTCATGCTATAGATTCTAAAAAATCGCAATCTGGATGGTGGGTTGTTAAAAAATATCCGAGCCATCATACTTGCGTTAACCAAATAGTTAACTCCAATCACAAGCAATCAACATCTAATTTTTTGGTTTCAAAATCATGCCTTTTGTTAAATCGGATTTGAACATAATAGCTGGAAGTGTGCAGCTATTAATTGAGGAACAATTATTTATTAAGATCAGTTGTATGAAAGTGTGGAGAGCACTAAGTAAGGCAATAGAATTAATATACGGTGATTAGGCAGAGACATATTCAAACCTATGACAATATTTTGTTGAAATTACTAGAATTACTTAGCTTTCTCACACACCAGAATTTCGTCCCGTTCATGAAAAATGTTATTGGAGTTTACAAGAAGGTCCTTTGGTTCTACCACCAACTGCTCGTAAGCACACGAAAGGCCAAGGTCTACATGAATTAAAAGAACCATGGATGAGATGTAGCCTCCATGGTCAAATAGGTGTAGTAGGTGTGGAGTTCTCAACCATAAGAGGAGTCGTTGTACATCAGCAACTTAGTTTTTATTATTGTTTTTAGTAACTCTCTATTTATTTGTGTTTTGTAAAACAATTGTTGTACTTCGGCATATGTTATTATTGATATTGTTCATGATTGTGTTTGTGTTGTATGGATACCAAATTACCAATCAATAATATACGTCAACATGAATTACACAAAAAGTGCAACCAATGATACAACACTGTTAATCCTCTTTTGTTTGCGACTTAACAATCTACGACTTACGACCTAAAAGGCATGCCGACTTAGCAAGAGATGACTTAAGGAAGGGGCCGACTTAACAGTTCACGAGTTAAAGTAGTCTCTGACTCAACAGGTCACGACTTAAGGCAGCATACGACCTAAGCTACAGGTCTGACCTAACAGGAGCCGACTTAAGATAATCTACCACTTAAGAGCTAAGACCGACTTAAATAAGTTACCGAGTTAAGGAAGGCTCCGAGTTAAGGAATGCTCCGACCTAACAGTGTACGAGTTAAAGTGGTCCGACTCAAAAAGTCTACGACTTAAGGCTGTTGCCAACTTGCTGACTCAAGGGATCTCCGACCTACCAGTTTAAGAAGCTAACGGCCCACGACTTATACTAACTTGCTCGAACCAAATGCGGCCGACCTACGACTAATGTTAAGTCGCTGCCAACCTATGACTTGCAGCTGAACAGCTCGTATTCAGGAGTAACTAAAGACAAGAGCTCCTATCTCGTCGCCGACCTAAGACCTACGACCTACTATAAGTCGGTTACGACCTAAGGACTTAGGGAATTTTTCCTATTCAGATTCGACCCTATAAATACCCCCAAACTCCAACGAGTAGAGGACTTTTGGCCATTCATTTTCTGAAGCATCGTTACTCTGCCGCACTCTCAACTCATTCAACAAGTGAAGATCTTCCAACACTCAAGGCACTACAACAAGCTTCGTGAAGGACTTCATTCATCCGACACGGATTTAGCAAGATTCGTCACCGAAGTTTGAGCAAGTAGTCGAGATTGTTGTGTGGCCAAATTGTACTGTGTTTGACAAGTGTTTTGTATCGTTTTGTAACCCAATTCAGTAATAAAGACTATAAAGTGGACGTAGGCTCAATTACGGGCCGAACCACTATAAATCTGCTGTTCCTTTACTCTTTTACTGCTATTTTCAGCCTGTATTGTGTTCCCGTACCAACGGGTGGTGCTTTCACGAATCTATTACACACACCGGGTGTTAGCGTTCATTTTTTAGCGTTAACATTTTGGTTCTTTCACTGAGAATTGAACTCAGGAAGATTTTCACCGTTGCTTCGCAAAAACTCGTGAAAAGAACCTCTCTTAAAACCAGAAGTTTATCGAAGATAATGGCTCCTGGAAGAAGAGGTAGACCTACCAGATCCGGAACTGCTCATGAAGGAACCTCCGCTTCTCCAACAGCAGATCAAACAACTCCTACCATTGGAGTCACCAGGGCTGAATTAGATGAAGCAGTTTCTGGATTATATCAACGAATTGAAACTCAAAACGCTTTGGTAATGGATAGATTAACTACTCTGCTTGGGGCAAATCGTCAACCAGAAAACCATCAAACAACCTTTCCTGAAATGCCGCCTTTTCAAGCTGAAGGTTCTATGCCGCAGCCAACTTATCACGAACATGTGCCCAGGCAAGCTTCCGAGAGAAGGACTGATGCCTGTCCGGAGATGTCTCTGAACAATAAAGAATACTTGTCCGAAATGGTTGGTCGCATCATGAAAGAGAGCATGCAAAGGGAAGAGAATGAGAGTGACTTGGGATTTGCGCCGAGCAGAACTCCGTTTACTGAAAGGATCCTGAAAGCGGAATTTCCAAGGAAATTTGCACCCCTACTATCCAAGCCTATAGGGGAACGAGTGACCCTAATCATTTCCTATACAAGTACGATTGGCATATGACCGGTGCAAGAGCATCAGATGAGATTAAGTGTTGATACTTTCCAGTGTACTTGGAAGGTGTGGCTTTACTTTGGTTTACAAAGCATCCAATTCGGTCAGTAGATCAATTCTCCGACTTAACGCGAAAGTTCAAAGAACAGTTCAGATTGTATGCTTCAAAAGCTAAGGATATAATGTCACTGACTAACCTTGAACAAGCGCTTGGAGAATCAATTAAATCTTTCTTGAGCCGCTTCAATATAGCTTTAGCAGAAGTAGATAATGCAGAGCCACGTATGATCCTGACTTATTTGATGCGAGCTATCGATAAATCAAGCGAATTTGGAATATGGCTAAAGATGAAAGAACCGAACTCGCTTGAAAAGTTTTATAAAAAGGCCGACGAGTTCATTCGCCTTGAAAGCCTTTCTACGACATCGAAAGTAGTTGTTGCCAAAGTTACTGATAACAATGCAACTTCCAATAAAAGAGAATCTGGAAACCAGAAACAGGAAAATGTGAAGAAAGCTCGTTACTTTGAATCTTTAGGTTACACTCCTTTGACAGATACTCCAGAGAATATTTTTTTTGCAACTAAGGATACTGTTGAATACCCTAAACCGCATAAGTTGAGGATAGGGAAAAATGCCACGCAAAGTGGAAGATTCTGTAAGTTCCATAATCAGCCTGGCCATGACACCAACGAGTGCCGCCATCTGAAGGATTTGATTGAGGAGCTATTGAAAGAGAACAAGCTGCAACAATACCTGAAGAAAAGCAAAGTCGACCCAACCTCATCTACTCAGGGGCAACATCTTGCTACTCACCAATCCGGCTCAGACAACAGTACTGAAGCACAGGAATCTGAAAAGTTTGCCATTAATGTTGTCAAAGGAGGACCATAACTGGCATGCAGAAGTTGGGATGGCTACTAACTACCCGCAAAACTACAGTTGGGGCATCTTCCACTTTCTCTGGCATATGAATACAAAGATGTGAATCTAATGGAAATTCAGCCTGGAGATTCTGAAACAACAATCACTCGCATCCATTTTTTACTTAATAGCGTTGCTTAAATTTGTAAAATAATAATGGATGTGTAACTCTTGCATTGTAAACCGCTGAGAAATCAGTGTGATTCAATAATGAAAAACTATGAATTCTGTCTTCTCTATTATAAAATGCCTGTTATATTTCAATGTGTAAATACTGTAAATGTATTGCCAAAATATCGATCTAATATTGCAGGTCATTAAAGCAAAGCTCATCCATCACGAAGCCAAGCGAGCCCTATAAATCGCTCAATAAACGAATTTCAAGCAACAAAAATTCCAAACTCAAATCCCATACAAGAGGAACTTCACATAAAAGTTAACAACCCCACTAACTCAAGCCCTTGTTAACTGGTTGCGATCATTGATATAAAAAGACATCCAACCAAGTAGCTTGCGTTTACCCTGTGGAGTCACTCAACAGTGAAGTTTACTTCTTCGGATAAAGCAATTTACTTGCAAAAGAAAGGAAGACGCGCTTGGAAACAATGGTAAAGGATCGCAGGTGGGCAAATGATGGAAAAACATGAGCCGGCAAACATAGAAGCAACCAAAAGGAGGTATGCCTCTCAACAAGAAAGCCGGTAGATCCACTAAAGGGACACCTTCCCAAGCAGAAGGAACAGGACCCTTGCTAACTGGTTGTGATGCATCCGATCAGACAGCTTGCGTCCCTCCCATGGATCCACTCACCTCTGAGACGCAACCTTCCTGGCGTTCCAACCAACCAAAGCCCTCTAACGAGGCACGCCAATAAATGGGAGTGCTTTCCTCAACCAAAAAGATCGGTGGGACCACCGAAGGGGCACCTTGTTAGTTGATTGCTATCGTTTGTACAAACGAACATCCAATCAAGCAACTTGCGTCCGCCCCATGGACCCGTCCGACCATGAGAAAGTAACTTCCAGGCAATCGACAAGCCCTCTTCGGAGGCACATTTCACCGGAGTTGAAGTGCAAAAATCTCTCTTCGGAGGCCCACTTCACCAGAGCTGAAATGATAAAAAGCCCTCTTCGGAGGCACAAGCCCTCTTCGGAGGCACATTTCACCGGAGTTGAAGTGCAAAAATCTCTCTTCGGAGGCCCACTTCACCAGAGCTGAAATGATAAAAAGACCTCTTCGGAGGCACAAGCCATCTTCGGAGGCACATTTCACCGGAGTTGAAGTGCAAAAATCTCTCTTCGGAGGCCCACTTCACCAGAGCTGAAATGATAAAAAGACCTCTTCGGAGGCACAAGCCATCTTCGGAGGCACATTTCACCGGAGTTGAAGTGCAAAAATCTCTCTTTGGAGGCCCACTTCACCAGAGCTGAAATGATAAAAAGACCTCTTCGGAGGCACAAGCCATCTTCGGAGGCACATTTCACCGGAGTTGAAGTGCAAAAATCTCTCTTCGGAGGCCCACTTCACCAGAGCTGAAATGATAAAAAGACCTCTTCGGAGGCACAAGCCATCTTCGGAGGCACATTTCACCGGAGTTGAAGTGCAAAAATCTCTCTTCGGAGGCCCACTTCACCAGAGCTGAAATAACCACAAACTTGCTTCTCTACAGAGACCAAAATCGCTTCTCTTCGGAGACTAAAAAGCCTTCTCCGGAAGCACATTTCAACTCTTAAAGGAAGATTAACTTATTCATCTCAAAAAGTTTTTCCTAAAAAAGTTGAAGTACTACAAAAAGACCTCTTCGGAAGCACACTTCAATGTGCTCGAAGTACCAAAAATAAGCCCTTCACTGGGGCATAAAATCAAAGTCTCCTTCAGAAGCTCATTTCACTGCGTAGGAAAATCTACTTTTTAACAAATAAAAGTGGTCATCTCCGAAAGTTGAAGTGTTCTTTAGAAAGGAAAGAAAAAGTAAAAATTTCTCCAAAAACGAGACAAACTCTATTAAAAGCAGAATGATTCTTCCCTTAAAAGTGGAATAGTTATTCTCTGAAATAAGAGTATCAGCCTCGTAAAAGTTAGAAATGTTGCAATACACTTGAGATATGGGGGCAACACTATGCAATTCAGTTGCATTAATAAAAGTAATATGCAAGCAACATACCGCAAGTTCATTGCAATATCACGAAAAAGTAGATGTGGAATAAATGCATTCTCAAACACAGACAAAAAGTTTGTACAAGTAAAAAGAATCGTTTATTCTACACTAAAAATGAGAAGCAAATGCATTCTCACATACACAAGAATTTGCACAAGTAAAATAGTTATTTTATTCAATGTTATGAAAACTTTTTACATTATGCAAATTACAAAAAGAATCGGAGACCGGTATCCGCACAACTTCCGGTCAATACATACAAAAAACAGAAAAGTCAAAATCAGGCTCATTTCACTTTCTTCCCGCCTTTAGAGCTCCTACCCGGCCTGATAATTAGCTTCGGAGGCCATTGTGGATGAGTCGGAGAAGAAGGAGAAAGAGGCACAGCCGGATCAACTTCTGCTTCCTCTCCAGCGGCAGAAGAGCTTTTCTTGCCTTTCTTCGAAATTACGGGTTTTCCCTTCTTTTTTGAGGAAGACTCACTGCCTGGAGTAAAAAATTCTGAAAGCTTGGTGTCGTCGTCGCAAGACTGCTCCGAAGTCTTCTGGCCTTCTTCAAGTTCCCCAGTTCTTGGCTCTTGTGAAACGACCGGTTCGTCCAAGTCTTTAAGAGCTTCAATTTTCTCTTCTTGCGATCCTGGTTGAGAAGCTAGAAGAGGAGTAACTTGAGAAGGAGGAGGAACGGCAGCTGAAGAAGGAGAAGTTGGCACAACTTTTGGTACTTCCGATGCAAAAGAAAAGGAGTTAAGAATCAGTATTCTCCAAGGCAAGAGAAGATATTGGTTTGTTCAGGTTTGAGTAATAAGTAAGAAGTTCATCAAGCTCAGTCAAATTGAATAAGTAATTCACTTGAGATGGGTCGACGTCAACGTTACCTGGAGAAGTCGGTTTGGCGAGATCAATCTCAAAATCCTGAGCTTGAAAGTCCTTTATAGCCTCTTCCTCTGTAGGAGTGGTCACAATTTTTTTGTCGGCTTTAACAGGAGGCAAAGAGTGAGAACTAGAACCAGCAATATCAACCCCAGCTGAAGCCGAAATACGAACAGGGGCAATAGGAAGTATTTCATTCTCAGGAAGCTTCTCTCCCGTCGCTTCGGCTCGCACTCGGGTAAGCTGTTCTTTTCCTTTGGCAAGGGCAGCGCGGGCACTCTCATCTAGATAAGTAGCTTCAAGATCTGCTTCAGCATAACCGGCGCCGCCTAACATATCAATGATCGCCTCCCATACTTCAGCTAATGTGACTTCATATTCCGGTCCCAAAAATGAAAGGCTCCCACACCCCAAGATGCAATGAATATAAAAGTCGAATAAAGTCGTGTCAATGGTGGCTCTGGTTGCCTTATGGGATTCTTCAGCTGCAGCTTTACCGGAAAGAGCTTCATCACGCTCTCTTTCAGCCTCCAATAACTGAGACTGCAGTCTCGCAATTTCTAAGTCCTGAGAGCTGACGTTCTCCCGAAGTTGAGCAGCATCATCACGATATTTTCTAGTAACATGCTGCTCTGCTTCAAGTTTCACTTCAATATCTCGCTGAGCAGCATGGGCCAAGGTTTTAAATCTCCCCGAGATCAACCGAGATGAAAATCCAAGATATTAGCCAAAATCCGAGATTTGGCAGCTTGGTTAGTTATAAGTCTTTTAAATATCGCCCGAGACAGCCGAGATATTTGCCCGAGATATTGGCCAAAATCCGAGATTTGAAACCTTGGCATTGGCGTCCCGAACCTGCTTTTGGAGCATTTCTTCCTTCTGTGAGTAAGAAGTGGAGGAAGTAGCAAGCTCGTTTTTGAGCCTTTCAACTTCGGCTTCAAGCTTCCCGTAATTATCAGTAATGCTTTTCATTTCAACATCGTGCTGCTTGCACCATTTGTCCCATTCAGCTTTATCGTTCTCCATGGTCATCATGGCCTCAAGATTCATGCGGTTGACCCTTTGGAGTTCATCAACCAGTTTCTGCCATCTAGACATTCTTTCAATGTCAAGCTTGACAGCATCTAGATTTCTGAGCATGGCTTGTTTATCAATAGGGACTAAGTCCAAGTCAAAGCGAACTCCTTTTAGACACCAGTTTGGAAATTGGCTCTTTAATGTGGAAGGACCATCCCTGGCTTGGTACTGAGGCCTATTAATAATTGCCTGGATGTCGGACTTCTTAAGTGCAGGAGAACCGGAAGAGGTATCAGGAGGAATAGAAGCGGCAGTCTTTTCCGAAATAGTAGACGTGTCCTTTTCGCCGAGTCTGATCCGCTTACTAGAATCATAGGTAGAGTGGCTTTTCCCCTTGTCGTCGTAAGATTTCCTCTTGTAAGAATCGTCACTTCTGCGGGAAGAGTCGTGACGCTCATCCCTACTCCCATAGTACTGTTCATCTTCTCTCCGGCGACACTCTTCATAAGCTCGCCTTTCGTAAGCTTTTCTCTCAGCCCTTTCCTCATTAGTTTCCCTCGGGGCACTGAGATAACTCCTAAAGTCAAAAGCATCGCGGCTTCCGTGACGCTGGAATTTGTCGAAGTAAGAGCCACTTCGCCCCATTGCAGAACTTGAAATTGAAGAAGAAAGACAAATCTTAGAAATCTTCAAATTGAAGAAGCTAAGTGCATATAAGTGCCAAAAATCCTAAGTGTGTGTGGCGTGTAAACTACGCGCATCAGATTACAAACCACTCTGTGGTGTGGGAGTAGCAACGGCTTGTGTAGAAGGCGTTGTGGTTTGTCGCAAAGAAGAAGTTGCCTCGACAACAGGAGAGATCATCTTTGAAACATCATCTTTAAAGAGCTCCTGAGAGGTTATCATGATATCGCTCAGATTGTCAAAAGTATCATCGCCGTGATGCACGTGAGAATTATCTTTTTCAACTTCTGCCTCAGCTGTCTTTTCAGAAATGTGAAGATTTTCCTCTTCTTCAATAATCGGGGCAAGTGCTAACTTACTGGACGTCCCCGCAATGTCGGTAGAAGTAGAACACTTTACCAATGAAGTCTCAATGGTAGGTTCTTTCGGTAAAAGTTCTTTAGCAGGAGCGGGGGCATCTGACTCCTTAGCTGGAGAATCAGGGACTTCATGTGGCTGAGTAAAGCGGGAAGAGTGTAGAAGCCCGAATCGATGTAAAAATTCGTCTGTCAACAGAAATTGGACGCTCCTTTCCTCGACTGGCACTGCCATAAGCCTCTCAAAAGTCGCTTTGTGTCCGGGATCTCTAGAAGGAGGAGGAAGTGCTGAAAAGAAAAGGGCAAAGTTAACACTTGACAACTCAGATTTCGGCAAGTTCGAAAAAACATAAGAAACAGAGACAAGTGATCTTACTTCCTACTCTCCAGATAGCGTAAAATCCCGGAGGACAGCGAACGTAGAAAAACTGGCTTAGGAAACTGTGAACACTGTTAGGGAGACCGATAATCAGTCTACGGTTCCTGACACTCCTCACAAGTATGATAGAGGGATGGTCTTTGATCTTTGCAAATGTGCACAGGAAGCAAATTTCTGCAAAACTGGGAAAACGGTCTAGCGTTCTCCTAAAAAGCACACACAGTCCCAGCAGGATGGCGTAGCCATTAGGGTGTAGTAGAAAAGGGGAGATAGATAATCGGAGGAGAAGTTCTCGAAGACAGTCGTTAAATGGTGGGATAGCTCCACTCAAGCACATTTGGTGGTTAACTGCAACAAAGCCATGGGGCGGCCTATCAGCAGTGTCATTGATTCCGGGGAACAAAGCGTCGACTTCGGCAATGCCAAACTGAATGCATAATTGACGACAAACTTTATGGCTCAGAGTGGTAGGAGTCCTTTCTGGAGGATCGTTCAATGGAGTAGCAACTGGAAAAGTCCCTTCAACTTGCTCTATTTCTTCTTGTGGAGAAGACATTCTACACAATCAACTGAATGTTCAAATGTGAAGGTGCACGTTTCCTAAAAAGTGTGAAGTGTTGTGCGAAACTAATAAAAAATAACAAGTAAATATAACTGAAATTGAACTAGTCGACAATCGGTTGGCTACGAAATTTCAGGACTTATTAGTTGAAATTTAAGTGTAATGTTACTGCAAACAAACCAGATTTAGTTGATCAGCTTAACTCAGCTTTGACGCTACACTTGAATTTAATGTTTCATAACATTTTGTTCACACAATTCATTTAAATTAATATTTTCTTTATCAACTAATCTGTCATTCGATGTGGGCAGTCAATGGCAGTATATTCGTCCCTGTTTTCTGCAAATGTTGTGATTAACAGGTTCTTGACTTGCAAGATAAATGTGGCATATAGAAAGTTTCAAACAGTTAAAATCAGGCAGTATGTTCCAGCATTTCAAGTCAAGAAGTTCATGTCAAAAGTATGTTCCAAGTTAAAGAATGCAAGTTTAAATATTTCACTAAGTCTTAACCCGTCCACGACCTAAGGGGCAAGCTACGAGTTAAGTTAAGCCAGCAATCTATTAAGTCGCACTGCATAAGAAGGTCTCAAGGCAGAATGAAAAATGGCCAAGTCCTAGGTCGTTGCCGCCCTACGACCTACTTTAGGTCATATACGACTTAGGACTTAAGTCGCCAGTTAAAGTCGAGAGATTTCTATTCAGAACGCAAAGGCCTTAAGTCGTTCGTCTTCTCCCCAATACATCAATCCGCTAACTCCTAACCCATTAACCCGCTAGCCTCTCCATCAACAAAAAATCTCATCCTCCCATGCCACTGAATCACCCCGAAGTCACCATAAATCCGATGCATCGCCGCTCCGTCACAAACCACGAACCAGTCAAACTAAAGCACTGTAATCCATTGCCTTATTCTCGCAAATTGTTCAAAGCCAGGATGAACCATCTCGAATCCATCGGCAATCGATTGAAACAAGAATTGCAGAGAAACACGGCATAAGAAAAGTGGGTTGAAGATGGAGATGGGATTCATAATTTGGTGATAATCGAGGAATGGATAGCAATCGAATCCACTTACGTGATAAGGAAATAAGGATGATCTGCAACCGGTTGGTTTAAATCGTCTTTGGGAAGCTCGGAACGGCGTCAATGGCTGATTCGAATAGAAAAACAGATGAGGAGGAGGAAGAATGATTCAACTATCTATACGCTGGAAGGTGGGTCGACTTACGCGATGTACGACCTAAGACTTATGTTAAGTCGCTTCCGACCTAACCAAAAAAGCAAGTTAAGAAAATCGAAGCATATGACCTACGACCTAGGCATACACTTCGAGGGGCAAATGTTAATCCTCTTTTGTTCGCGACTTAACAAGCTGCGACTTACGACCTAAAAGGCATGCCGACTTAGCAAGAGACGACTTAAGGAAGGGGCCGACTTAACAGTTCACGAGTTAAAGTAGTCTCCGACTCAACAGGTCACGACTTAAGGCAGCATACGACCTAAGCTACAGGTCTGACCTAACAGGAGCCAACTTAAGATAATCTACCACTTAAGAGCTAAGACCGACTTAAATAGGTTACCGAGTTAAGGAAGGCTCTGAGTTAAGGAATCCTCCGACCTAACAGTGTACGAGTTAAAGTGGTCCGACTCAAAAAGTCTATGACTTAAGGCTGTTGCCAACTTGATGACTCAAGGGATCTCCGACCTACCAGTTTAAGAAGCTAACGGCCCACGACTTATACTAACTCGCTCGAACCAAATTCGGCCGACCTACGACTTATGTTAAGTCGCTGCCGACCTATGACTTGCAGCTGAACAGCTCGTATCCAGGAGTAACTAAAGACAAGAGCACCTATCTCGTCGCCGACCTAAGACCTACGACCTACTATAAGTCGGTTACGATCTAAGGACTTAGGGAACTTTTCCTATTCAGATTCGACCCTATAAATACCCCCCAAACTCCAACGAGTAGAGGACCTTTGGCCATTCATTTTCTGAAGCATCGTTACTCTGCCGCACTCTCAACTCATTCAACAAGTGAAGATCTTCCAACACTCAAGGCACTACAACAAGCTTCGTAAAGGACTTCATTCATCCGACACAGATTTAGCAAGATTCGTCACCGAAGTTTGAGCTAGTAGTCGAGATTGTTGTGTGGCCAAATTGTACTGTGTTTGACAAGTGTTTTGTATCATTTTGTAACCCAATTCAGTAATAATGACTATAAAGTGGACGTAGGCTCAATTACGGGCCGAACCACTATAAATCTGCTGTTCCTTTACTCTTTTACTGCTATTTTCAGCCTGTATTGTGTTTCCGTACCAACGGGTGGTGCTTTCACGAATCTATTACACACACCGGGTGTTAGCGTTCATTTTTTAGCGTTAACAAACACAATAACACAACAACATACGATAACATACAATACAACCTACGACCTATGTTGAGTTCATTTTTTTCAACAATCACTTCACACCTACTATTACAGTGACAAAATTTATGTGGGGGCATCTCCAATAGCAGCTGCTTTACCTTTAATTTTCCACCTATCACCATGTATTACGACGAGATATGTTTTCTTCTCGCTAGGTACACGATCATGTTGTTCGAAAACCTTTCTCGCTTCCTTGCGAAAATCTTTACCTGGCCTATGATGATTGACTTCGCCATCCGCCACATTTGCATTGGATTCATACACATCCATGCATGTCATTAAAGTCTCGTCATCAATTTCATGTTGATCCATTTCTAGTATGGTTAATAAAAATTGGTTTTAAGAAATGCAAAGAAAGTGACAAACAATAAAAAGCAATTAAAGTGAAAATTGATTTAAATGTAGAGGATTACGTTCGATTATCTAGCGAATTCGCAAATAGAATTCACAATTTTGATAAGGATGATGTAGAATTGTGGAAAGGAATGTAGTTGGGGTTTTGGGGTTTTTTGTGTTGAGTTTGATAAAGTGAGAAATGAAAGGAGAGAGAGGGGGGAGTGTTTTTGTTTTGAAAACTGTAAGCCATACCTGGGGCACTATTTGAAAATGCGCCAACTGGTGATATTTTAAAGTGAAAATTAGCCACACATCCTTAAAACGGAACTTAAATTCAAAGCGGGTCCCTATCATAAAATATATATTTTCTACATCCTTGTTTCTGTTTTTCGTCATTTTTTTTCCAACTTACCCTTGCGTTTCGCTGTGGAGCTGAATCTTCTTCTTATTTTTCGATTTAATGGTAAACTGCATTTAAATTAAAGATGAATCAATTTTTTTTTATGAAATATGATATTCTTAATATTTGCAGTTATGAATAATCATAATAAATTTCTGCAAATATATGCGCAATAGTTGTAGAAATTTCTGCAACTATACGCAATATTTGCATACATTTCTGCAACTATAAGCAATAGTTGTAGAAATGTCTGCAACTATAAGCAATAGTTGCAGTAATTTCTACAACTATACGCAATAGTTGCAGACATTTCTACAACTATTTGCAATAGTTGCATTTCTGCAACTATATGTAATAGTTGCAGATATTTCTGCAACTATACGCAATAGTTGCAGACATTTCTGCAACTATTTGCAATAGTTGCATTAATGTCTGCAACTATAAGCAATAGTTGCAGTAATTTCTGCAACTATACGCAATAGTTGCAGACATTTCTGCAACTATTAGCAATAGTTGCATTTCTACAACTATATGCAATAGTTGCAGAAATGTTTGCAACTATGTGCAATAGTTGCAGATATTTCTGCAACTATTTGCAATAGTTGCATTTCTACAACTATATGCAATAGTTGCAGAAATGTCTGCAACTATATGCAATAGTTGCAGATATTTCTGCAACTATACCGTATAGTTGCATAAATTTCTGCAACTATACCCAATAGTTGCAGACATTTATGCAACTATACCATATAGCTGCAGAAATATCTGCAATTATTTGTAAATTTTGTAAATTTGAAAAAATAAATAAAAAAGGTTTAAAAGTTGCTGAATTGTCTGCAAATATTTGAAATAATTGCACATTTACTACAAATATGAATTTTTGGTATCAACAATGGATCTCATTTCAAAGATCATAAAATTTGTGATTTTTTGGTGAAAACGGTTTGTTGATCCGGTTTTTATACATAAAGTTATACGCGTTTGAAATGTTAAAAACGTAAAGGGTATTTGTGTATTTTTGCCTGTGCGAATTTGAAAATAGGGGGCGGAAATGTAAGTTTTGTATGTAAAGGATGTTTTGTTTATTTTGAAACTTATTAGGGATGTGAGCCAAACTCTCCCTATTTTAAATTGCACCAGTTGGTGCAATTTCAAATAGGGCCCTAGGTATGGCTTACAGGTTTCAAATCAGAAACCTATTAAACCTAATACAATATATACCACCCGCCAAAAAAAACCTTCAAATGGTCAAATTCCGACATTCAAACATTTAACATCATATAAATAATCGAACGATCACATAAACATTACACAAATAATCCAATGATTGAAATCATACAATGTCAAAATATTCAAGCAACATCACAAATCAAAATATTCAACCAACACTACAGGTGAAACTAAAAGCTAAACATCTGGCTAACACATACCACAACAACGCTTTCCCGTAACCTCTTCACCGCTAGTGGATTTTTTTTGACTTCCTTCATGCTAATGGAACCTCGTCCGGCCAGGACTCCTTGCTCTCTTGGTTGGACCGCTGTGGCTGTGAAGGCCCGTGTTTGAATTGCGTAGGTTGAGAAGATGAAGGACCTTTTTCCTTACCCTTCCGGCTTTTGCGTTGGTATAATTGTGTCGTAGAAGGTGGAGGAATCGATTAAAGTGGTGCTTCAATAAGTGCAAGAGGAGGAGGAGGAGATAGGGGAGGAGGAGGCAGTGCAGGTTTAGCTGGCTTGTTCTTCCCCAGAATAGATTGCCATATGCGCTTCACACTAAAGGATTTGCCCTTCGTATGCTCCAGCACCTCTCCCGATAGCTCATCAACCAACTCCATAACATGGTAAATGCCATCCGCCTACCAAATAGTAGTAATTAACACGTATGCAAACAAAATATGACTACTTTTTTCTCAAGTTGAATAATAGCAATTAACAGATACCACATTCCTCTCAAGTAGAGCTCTCAAAGTATACGCATCTACCTCAACAGGCTGCTCTACCTCAACAGATGGTTCTACGGCGCAAAGAATATAACGTTGGGTGATGGTACCAATACTTTGTATAATACTGATCATCCGATAGCGTGGGCTCTCACTCTTGTTGTGTATTTATATGACGATGATTCCATGTCTCAATAGCCATCTCTTACTCTCTGGCTGAGTTGTCGATCCGGTAGTGAGGAGCTGCTTTTGCATATGTTGTCTAAAACCAAATTTTCGCATCACTCTATCTAGTAGATGAAACGCTACATCGTGGAAACAAATAAGTGGCACCCATGCTGTCCATAGATCAATATAAGCGGTACATAGGGGCGTAAGTTGTCCAAGTACATGTGCGTATGGGACAATGTCACAACATCAAAACCGAGTACATCAAACTTGTTGCGGTAGATGATAACATTACATTTAGGAGTATTCACCGTGCTCTTTGGACCAATCCATCTACAAGAGCAAGATAATAAGAATTAGTGGAGCAAAACATGTGTGTATAATCAAACAATGTAGTAAATATATCAAGCACCGTACGACAAGGATAAATCAACTTCCGCTCTCTTCATTGTTATTCTCCCGACTGGAAGACACGAACAAGACCATAGCTACAAACGTGTAATGCATAAAAAAGGTATATGTTCATAAAATATGTGCATATGAGGGGGAAAATGCGAATACCTGAATTAGAGTCAAATAGGCTCCAATAGATGCGCTCTCCTACAAAGCGAGCCTAGTCGGCTTGATGTACGTATATGCTAGAACCGCACTACCCCATGAATACTAACGACATACATGAAAGTCCTCTATGAAATGAAGCCACTTAAGGCTGAAATGTGTCTTTGAATGATCACATATCAAACTCGAAGTGATGATATGCAGTATAATAGCTTGAGCCGGCTACTCAATCTGAATCTGGGAGGCGTCAGCTGGAATGTCCCCCTCAAGCTGCTGCTAGAACCAACTAGTAACAATAATCTCATTACCCCCCACAGCTCGGGGAAGGAGATAGACCTAAGAGGCTCTTGCACATCGATATGTAATCAACTGGCTCCGGATTGCTCAATGGAGCACCATCTATAGGTAAACCAAGCAACACATCAACATCAACCAAGGTGATGGTCATCTCATCGGCTCTAAGGTGAAATGTAGACGTCTCCAGCCTCCATCTATCCACCAAGGAAGTGATAAGGTTAGCTCAAACATAATATCCAATTCGAAAATAGCCTCCATCTATCCACCATCGAGAAACGAAAGAAGACTTCAATATCCAAGCTTAGCTCAGAGGTAGCTCGCTTCATTTTGGGTGTGAAGCAGTGTCAAACCAAAATACCAAACAAGCATAAGCATTGGCTCTCCTGAAAAGGAGGTGATCCAGTCGCACCTTCCAGTACGGCTACCTTGTTACATCTAAGTAGTAAGCCTACCCCAAGCTTACTACTTAGTTGCTTTCAGCAGTTATCCGCTCCGCACTTGGCTACCCAGCGTTTACTGTGGGCACGATAACTGGTACACTAGAGATGCATCCTTCCCGGTCCTCTTATACTAGGAAAAGGTCCTCTCAATGCTCTAACGCCCGCATTGGATATGGATCGAACTGTCTCACGACGTTCATGTTGTCAAACAGTTGAACAATGAAAATAGATGGCGAGTGCCTAATTGAATTGATCAGGTTGATAAAAAAAAAGGACTATGTGAAATCTTCGGTTTCTTCCTCTTCCTCTATCCCATAGGTTGGTTTGAATCAATAGAGAACCTTTTCTTCTATTTGAATCGATTTTACTACATTAGAATTCCTTCCCGATACCTCCCAAGGAAAATCTCGAATTGGATCCAAAATTGACGAGTTAGTGTAAGCTTATCCATGCGGTTATGCACTTTTCAAATAGGAATCCATTTTTTGAAAGATCCTAGCTTTCGTGCTTTGGTGAATCGTCTGAGATCCTTCCGATGACCTATGTTGTATTGAAGGGGTATCCATATGATCCCATCGATTGCGTAAGGCCCGCGATAGCAACGAAATCGAGGAAAGTATACAGAAAAGATAGTTCTTTTCTATTATATTAGTATTAGTTAGTGATCTCGGCTCGATGGGTCCCTTCCTCCATGCTGAAATGTTGGCACTAGTCCTACATTTTGTCTTTATGGACCGAGGAGAAAGGTGGCTCAGCGGGAAGAGGGTTGTACTATGAGCGCAGCAAAGGGTCAACTGCATTAAATATACAACATGGATTCTAGCAATGCAATGGAGTTGGACCTTCATGTCGATCCGAATGAATTAATCTTTCCATAGAGGTCAATCTTTGCCTGCTAGGCTAGAGGGTAGCAAGTTAAAAATTCTGTCTCGGTAGGACATGTATTTTCTATTACTATGAAATTTATAAATGAAAATGAAGTAGTTAGTGGTGGGGTTACCATTATTCTTTTTCTTGTATGTGTTCCTAAGAAAAGGAATTTGTCCATAATAGTGCAAAAAGAAGACCCGGCTCCAAGTTGTTCAGGAATAGTGGCGTTTAGTTTCTCGACTGTTTGCCTTAGGATTAGTTAGTTCTATTCCTCGATGGGGCTAGGAAGGGATATAACTCAGCGGTAGAGTGTCACCTTGACGTGGTCGAAGTCATCAGTTCGAGCCTGATTATCCCTAAACCCAATAGGAGTTTTTCTCTTTTGACTTGCTCCCCGTAGCGATCGAACGAGAATGGATTAGAGGTTTGTGGGATTGACGTGATAGGGTAGGGATGGCTATATTGCTGGGAGCGAACTCCAGGCTAATATGAAGTGCATGGAACCAAGTTATGCTTGGAATGAAAGAAATTCCGAATCAGCTTTATCTACGAACAAGGAAGCTATAAGTAATGCAACTGTGAATCTCATGGAGAGTTCGATCCTGGCTAAGGATGAACGCTAGCGGCATGCTTAACACATGCAAGTCGGACGGGAAGTGGTGTTTCCAGTGGCGGATGGGTGAGTAACGCGTAAGAACCTACCTTTGGGATGGGAACAACTGGAAATGGTTGCTAATACCACGTAGGCTGAGGAGCAAAAGGAGGAATCCACCCGAGGAGGGGATCACGTTTGATTACCTAGTTGGTGAGGCAATAGCTTACCAAGGCAATGATCAATAGATGGTCTGAGAGGATGATCAGCCACACTGGGACTAAGACACGACCCAGACTCCTACGGGAGGCAGCAGTGGGGGAATATTCCACAATGGGTGGAAGCTTGACGGAGCAATGCCGCGTGGAGGTAGAAGGCCCGTCATGAACTTCTTTTCTCAAAGAAGAAGCAATGACGGTATCTGATGAATATGCATCAGCTAACTCTGTGCTAACAGTCGTGGTAAGACAGAGGATGCAAGCGTTATCCGGAATGATTGGGTGTAAAGAGTCTGTAGGTGGCTTCTCAAGTCCACCGTCAAATCCCAGGGCTCAACCCTGGACAGGCGGTGGAAACTACCAAGCTGGAGTACGGTAGGGGCAGAGGGAATTTTCGATGGAGCCGTGCAATGCGTAGAGATTGGGAAGAACACCAACAGCGAAAGCACTCTGCTGGTCCGATAGTAACACTGAGAGATGAAAGCTAGGGGAGCAAATGGGATTAGATACTCCAGTAGTCCTAGGCGTAAACGATGGATACTAAGCGTTGCGCATATCGACCCGTGCAGTGCTGTAGCTAAACCGTCAAGTATCTCGCCTTGGGAGTACGTTCGTAAGAATGAAACTCAAAGGAATTGACGGGGGACCGCACAAGCGGTGGAGCATGTGGTTTAATTCGATACAAAGCAAAGAACCTTACCAGGGCTTGAAATGCCACGAATCCTCTTGGAATAGAGGGGTGCCCTCGGGAATGCGGAAACAAGTGGTGCATGGATATCGTCAGCTCATGCCGTAAGGTGTTGGGTTAAGTCTCACAATGAGCGCAACCCTCGTGTTTAGTTGCCACTATTGAGTGTGTAACCCGGAACAGACTGTCGGTGATAAGCCGAAGGAAGGTGAGGATGATGTCAAGTCATCATGCCCCTTATGCCCTGGGAAACACACGTGCTACAATGGGTGGGACAAACGGTCGCGATCCCGCGAGTGTGAGCTAACTCCAAAAACCCGTCCTCAGTTCGGATTGCAGGCTGCAACTCGCCTGCATGAAGCCGAATCGCTAGTAATCACCGGTTAGCCATATGCGGGGAATTTGTTCTTGGGCCTTGTACACACCGCCCGTCACACTACGGGAGCTGGCCATGCCTAAAGTTGTTACCTTAACCGCAAGAAGGGGGATGTCGAAGGTGGGGCTAGTGATTGGAGTGAAGTCTAACAAGGTAGCCATACTGGAAGGTGCGGCTGGATCACCTTCTTTTTAGGGAGAGCTAATGCTTATGCTTGTTGGGTATTTTGGTTTGACACTGCTTCACACCCAAAAAGAAGACGTCTGAGTTAAGCTTGGATATTGAAGTCTTCTTTCGTTTCTCGACAGTGAAGTAAGAACAAGCTCATGAGCTTATTATCCTAGTTCGGAACAAATTGGTAGGACCCCACTTTTTATGTCCCCATGCCATCACAGGAGAGGGACATGGGGCGCAAAAGGGAAAGAGAGGGATGGGGTTTCTCTCGCTTTTGGCATAGCAGGCCTCCCACTAGGAGGCCCGCACGAAGGGCTATTAGCTCAGTGGTAGAGCGCGCCCCTGATAATTGTGTCATTGTGCCAGGGCTGTGAGGGCTCTCAGTCACATGGATACTTCAATGTGCTCATCAACGCCTGACTTGGAGATGTGGATCATCCAAGGCACATTAGCATGGCGTACTCCCCCTGTTCGAATCGGAGTTTGAAACCAAACTTCTCCTTAGAAGAATAGATGGGGCGATTCAGGCGAGGTCTAATGTGGATCTAACTTTCTATTCACTCGTGGGATCCGGGCTATGCCCAATATAGTCAGGATTCAATGGGTCAGGTCCACTTACTTTTTTTTAGTTACCATTTTTATGGTAGGTTCGGTGGGAACAATAGGGAAGGAGGAATATTTTGGTTTGTGATTAATAAATAAGGGTTGGATATATAGAATATTTATGTTATGTTTCCTGGAATATTTTAATAAATAATAATAAGATATAAAGAGGACTATTATGTCACTACTATGTCACTATAGGCTAGAAGCCCCCACCCACTAAGTTCAATTAGTCAATATAATAATACTTAAATGTTAAACTTTTTAATTATTAATTAGAACTCAAAATAAATAATAAGAACTCATTATATTATAAATAATACAATAGTGTTTGACTTTTTTTTATTATCAAAAATATCTGTATTCTTAGATGAAAAACGAAGACAAAGACTCGAGTTTCATGAAAAAAGCCCTTTATTGGATTTGAACCGATGACTTACGCCTTACCATGGCGTTACTCTACCACTGAGTTAAAAGGGCCTGCTCAATTCATGACTTAGCCATTTTCCATTATGAGTCTACTACATTTATACATATATGCAGTAGACTCATAATGGAAATAATAGAAAAATAAATTCTATTTACTTGGAAAATGGGTAATATTTTTATCGTTTTTGAATTTTCGCATATTTTATCTGAACAAGAAATGAAGCAATGAGTTAAAATTGAAGAAAAATACTTTCAATTTAAATTCAAATCCTATAGGATCAGAATATAAAAAGACTGTTCGAATCTAGCCATACCATTTGATTATATTGACAATTCCAAAAAACTATTCATAATATCATTATAGTAGATGATGATCGGGCGAATATGCCCCCATCATCTAGCAGTTCAGGACATCTCTCTTTCAAGGAGGCAGCGGGGATTCAACTTCCCCTAGGGGTAGGGTACTATGAAAGGAAGTTGATCATGGATTATTAATAACCATATAAAGAATTCTTCCTTGGTCGATGCCCGAGCGGTTAATGGGGACGGACTGTAAATTTGTTGATGACTGTCTACGCTGGTTCAAATCCAGCTGGACCCAAGAATTCACCGCCCCATGAGTAATATATAATTAATTTATCCTATAGAAAAGAGGGTAATGCCTGCTTCATAGAGAAATAAAGAAAAATTTATCTCTATCTTTTTTTTCATCTCATTGAAAGATTGATTATTTTTATTCAACAATAAAATCAAAAATCACTAGTTACTAATAATCCGTCTCACTCTCACTAAAGCCCATGATAATGTGGATATAATATCAATATAGCTTTCACATATCTGTTACGTTCCAACATGACGAGTAGAATATTCTTATGAAATCCTAAGTATATGTATGCTATACACCTCGCCTAGATTGTAGTTCAATTAGTCTGAGAACCGCCCTGTCAAGGAGGAGGCTGCGGGTTCGAGCCCCTTCAGTCCTGAAGTAGGATCTCATGAATTGAGAAATCCCTTTCTCTATTTTTGTGAAAGGGAAGACGAAGAGAAAAATGGAATTAAACAAATTCGCACCGGTGAGATTATTTCTTTTGTTTCGCATGTCTCATCAGATAAATATAGGAAGTTCCATTTCTTCCCCAGTACTAATTGATAAGGAAAAATATATGTAGATTTAGTACAATTTGTGCTATATTCAGTATTTAAAGTTTAAGAGATAAAACTTTTTTTTCAATCATTCTGCTCTTGATCAATGAAATGGAATAGAGTGCTTAGATTTTGGGGAGTGGGGGGGGGGTACAGACACAAAGTAGGATTGTTTATTATATTTTGTTTATTATATGATATACAGTGAACTTAATCTGCATAGAATTTAATTCTCCGGCAAAGTACTTTTTAGGTTAAAGCACATGTTTTCTAAATCTAAATTTCTTTTAGCCTCAATTATGACTACTGATTTGAAACAATTTATTTCATTCTCATTCCAATTTTATATTGAATTTTTGATATATACGTTCCAACTCCAATCCCACAAAACAAAGAGTATACTAATAAAATAACATAAAGAAAGACCAACAAAACGAAGTAGGGCTCCTTTCTTTTCTTATTCTTAGTAAAGGTAAAACTTGAATAGTCGATTTTGTAGACTTAACCTTACCTTTTTTACATCTCACTTATAGTGTTCATCTCTCTGTATGTCCTAGAGAATACCGGTTATATAATACCTTATAATTCTATATACAAAATCCTATGTATATGTATAAGTAGAAGAATTGTATAAGGAAGATAAGATGCTAGGTTATAGAAATGAACAAGTGGAAAAAGGATGAAAACCTAATGATAGGTATTTATGATCTAATAAAAAATGGTTTTTTGTATGGATAAAAGATATCCCTATGTTATACTATTCAATTCTCAACGAGAAATTGATTTGATAGATCAGAATTTTTTTTTCATAATATTAATCTGATTCAGTATCATCAAGATACAATTCATCCCATTGAATTTATAGGAATCAAATTTATCATCTCTATGGGATTAGTCCAGAGTTAAGTTATTGCGAAAAAAAAGATTAGATTATGGAAGTCAATATTCTCGCACTTATTGCTGCTGCACTGTTCATTCTAATTCCTACTGCTTTTTTACTTATTATCTATGTAAAAACAGTTAGCCAAAATGATTAATTTGAATGAAACTTTAATTATCAGTTCTTAGCAGTTCAATTCAATTCAATGATTTAAGAAATGAATGAAAAGAATTTAAACTCTAAGTCTTAAATAAAATGATGGCGCTGAGCTGGAATCAGAACAGAAGTAGCTTATTAAGTATCTAAGCTGACTGGAATCAAAAAAGAATTCAATTTCGCTCGCCGCTACTACGGGAATCGCTTTTGCTTTCTTTTCCTCTGGCTACTAAGATTGTTGGCAGTTATATGATAACTTCTTTGGATTTGGAAAAGGAATTAAAGTAAACCTGGCCATTTTTCATGTTTAAACAAAAAATGAGATGAGTCAAAAAAGTATAATTTCTTGAAGTTTAAAACAAATGTGAAATGTGTGATATATAAATAGCCTAACGGAAGAAAGATCTAATTTTATTATGTGTAGGACCTCTTTGGACAATCACTAATCGTTTTGCTTACAGTGGAAAGAAAATATATAATGTCATAATAACTTAATTTTTTTTCTAAAAGAAAAAAAATAGCCTATTTAGTCAAATTAGTCAAAATTCGGTTGGAAAGAATCTTATATTATGCATAGATTTGAGTTGCAAAATACAATTATGATAATGAATTATTACTCTATTCCAGTACAATTTTGAATACTTTTTTTAAGGCAAGGCTTCACAAAACGATTAATAAAGAATTGATACAGTTGGATTGAACAATCGATTACTCAATTTAGTATTTGTAGTGTCCATAACACTAGAGTCCACTCCTTCCCCATACTACAAATGAAAGAGAAAATGTAGAGACGACCATTAAAGCAACCCAAGCAAGACTTACTATATCCATGTTAATTATGTTCCTTATTTCTATGAAATAATTATTCGATTATTATTTTATAATCATAGTGGAATCAATGGTAAAGAGTCAAAATAGGATTCCGACTTAAGACTATGTATGAACCAAATCAATTCAATGAATATATTTGCAACAAGTTTCAATATTTTAAGATTTCCGATAGAATTAGGATGTATTAAGTACAAGATGATACACGCTCCTTTTCTATAAACAAGTATCTTCATGCCACCATTTTCTATTTGATCTAAGCTTACTGTCTTTCTATGATAGAATCAGTAGAACCCACTGCCACTATTACTGCATACATATATTCTTTTATTTTTTATTTTTACCTTTACTCTATATTATGAAAGTCGACCAACTATTCTGATTCTCTGTCTAAGCACTCATAGCCTTTCGTGAGTTTAAATACAAAGTATGTTTGTGCCTTTCTACAAGCCCTAAATTTATTTCCCATCATTGTATCCAATCTAATTTAATACCCAATAGAATCATGAGATGCTACTTAAAATTAAAAATTGTTTAAGAGATTTTGATATGCTAGTCTTTGATATAATCTTTTATTCTAGTAGTAAAAATGGGGAGCCTCTTAGGAATCTTTGTATATCGAGATTTCCGATCTAAGTTCTTAATTCCATTCTGGAATTGATTCTCACCATTTATTTCAAATTTTTTTGAAATAAATGAGGAGAATCAATCATTACCAATGATTAAATTAATAATTGAGGTTTTTGCTTCATCCCTATTACTGCCAATTTGATTTGGTCTAGACTAAGATTTTAAGAAAAAAAGTTATAGTCTTTTCTAAAACCTATGCTATAGTTTATAAAAATTATGCATTGACACGTCCATGCCTCCACTTTTTGCGGAGCAATAATTCATCGAATAGATCGGCAGAATAAGAAATAAAAATCTTTGGTTGATCAGGCAACATGTAATGACCCAGAATTTGACCTCTTTAAAATATACTATTTAAAGAGATATTAAATATAAAATAGGTACGGTTATATGATTTAAACAATATTAGATAGGATTTTAAAAGAGAAGTATACACAAAAAAGTAACATTTGCCTATATCGAAAAAAGTGACAAAATGCTAATTTCAGAAAAGTATATTACGATGGTTAAATAAATTATTTTAATTTATTTACGAGTGTTTATATTTTTAAATAGCAATATAAAAATTTATTTTTAAATTTGGTTTACATAAACAAATAGTTTAATTAAAACGTTAAAATGTAACGGTAAAACTTTTTGTCAAAAATCAACGTTTTGTCGATTAAAAATTGTCGCAACATCATCGCCACCTTTATTTTCGTATATAAGAACATATATTGAAATAGTATAAGTATTAATTAATTCAATAATCAAGTTTACTTTTACTAAACAATCTTAGAAAATTCTCGAATATAATTAACAAAAAGTAAGCATAAAAAGACAAAAAAAGTACAAAAGTCAAAAAGTAAAACATTATATCAAGCTAAACATAATTATTATATTCTTTACTTAATACTTAAGTGAAAATGACATAAAGCATGATTTGAAGTGGTGATGGTAAGTGTTGAAAAAAAATAACATTACTTAATAAGTAAGTAAGGGTATTTTTGTCTTTTACAAAATATTATTTTAATCCAAAACTTTTTCTATAAATAAGCATCCACTTTCTCACTTTTTTTCACTTCTTCTTCTTCTTTTTTCAAGCTTTTCTTCCACTCTCTATTGGCTTCTTCTTCTCTCTTTCCTTACTAACTTTTTCAAATCCATATCAAACAAAGTCAAAACACCACCAAACTTTGCCAAAGACCTTAGAATACCATTAAAACATTGTTTTAACATCTAAGAAGTGAACAAACGATGGAGGAAGAGGAAGATCAAGAGAAGGCCGAACCTATGGAAGGAAGCAAGCAAGTTAGAAAGCTCTGGAGCAAGAAAAGGTGATGGAAGTGCTACCGGAATCAAAAGGAAAGTCTTCGTAAAATATTTGGCGAAGATAAGAGGATTTAGTGAAGTGTTGGATTAAATGAATGTTGGTAGGAAGTGAAAAATTTAGTTAAAGGTGAGTACTCATATTTTAAAATTACTAATTTCTAAAAATATATTTCAAGTTAATTAAATAAAAAGTTTGGTATATGTTGGATGAGTAAATGTTTGTTAACTTGGATGGTATTATGGTTGATTGTATGTTTGTGATATGGATTATAACTTAGTTTGGTAAATGATAAGAGAAATGGTTACTAAGTATAGTTAGTTAAATGAAAATTAAATCCATAGAAATATGTATATGGAAATTATTTAGCCTCTTAATGATTTCAAAATATCTAAAAAGATTGGAAATGATATTATAATAATATAATATTATAATATGAAAAGAAATGAAAACTGAGTTTGAAATGATGAAAATATTGTTTTAAATATGTTAAAATAGTTTAAATATGGTTTAAAAAAATTTGAAGTGTTTCAGATAAGTTCCGAAGCAATTCACAAAATTAGTCAAAATCGAGCTCGTCATGTAGCGGTAGTTCGTAAATTTCGACATGTAACTTCAAATTAGTGTAGAGTATAATTTTTAAGTCAGATTTTTTTTGAAATAAAAATTCTTTGGTCCACAATGATAATCGTTTTCCAACGAAGAAAGAAAATCAAGATTTCATCAAGTAGATTTTGAAATATGTCTAAAACAATTTTCTAAAAACATCTCGGTTTTGCAATTCGAAATCCAAAATGAGATTTCTTTATAAATAATATTTTTTAAATGATTAAAAATATGAAATAAATTTGATTAATAAAGTAAAATGGTTTAAAAGAGATTTGGAATGGAAAATATGAATTTTCAAATATTAAAAAGTTGTTTAAATCAAATAAGCTTATATAGCACTTTCCGTAGCACTTTTATGCTGCGAATTCTATAACCTTTTGAATATGAGTTTAAACGTAACGATATTTCCTAGAATCAATTATGAATGTTTTTAAAAGTATAATTATGTGTTTTAAATGATGATTTGGAAGTTTAATAAATCATTTTCAAAATAAAGCTAGTAACTGAGTATGCGGAAACGACTAGTACATTTGTCCCGCCTGTGATATCTTGGAAGATAAAATATGGTGTTTAACTAAGGTTAGGGATGGAGCAACCAGTGCACTGAACTTACCTAGCCTATGTATACTCTTTTTAGGCGAGGGGTGGAATAGATCGAAAGTGTTAACGTAAAAATCGAACGCTAACACCCCGGTGAGTATTAGTAAAGTGAAAGCACCACCCGTTGGTACGGGAACTAAAATAAGCAGTTAATTGCAGAAAAAGTAAAGAGACAGCAGTTTTATAGTGGTTCGGCTCAAAATCAAGCCTACGTCCACTTTATCTTCTTTATCACAAGTTCGATTACAAGCTTTACAAGAATTCCTTCGATTACTCAACAATCGATACAAGTCATTAGCTCTACAATGCAAAAGAGATTCTCGAATTCATCTTCAATATAATTGATCTTCCCTTTAGGTAGTTTGGAATGTTTTTGGTAGTAAAGGTGTTGTAGAAGTCGTGAATGTAGCAGAGTTTTGGCGCTTCAGTCTCGAAAAGTCCCCCTCCAATAAGGAATAGGCGTGGTATTTATAGGGAAATTCTGGTGATAGGTCGTAGGTCGTAGGTCGTCCCGAGTTTGTTTAAGTCGTTGGCGACTTAGTGGAATCATTCTGGGTGAGATACTAGGTGTGAGCGACCTAATGCAGTGAACTTAGAAGTTATCTCGGCAGGATTTAGGTCGTGAGCGACCTAACAGAGGAGATAGGTCGTGTGGCTTTAGGTCGGAACATGCTAAGTCGTTCCCTTTCCCTGGAGTCGCTAGGTCGCTAACTCGTTAGGTCGCTAGGTCGCTAACTCGTTAGGTCGCTAGGTCGCTAACTCGTTAGGTCGCTAGGTCGCTTTCTGGAGTTATCTCGCTGCCGCTTTAACTTGTTAGGTCGCTGCCGCTTTAACTTGTTAGGTCGTAAGTCGTAAGTCGCTAAGTCATGAAAAAGAGGTGTTAACACTTTCCCCTCGAAGTATACGCCTAGGGACTAGGTCGTGTGCTTCGACATCTTTTAACTCGTGCCATCTGAATTGCTAAGCCGTGAGTCGCTCGAGCTGTTAAGTCATAAGTCGTTCGAGTTGTTAGGTTGTTTTAGGCCGATTCGAATTCCACCTTTCCCGCCTATAAGTTGCTCAGCTTCTCCTTCCTTCTCCTCACTTGCTCTATTATCTGAAACCGCCATTGACAATTTCTCCAAGCTTCCGAAGACAAAATCCAACCTTCTCGTCGTTGATCATTCCTCTGTACAACTACGTAAGTAATCTGGTCGTCATTCAACTACATCCATCAACGAATTGCTAACTCCCCATTTTATGTCTCCAATTCAACTTTTGGTGCCGCGTTTCATCACGAATAATGTTTCAATCAATCTGTGATTTCCATTGATCATATTGTTGTTGTAATTAGTGATAAAATGGCAGTACATCAGAGTTGTGGTGAATCTAGGGCGGTTCTAATTGGTTTTCTGGGCGACTCGGTGGTTTGGATAGATGAGGGTTTTTGTTTTGAAGGCGCCAATGGATTAGCGGGTTATCGGGTTATTGGGTTTGTGAGTTAGGCAACCCGAGGAAGATTGAGCGAGTTAAGGAGTTGACGAATTGATGTATTGGGGAGTAGTAAATGGGATAAGGCATTAGGCGAGTTAAGGATTTGATGAGGAGCGACTTATGGCTTAAACATTAATCACACGACATAACTCAGCAAACGGTTTAAGGAAGCAAATGACTTAAAGAATCTGTGCGACTTAACTAAGCACACGACTTAAAGAATCTGTGCGACTTAACTAAGCACACGACTTATAGAATCTGCGCGACTTAACTAAGCACAGGACTTAAAGAATCTGTGCGACTTAACTAAGCACATGACTTAAAGAATCTGTGCGACTTAACTTATCCCGTGGCATAATTTTATCCCGTATGACTGATGAACTTTATAACTCAGGCAGAGCGAATTATCAGAGGCCGACTTATGATAGGTCGTTGAACCTGATTGGATGACCTAAGCAGTCCTGAAATAGTCTTAAGTCGTTCCAGCGACTTAAGGACTTGAGCACTTGCAAAAAATTTACAGAACTTGACTGAACTTTCAACTTGAACTGCCCGAATGAACTGCTTAAACTTGTTGTACTTTTTCACAGATTGTATTGATTTGATTGCTAATAACCTGTTAAACACAACATTCGCAGAAAACTGGGACGAATATACTCATCATTGATTGCCCACATCGAATGATGGATTAAATCGAGAGATAGTATTCTACTAAAGTAAAATAAACTGAATTCAATCGAGTGTGAAATGCTGCGAACCAACTAAATTGAATGAAGTGTCAACACAAAATTCTCACAGTTAGAACTGCTTACTATAGAATGTTATCTGCATTGACACTACTCTCAATTTTAATTTAATGACAAGTCTTGAATTTTCCTGAACTGACGTATGCCAACTAGTATTGTTATTTTTATTTACTTGCTATTTTATTAGCTTCGCACAACACTTCACACGCTTTTAGGAAACGTGCACCTTCATATTTGAATGTCCAGTTCCTTATGTAGAATGACTTCTCAACAAGAAGAGATAGTAGGGCAAGCTGGAGAAGTCTTCCCAATAGCTAATCCCTTGGATGATCCCCCGGAAAGAACTTCAAGCACTCTGAATCAATGGGTGTTCAGTCAATTATGTGCTCAGTTCGGTATTGCTGAAGCGGACGCTTTGCTTCCGGGGGTAAACGATACTACTGACAGGCCACCTCTTGGTTTTATCGCAGTTAATCGTCAGATGTGCTCAAGTGGAGCTATTCCTCCCTTTAACGATTTTCTTCGACAGCTCTTTCTCCGATTAACTATCTCTCCTTTCCAGTTGCATCCCAATGGCTACGCCATCTTGATGGGACTGTGTGTACAGTTTGGGAGGACACTTGACCGTCTTCCGAGCTTTGAAGAGATTTGCTATTTGTGCACATTTGCAAAGAATAAAGACCATCCCTCTATTTTACTTGTGAGGAGCGCCTGGAACCGTAAACTAATTGCTGATCTTCCTGAAAGCGCCCACGGGTTTTTGAATCAATTTTTCTTTGTTCGCTGTCCCCCAGGATTCTACGCCATTTGGAGAGTAGGAAGTAAGCTTGCATATCTCTGTACTTTTCGTTCTTGAGCTTTTCAAGACCCGAGTTGTTAAGTACAAACTTCATCCTTTACTTTTACAACACTTCCTCTTCTTTCTAAAGACTCCAGCCACAAGCCAACTTTTGAAAGGCTAAGCGCTGTTGCCGCCGAAGAGAGGAGTATCAAATTTCTTTTGAAAGATGAGTTCCTTCATCAATTTGGCCTCTTACATTCTTCCCGATCCCTTCAGCTTCGTGATGCCCCTGCCTCTCAATCTGAAACATCTGATGCCCCAGCTCCTGCAAAAGAACTTGCGTCGAAAGAACTAGTTGTAGAAGCTTCATTAATAAAATGCTCCAGTTCTGCTGAGGGCATAGAATTTTCTGGCAAATCTAAACTTCTTCCGGTTATCGAAGAAGAGGAACTTCAACAATGTCCTGGGAAGATCGCCACGGAAGACGATGAGGGGACGGAGAAAGAAAGTTCTGCCATGGAAAGTGCTGAACATGCTAAAGAAGCAACCGCTGGTTTGACTCACTCGGCCGGGCATAATGGCGACGACATTTTCGGGGGGTTAAGCGATTTTTTGGTGACTTCTCAAGAGCTTTTCAAAGACGATATTACTGCTCCTAAGCTTGTCTCTCCATCGATCGAAGCAACATCTGTCTTACGACCGCTTCCGTCAACTCAAGAATTAACCCCCATCGTAAAAGCTGACATCACTCCCAGACTGAAGAGTGGTTTGTAGCTTGACGCGCGTAGTTTGCACGCTACACAAACTTAGGATTTTTAGAAGTTTCTCGCACTTAACTTCCTTTTTCTGGAGATTTCTAAATTCTATCTCTTTTTCATTTTCAGATTCTCTAATGGGACGAAGTGGCTCGTACTACGATGATTTTCAACGCTATGGAAGGCGTGATTATTACGATCCCCGACGCTATCTCCCTGCCCCCAGAGAAACTGATGAGGAACGAGCTGTTAGAAAAGCTCGAGAGAGGCAAGCTTACGAGAGGCGATATGGGAGAACTGACGATCGCCATGACTCTTCTAAAAGAGATGACGACTCTCATAAAAGAAAATCCCACGATGATAGGGGAAAGGGACATATAATCGAGGAGCCAAGTAAGCGGGCCAAACTCGATGACAATCCTTCTTCTGAAGCACCTAAAGTGCCTGCTGCTTCTATTTCTTCAGACATTCCTCCCAGTTCTCCTGCCCTTAAAACAACTGACATCCAAACAATTATCAGCAGGCCTCCCTATCAAGTCGAAAAGCCTCCGCCTACACTCCATAGTTGATTCCCGAGCTGGTGCTTAAAAGGAGTGCGTTTCGACTTAGACTTGGTACCGATTGACAAGCAAGCTATGTTAAGAAACCTTGATGCTGTCAAACTCGATATCGAGAGGATGTCTGGCTGGCAGAAACTTGTCGACGAGCTTCAAAGAGTCAATCGTGCAAATCTTGAGGCAATGCTGACTATGGAAAATGACAAGTCTGAATGTCAGAAAATTCTTGATGAGCATGATGTGGAAATGAAAAACATCACTGTCTACAATGAGGAACTTCAGGCTGAAATTAAGAAACTCAAGGAGGACCTTGCTACTTCTTCCACTTCCTATTCTCAAAAGAAAGAAGTTTTCCAAAAGCAAGTGAGGGACGCGCATGCTGCTCAGAGAGATGCCGAGATCAAACTTGAAGCGGAGCAGCATGTTGTTGAAAAATACCGCAACGACACCATCCAGCCGTGGGAAAAAGTCAGCTCCCAAGACGTGGAAATTGAGATGCTAAAGATCCGGCTTGCTAGAGCTGAAAAAGAACGTGACAATGCCATTTCTGAAAAAGGGGCAGCTGATCATGCACACGATGCGACTAAATCTAACATCAGCTCCACTTTATTTGAATTCTACGTTCTTAGCATCTTGGGGAAAGGAAGTCTTTCGTTCTTGGGCCCAAAATATGAAATTACTCTGGCCGAAGTGTGGGAGGCAATAAGTGAAATGCTTAAAGATGCTGGTTATGCAGAGAAGGGTCTGGAAGCTTGCTACTTGGACGATGATGGTTGTGCTGCCCTGGCTAGAGGAAAAGAACAGCTTGCCAGGGAGCAAGCCGAAGCGGTAGAAAGAGAACATATGGGGAAGGCACCTTCGGTCAACCTTGACATCATCGGTTCTAGCTCTTATTCCCTGTCTCCTGCGAAAGCCGAAACTGAAATCACAATTCCCAAGCCCCCAACTGTTCACACTGAAGAAGAGGCCCAAGAGAGCACTGAGGCCCAGGACTACGAAATTGAAGTGATCAACCCAAATTCACCAGGTAACTTCAATTCCGATCTGGTTCAAGTGGACTGCTCGTTTGCTTCACATGAGCTCGATGAACTTTTGCCTATTACTTAAGCTTTGACGTGCTACTATCTCCTCTTTTTTGCGGGAAATATTGATGTTTTTAACTTTTCTTCTTCTTTAGTGAAAATAACAAGTGATGTACCAGCTTCGATTCCCCCAGCTGCTACTCCTCCACCCCTTCAAGTTACTCCTCCTTCTGGTTCTCAATCGGGGTCGTAAGAGGAGCAAATAGAAGCACTTCGAGACTTAGACGACCCGGCGGCTTCTAAGGAGCAAAACGTCGAGGAACTTGAAGAGGGCGAGAAGACCCCAGAGAAGTTCACTGCCGATGATACGAAACTTTCTGATCTTATTTCTCCGGGCAGTGAATCTTCTTCAAAGAAAAGAGGAAAGCGTGGGGTTTCAAAGAAAAGGAAAAGTGCTTCTGTTGATGACGAGAAGACAAACACTTCGGCTGGTGGCCAGAAAACAGAAGATGACCCAATTGCATCTCTTTCTCCTTCTCCCGCAACTTGTCCAACCCGGCCTGCGAAGTTAGTCATTAAGTCGGGTGAAGGCTCTAAAGGCGGCGTGAGGAAGAAGAAATGATTTTGGTTCTATCTTTCCTATTTTGCTATTTTGTCTTTTGCTTGTATCGACCAGAGATTATGCGGGTACCGGCCCCCGCTTTTTGCTTTTTGAAACCTGTACATGTACAAAAATTTGATAGTATGGAATAAAAATGATTCTTTTACTTGTACACTTTCTTGTCAGTATTTGTGAACGCGTTTATTCCTTGTTTTTGTACAAGTTTCTTTATTTTCTTTATGTGATACTGCAGTGAGCGCGTGGTATGCTGTTTGAGTGTTGTTTTTGTTAACTTAGCTATATGCCCCCATACCACGGCTCATTGCAATATTATGAAAAGACTTTGTGCCTCCGAAGAGGGCTTCTTGATTTGTGCCTCGGGAGAGGGCTTGTTTCATATGCCTTTGGGAAGGGCTTTTTTGTTGTGCCTCTGGAGAGGGCTTGTTTTGTTTTGCCTGAAAGTTACTTTCTCACAGTTGAATGGTCCCATGGAGCAGACGTAAGTTACCCAACTGGATGTTCGTTTGCACAAACGATCGCAATCAAGTAACAAGGGCCTGGAACCTTCTATCTTGGGAAGGTGCCCCCTTGGGTGGTCCCACCAACATTCTTGGGCGAGAGAAGCATTTCGATTTGGGCATGCCTCATTGGAGGTCTTTTGCCTCCGAAGAGGACTCCTCCGAAGAGTTGTTCCTCTGAAGAGGGCTTGTGCCTCCGAAGAGGTCTTTTGCCTCCGAAGAGGTCTTTTGCCTCCGAAGAGTTGTGCCTCCGAAGAGGGCTTGTGCCTCCGAAGAGGTCTTTTGCCTCCGAAGAGGTCTTTGTTTATGTGCCTCCGAAGAGGTCCTTTGCCTCGTTAGAGGTCTTTGTTTGTGTGCGTTCGAAGTGGGCTTGTTTGGTTTGCCAGGAAGTTTGCATCTCACAGTTAAGTGGGTCCACGGGACAGACGCAAGTTACCCGACTGGATGTTCGTTTGCACAAACGATCACAATCAAGCAACAAGGGCTTGGAACCTTCTATCTTGGAAAGGTGTCCCCTTGGGTGGTCCCACCAACATTCTTGGGTGAGAGAAAAGATTCTGTTTCGGCTTTTTTTGTCTTTTCATCAACTGCCGCTTAGTGATTCCTCATTATCATTCTCAAATGCATGTTTCTTTCTTTGGTAAGCCGTTTGATATTTCCAGAGAAGTGTACTTCATGGTCGAGTGAATCCACGGGTAGACGCAAGCCACTTAACCGGATGTCTGTTTCCACAAACGATCACAGTCAGTTAGCAAGGGCCTGGTGCCTTTCTTTTGGGAAGGTGCCCCTTTGGTGGAATCACCAACCGTTTGTAGGAATTGAATCTGGAATTTCTGTGGCTTGACATTTGTTTGTTGAGTGATTTCATGGGAATCGCTTGGGTTTGTGACGTGTTGAATAGGTTAGCTTTGCTTTGATTGCCTGCAATATTAAATCGATATTTTAGCAACATATTTATGATACTTGCACATCGAAATGAGATAGGCAATTTAAAATAGCAAAAGACACAAGATTTATAGTGGTTCGGCCAAGAATTGGGCCTACATCCGCTTTATAGTTCTTATTGCTGAGTCACACTAATTTTACAATGGCTTATAATACAAGAATGATACACCCAGAATTATTTTACAAATTTAAGCATAGCTTTTAAGTAAAATATGGATGCAAGTGATTGTTGTTCCAGGCTCTGGGGTTTGGATCTCCTTCGACGGTCGTGAGTTTGAAAGTGCCATCAAGAAGTTTTTTGCCTATGACATACGGCCCTTCCCAGTTTGGCCCAAATACTCCTGTTGCTGTCATGATCCTTTTCAAGACTAGATCCCCAATTTCAAAGCTGCATTGACGAACTCTAGAATTGAAGTGCCTGGCTATCCTTTGCTGTTGAGCTGCAACTCTGAGTTCAGCTTCTTTCCTTCTTTCATCAAGCAAGTCAAGTGCTTCAAGTTGCAGCTTTTCATTTTCAGCTTTGTTGAAATGAACTCTCCTGTGTGATGGGACTTCTATTTCCACTGGAATCATTGCTTCTGATCCATATGCTAATGAGAATGGAGTGTGCCCAGTCGCAGTTTTGTGGGTAGTCCTATATGCCCATAGTGCTAGTGGCAGCTTATCAACCCAACCACCTTTTGCTTTTTCCAGTTGCTTTTTGATGGTTGATTTGATGATTTTGTTCACTGCTTCCACTTGCCCGTTTGCCTACGGATGAGCCACTACTGAGAAGCTTTTTTGGCTTTTGAATCGCCTGCAAAATTCCTGGAATTCTTCGCTTTCGAATTGGGTACCATTGTTTGTTATTATCTTCTGAGGCACACCATACCTGCAATTGATATTTTTAGTCACAAAATTTATCATCTTTTTAGAGGTAATAGTAGGCAATGGTTCAGCTTCAGCCCATTTAGTGAAATAATCGACAGCAACAATGGCATATTTGATTCCAGATCTGGCAATCGGCATAGGCCCAATAAGATCTATTCCCCAAGTGGCGAATGGCCATGGACTGACCATCTGTGTTAGCACGGTGGAAGGTACTCTTAGGCTTTTTGCAAATCTCTGGCATCTGTCACGCATTCGGGAGTAACTAGCAGCATCTCGATTAATATCTAGCCAAAAATAACCATAGCGAAGAATTTTCTTTGCAAGAGTTTGGCCACCTGAATGATCTCCACACTCTCCTCCGTGAACTTCAGCCAAAATTGTCTTGGCCTCTTCTTTGGTTACACATCGGAGTAATGGCATCGAGAATCCTCGTCTGTACAAATGGTCGCCTTGAATTACATATATTAGGGCTTTTCTTAACAATTTTTGGCGTTCTTTTGAGTTTTCTGGCAAGGAGCCGTTGAGTACATATTCCTTGATTGGGGTCATCCATGACTACTGTTCTTGAGATACAGCCATGATCCAATCAACATCCATCTCATTAACACTCGGAGCTGTCAAGACTTCTACAGGGACCAATCCCAATAATTGAGCTTCGCCAGAGCTTGAGTATTTCGCGAGAGAATCTGCCTTCATGTTCTCTTCCCGGGGGATATGGTTGATTGTATAATGATCAAAATCATCGAGAAGTTCACAGGCTTTTGATAAGTAAGCTGTCAGATTTCCTCCTTTAGTTTGAAACTCTTTCTTGACTTGGCATACAATAAGGTGGGAATCACTGAAGATCTGCAATACTTTGATGCTCAGTTCTTTAGCAATCCTCAGACCGGCAATAAGAGCTTCATATTCGGCTTCATTATTTGTCGAAGGAAATTCTAATCTCAATGCATAGCACAATGACCGCCCTTCGGGGGTTTCAAGCACAACCCCATCTCCGGAATAGTAGTCATTTCTTGCACCATCAACATATAATTTCCATCGGATCGGGATATCATCAGTTACCCTTTCCTCACTGTCACCTTTGTCGGTGCACTCTGCAATGAAATCTGCTAAAGCTTATCCAATGATTGCTCTTCGAGGATGGTACGTGATATCGTATTGACTAAGTTCGATATTCCACTTCAGAAGACGTCCCGAAGTTTCAGGGCGAAATAGGACTTGCTTTAGTGGCTGATCAGTGAGGACTTTGATATGATGAGCCTGGAAGTATGGCCTCAACTTTCTAGATGCGATCAATAAACAATAGGCGAGCTTTTCTAACTTCGAATAATTCATCTCTGCCCTAGTGAATCTTTTGCTGATGTAATAAACCGGACGCTGAACTTTTGCGTCTTCTCGTATCAACGCTGCACTGAGAGCATGAGATGAAACTGCTAAGTATATGAATAAATCTTCTCCATTGTTGGGCTTAGAAAGTACTGGAGGCGTTTCCATATGACGAATCAGCTCATCAAAAGCTTTTTGACACTCAGGAGTCCATTCGAAATTCTTCCTTCCTTTCTTCAGAGCATCAAAGAAGGGAATGCATTTATCCGTGGCCTTGGAAATTAATCGACTCAAAGCAGCGACTTTCCCGTTGAGGCTTTGCAATTCCTTCTTTGTTCTAGGGGGTTTGACTTCTCTCAAGGCAGTGATCTGAGCAGGATTAGCTTCGATGCCCCTAGCACTCATAATGAAACCTAAGAATTTTCCGGACTCAACCCTGAATGAACATTTCAGTGGATTTAATTTCATTCCATACTTTCGGAGGATTGCGAACATTTATGCCAGATGGTCCATGTGGTCTACCGCCTTCTTTGATTTTACTAACATATCATCAACGTATACTTCCATAGTCTTGCCAATTTGAGGCTTGAACATGGCATTCACGAGTCTCTGATAAGTTGCCCCCGCGTTCTTTAATCCGAAATGCATGACTCTATAGCAGTAAAGACCAACGTCAGTGATGAAGCTCGTGTCCTCCTGATCTGGCTCATGCATCATGATTTGATTGTATCCAGAGTAAGCATCCATAAAAGACAACAATTTGTGCACGGCTGTTCCATCCACCAACTGATCGATTCTGGGCAACGGGAAACAATCTTTGGGACATGATTTGTTCAAGTCTGAAAAATCGATGCATACTCTCCACTTTCCATTTGCTTTTTTAACCAACACCGGATTAGAAACCTAATTTGGATAAGTGGATTCTCTGATGAAGCCATTTTTCATGAGCCGATCTACTTCTTCTTTCAATGTTGTTGACCTTTCAGGACCTTGGGTTCTTCTTTTCTACTTTACGGGTGTGAATTTTGGATCAATATTTAAGGCATGTACTGCGATTTCTAGAGATATTCCACACATGTCAGCATGACTCCAAGCGAATACATCCAGGTTTGCTTTCAAGAATGATACTAGCATGTTCTGAACTGTCACACTGAGTTGTGAACCCACATTTAGCACCTTGTTTGGATCTTTCTGGTCAACAGGAATTGGCACCGTCACTTCTACCGGCACTACTCTATTCTCCCCTGCATTGGCTTTTCTAGGATCTATTTCCTTTCGTGCACCACTATGCTCACCAGTGCAGGGCCCACCCCGTACTTGCTACAAGGTGGGTTCTTTGATGCGGAGCGGAGCTGCCGCACCCTTTCCCATCTCTCTCTTCTTCGCCTCCCGCAACTCTGTGAGATAACACTCCCGCCCAGCATCCTGGTCTCCCTCTAAAACACCAACGCTATTATCAGTGGGGAATTTCATAGTTAGGCACCACGGGGCGAGAATAGCTTTGAATGCAGCAAGAGTTGGTCGTCCCAAGAAGGCGTTATAAGAAGAAAATTCATCAACAATAACAAAAGTTTGCTTACAGACCACTTTTCTTTCCCCTTCACCAAGTTCTACAAATAAGTCGACAGTTCCAATGGGCTGTTTCGGTTCCCCAATGAACCCAACAATCTTTTGCGAAGAAGCTTGAACATCAGCCATCAGAATCTTCATTTGATCAAAGGTCTTTTTGAAGAGGATATTACAAGAAGCACCGCAATCGACAAGCACTCTTCTCACAATAGCTGGTCCGATACCGGCAGTTATTACCAACGGATCCATGGTGGGAGCCTCAACTCCCATAGAATCTCTAGTTCTGAATACGATGTCATCGTGACAAGTTCTTTGCTGTTTTGAAGGCACAACATCCTCCAAAACAAAAATAGTTTCTTCTTTTGGGGCATGTCTCAGAGCATGAGCATATCTTTCCATTTCTCCCCAACTTCTGCCTGCTGGGTGTGGACCCCCTGTGATTACATTAATTAGAGGCCTTTCAGATTCCTGCACCACAGCCTTTTCACCCGAGCCAGATTGACGAGCAGGAAGTTGTTGCCCCTGAGTAGATGAGGCAGGATCACCTCTGTTCCTCTTGACATACTGTTGCAGTTTATTCTATCGCAGCAGCTCTTCAATTAAATTCTTCAAACGGCGACACTCATTAGTGTGATGGCCGGGCTGATTATGAAATTGACAGAATCTTCCATTAGGCATAAAATTTTTTCCAAGCTTCATCTTAGGTGGCTCAGGGTATTCGATAGCATCCTTGGTTGCGAAGAAGATGTTCTCTGGAGTCTCGGTCAAAGGAGTAAAACCCAAAAAACGGTGAGGTTTCTTCATATCTTTCTGCTTTTTCCCACTGTTATTTTCCCTTTTCTGACCACCAGATTCTTTCTTATTAGAGGCTTCAGCCACATGGTTGTTTTCAATTTCAGCCACAACCACCTTTGCTAGTGCAGAAAGATTTTCCAGACGCATAAATTCGTCAGCCTTCTTATAAATCTTCTCAAGTGAATTCGGTTCCTTCATCTTCAACCATTTTCCGAACTCACTTGTTTTATCGATGGCTCGCATCAAGTAAGTTAGAATCATTCGAGGCTCAACATTATCCACTTCGGCCAAGGCTAGGTTAAAGCGGTTCAAGAAAGATTTGATAGATTCTCTGGGAGCTTGTTCGAGGCTGGACAACGACATTATGTCCTTGGCCTTTGAAGCATACAACCTGAACTGATCCTTGAATTTACGAGTTAAGTCAGAGAATTGATCCACAGATCGGACCGGTAGCTTTGTAAACCAAAGTAGAGCTACCCCTTCCAAATAGAAAGGAAAATATATGCATTAAATCTCATCTGTTGCCCTGGCACCAGTCATATGCCAGTCATATTTGGACAAGAACTGATTAGGGTCGCTTGTCCCTCGATAGGTTGGGATAGTAGGAGGAACAAACTTCTTTGGAAATTCAGCTTTTAGAATTCTTTCGGTAAATGGAGTCTTGCTTGGAGCAAACCCCCAGTCATTTTCATCTTCATCCCTTTGCATACTTTCTTTCATAATTTGGCAAACCATTCCTGATAGGTATTCCTCGTCGTTCAAAGGCCTTGCCGAGCAGACGTCAGCCACTTTTTCGGAAGTTTGTCTGAACAAACGTTCGCGAAGAGGCGGCTGCGGCCTTGATCCTCCAGCTTGGGGAGGTGCCCCTTCGGCGATGTCAGCTGCTCTTTGAGGAATATCTTTCTCTTCGGAATCATGAGTATCTTCGGCAAAGGTTGGTTCATTATTTTCTGGTTGTCGGTTCATCCCAAGCAGAGCGTTTAACCTGTCCATCATCAAAGCATTTTGAGCTTCCATTTGTTGGTATAACCCAGACACAACATCGTCGAGTTCAGCCCTTGTGACTCCAACAGCAGGAGTCGCCTGATTTGGTGCTGGAGAGGAAGCAGCCCTGTCATTAGCATCTCTGGATCTAGTAGATCTACTCTTTCTTCCAGGAGACATGATTTCAGATAGACTTCTGGTTTTTAAGGAGAATCTTTCAACAAATCTTTGCGAAGCAATGGTGAGAACACTCCTGAGTTCAATTCTCAGTGAAAGCACCAAAAATGTTAATGTAAAAATCGAACGCTAACACCCCGGTGTGAGTATTAGTAAAGTGAAAGCACCACCCGTTGGTACGGGAACTAAAATAAGCATATAATTGCAGAAAAAGTAAAGAGACAGCAGTTTTATAGTGGTTCGGCTCAAAATCAAGCCTACGTCCACTTTATCTTCTTTATCACAAGTTCGATTACAAGCTTTACAAGAATTCCTTCGATTACTCAACAATCGATACAAGTCATTAGCTCTACAATGCAAAAGAGATTCTCGAATTCATCTTCAATATAATTGATCTTCCCTTTAGGTAGTTTGGAATGTTTTTGGTAGTAGAGGTGTTGTAGAAGTCGTGAATGCAACAGAGTTTCGGTGCTTCAAAGTCTCGGAAAGTCGCCCTCCAATGTGGAATAGGCGTGGTATTTATAGGGAAATTCTGGTGATATGTCGTAGGTCGTCCCGAGTTTGCTTAAGTCGTTGGCGACTTAGTGGAGTCATTCTAGGTGAGATACTAGGTGTGAGTGACCTAATGCAGTGAACTTAGAAGTTATCTCGGTAGGATTTTGGTCGTGAGCGACCTAACAAGGAGATAGGTCGTGTGGCTTTAGGTCAGAACATGCTAAGTCGTTCCCTTTCCCTGGAGTCGCTAGGTCGCTAACTCATTAGGTCGCTAGGTCGCTAACTCGTTAGGTCGCTAGGTCGCTAACTCGTTAGGTCGCTAAGTCGCTTTCTTGAGTTATCTCGTTGCCACTTTAACTTATTAGGTCGCTGCCGCTTTAACTTGTTAGGTCGTAACTCGTAAGTCGCTAAGTCGTGAAAAAGAGGTGTTAACAGAAAGGAACGCCCGAATGCTCTAAAAGATCATATTTAAGTTTTTTCCAAAATAAAAAAAAAAAGAAAAAAGTTCTTAGAATGTGAATTAACCACTTAACATCTTTTATTCGATGATTTGTATGAAGGAACCAGGATCATATTTGGGTGATTCCTATTTGAAAAACCGGGATCGGATTTGGGTGATTCTTATCCGAAAACCCCTTCGAACTAATTTTCAAAATAAAATATATTGAAGTCAAAGATCATTAAAGACAAAGATCTTCATAATGTAGGATTACTTGCCATTAGTCCCTGGAGGTGAAATTTTCCATATCTAAAGTGGCAGTAGAGCTTTGTTATGAAAATCTTCAATTTGCAAGAATATGATTTGAATTTAAGAAAGAAATCTTTGATTTGGATTTAATGAATGATTTGGGAATATTTTCCCTAAGTTAAAAGTTATAACTTGATTACAAGAAATATTTGATTAAGATTTAAAGAATTATTTGGAAAAGTTTTCCTAAGTAAAAGAGAAAATGATTTGGAATTATTCCAAGATTTAAGAAAGGTTTAAGTAAACCAAATGATTTGATAAATGAGGCTTAATGATTCCATATACATTTGAAAAGATAATGGAATAAATTGAAAGGAATATATCTAAGAAAGATATTTGATTTAAATAAAAGATGAAGTAATTGATTGATGATTGATATCCACGTATGAACTTAACATCTTTTTATCGATAATTGGCTTCGAAGGAACCGGGGTCGGATTTGGGTAATGCCTATTCGAAAACCACTTTGAACCAATGTATACGTACGAAAGTGAAGACATGTTGAAGACGATGATTATTGAAGATCGAGGATCTTCATAGCATGAGGACTGCTTGTTGACAGGCTCTGGGTCGCTCCCATTATAGAGTTATTTATAGCAGTGGTCTCCTGGTAGTGGAGATTTTTTCAGATTGCAAGGGCTTCTCACCTAGTAATGGACGAGGAAAGCGCCTTTGGTTTCGTTCAGTCCCAGAATGAACTTGTATGGATGAATGTCTGATGTTGCATTTCTGAGACACAACGTTTGACTTTTACAAATGTACATCTGCTTGGTGGCAGAGAAGGCAACTTATTTTAGCTTAACACCCTTCTCTGAGACATACGAGCTCAAAGGTGGTATGCTTGTAGGAGTCAAATAGTGATCAAAGGAATGGCAGTGGCATTCAATGTGGAACATGGTATGATCAAAGCGTGGTTTTGTATGAAAAGCGTGGCTTTAAAGAAATTTAGCGTAGCCTCACATCCCGAAAGATGATATGGGATACTATGTGGTCTGATAGACACAAATTCGGAATAAGTGAGTATGCATGGCGGTGTCCAATATGTTGGGCTTTTTGGGGGATACATCACTCAAGGAATTTATTGCCCCATTTGGATTAAGTGGTTAGCTTGAGAAAAGCAGGTAACTACCGATTATCAGTAGTAGTGTAAGAAGTATAGTTCCAAGTGACTAGTTTGAGTAAAGCGATTAAGGCACCGTAGGAACTAAGTTTGTTATGCGTGGATCGGAGAAAAGGTCACTAGTTCCCTATCATGTTAGAAATCCAATCCCAATACGAGATTTATGGTTTTGATTGTATTTCCAAAATAGCTGTAATGACTTGCAAACATTTCAGCTACCCCTTATGGTATCATATATTCCGTTCGGTATATTCCGTTGACCTAGTCCAGATATATTACCTTAGGCTTAGTCCAGATACTGATACCTTATTTGAATAAGTTTATTTGAAAAGTGTTTTCAAAGGTATGTCATTAAAAATAATATCAAGTGTATTTTGGTATAAAAATATTTTTTTATCATAAGATAAAAACCCATCTATGTTTATGTGTGGGCATGGTCTTATGAGATACCTTTATTTTCAAAGGCTTTGATAACATCGTCATGATCTATACATTTTAAATTTCGAGTATCTCACGTTGGTTTATCAAGCCTAATCCGGGTATTTTTAATACTCGGGTCAGATCCGAGTAGTTTAAGATGGTTGGAGTTTCCAGAGGAGAGCAAGAGATCTTCATCATCGTATGGACGTATTCTATTATCCGCTACATCTATTGCAATTTTTTTATTGTTTGTCAGCATTTGTAAGGGCTGGTGTTATAACTGTTCAAGCTGAATCTAGGTTAGACTCTTATATTGTATTTAAATTTTTTCGCTGTAAAGATTATTATTGAAATAATATATGTTATTCCATTCGTGTGAGATTCTGTTCTGTCTTTATTTTCTTTCTACCCTTAATGATCCACTTATTCGTGTAATTTGAGTTAGACTTGTGTGGTTTATTGTCGATCCAAAGGATATGGAAAAACGGGCCATTACACGACACCCGAATTTGAACTAGTGATAAAGGATTTGCAGCACCCGCCTTACCACTTGGCCATGCCGCCAAATTCGATCCAAAATAAAATGGATAAAAATATTAACCATATTCTATTTCTACTACTAACTCTTTTTTTTATCTTGAATCATGTTGTACTTAATCCTCAAAAACACATATTTTTTTTCTGGATACTATTATTTTCTTCAATTTATTATTTCCAAAATAGGCACCGGTTAATAATTTCCCTTCTCGTTTCTTTTCTATTAAGAGTCAAATTTTAGCGACAGACTGCAAAATTCAGGGCAAATTAGAACTATTAACAATTTACTTTAAATTAGTCTATAAATTGAAATTAGTGAATGGTTCCTCAATTTTTATCGGAGATAAAATTTTATTTCCTTGAATGGAAAAAGAAAATTGATTTGTGACCACTCTCATTATTTTTCAATAAAAAATACTTTTCTATTTCAATTATTACAACATATATGTGTGTATGTAAACCCCAAAACACAAATTGTTACCTAGATACCGAGACAGGACTCTCTCTTATGCACATATCCCTAGAGAGATTCTCATGTTTCAATTTTTCATTAAATAAATAGTTTGAAATATTGAATATAAAATACGAATTTTGGTAGAGTGTGATCCATGTTAATGTTGCTCCAGAAATTGCAAGAGGAAGTGATATATGGATAGATAGCTGTATCAACATGTACTTAATAAATACAATATGTTTTTTAATATATTTATATTAAGTTACACAATTCGAGCGTATTCTATAAATTTCCCTCCCTACCAAAAAAAATCCGACAGTTCTTTTTGGAACATGAAATTCTATTTTTTGTGTTAAAAACGAGAAAACTCTATACTACTTTTGATTAATCTGTCTTTATTTCATTTATATAGATCTAAAGAGGAGATTCAATCTCAATCATTCCATTTTGTGGTATCCAGTCGGATCGTAATATCATACTAATACGTTAGGTAGAAGTTGGACCAATTTTGAATAAGGCTCCATTAGTGTAAGTAACAGAATTTTTTTCCAGAAATATTTTCTCAATTTAACCCATCGAAATTTTGAACCTGCGCCCAAAGTGTTCTTTATTCCGCTGTTTCATCTCTGTTCATACGTTTGAAATAGATATATGGAGTTTACTAAAATTTTATGTGATTCAGTAAATAGAATATACATTCTATTATTGCTAAGTCGATCCATATGGGTCGATGAATAGTGAATCAATAATTGATTTTTTTCAATAAAAAAAAGGAAACTTAAGATTAAGATGTTTCGGAATTGAAATAAGGGAATGTCCACAATACCTGGATTTAGCCAGATACAATTTGAGGGATTTTGTAGGTTCATTAGTCAGGGTTTAATGGAAGAATTTAATAAGTTTCCAAAAATTGTATATAGAGATCAAGAAATGGAATTTCTATTATTTGTGGAAAGGTATCAATTGGTAGAGCCTCTGATAAAGGAAAGAGAAGCTGTGTATGAATCACTCACATATTCTTATGAATTATATGTCTCTACGGGAGTAATTTAGAAAACCAGTAGGGATATGCAACAACAAACCGTTTTTATTGGAAACATTCCCCTAATGAATTCCCTGGGAACCTCTATAGTAAATGGAATATACAGAATTGTGATCAATCAAATATTGCAAAGTCTTGATATTTATTATCGTTCAGAATTAGATCATAACGGAAATGCTGTTTATACTAGCACTATAATATCAGATTGGGGAGGAAGGTCGGAATTAGAAATTGATAGAAGAACAAGGATATGGGCACGTGTAAGTTGGAAACAAAAAATATCTATTTTAGTTTTATCATCAGCTATAGGTTCAAATCTACGAGAAATTCTAGATAATGTTTGTTACCTTGAAATTTTCTTGTCTTTCTCGAATGATAAGGAGAAATAAAAAGATTGGATCCAAAAGAAAATGCCATTTTGGAGTTTTATCAAAAATTTGCTTGTTTCGGTGAGGATCCGGTACTTTCTGAGTCCTTATGTAAGGAATCATAAAAGAAATTTTTTCAACAAAAATGTGAATTGGAAAGGATTGGTCGACGAAATATGAACCGGAGACTGAATCTTGATATACCTTAGGACAATACATTTTTGTTACCACGAGATCTATTGGCTGATGTGGATCATTTAATCAAAATTAAGTTTGGAATAGGTACATTTGACGATATGAATCACTTAAAAATTAAACGTATTCATTCTGTAGCAGATCTGTTACAAGATCAATTCGGATTGGCTCTTGTTTGTTTAGAAATTTGATTCGAGGAACTATATGTGGAGCAATCTGACATAAATTGATACCGACTCCTCAAAATTTGGTAACTTCAACTTCATAAACAACCACTTATGAATTCTTTTTTGGCCTACACCCTTTATCTCAAGTTTTGGATCGAACTAATCCATTGACACAAATTGTTCATGGGCGAAAATTGAGTTATTTGGGTCCTGGAGGATTGACGGGACGAATGGCTAGCTTTCGGATACGAGATATCCACCCGAGCCTTTGTGGATGTATTTGCACAATTGACATGTCTGAAGGAATCAATGTTGGACTTATTGGATCTTTAGCTATTTATGTGAGGATTGGTTCTTGGGGATCTATAGAGAGTCCGCTTTATGAAATGTCTAAGAGATCAAAAGAGGCACATATAATTTATTTATCACCGAATAGAGATGAATATTATATGGTAGCTGCAGGAAATTATTTGGCCCTAAATCGGTGTGTTCAAGAGGAACAAGTTGTTCCAGCTCGATACCGTTAAGAAATTTTGACTATTGCATGGGAACAGATTCGTTTTAGAAGTATTTTTCCTTTCCAATATTTGTCTATTGGAGCTTCCCTCATTCTGTTTATTGTGCATAGCGAATTGGGCTTTAATGGGTTCTAATATGCAGCGCCAAGCAGTTCCTCTTTCTCGATCCGAGAAGTGCATTGTTGGAATTGGGCTGGAACGCCAAACGGTTCTAGATATAGGGGTGTCTGTTATAGTTGAACGTGAAGGAAAGATTATTTATATTGATACTCACATGATCATTTTATCAAGTAATGGGGACACTATAAGCATTCCATTAGTTATGTATCAACGTTCCAACAAAAATACTTGTATGCATCAAAAACCTCAGGTTCAGTATGGTAAATGTATAAAAAAGGAGCAAATTTTAGTAGACGAGGCGATTATAGTTTGTGGGGAACGTGCTTTAGGAAAAAACTTATTAGTCGCTTATATGCCATAGGAAGGTTACAATTTTGGAGATGCAGTACTAATTAGCGAACGGCTAGTGTGTGAAGATATTTATACTTCTTTTCACATACAGAAATATGAAATTCATACTCATGTGATAAGTCAAGGTTCCGAAAGAATTACTAAGGAAATATCCCATTTAGAGGCTCATTTACTCCGAAATTTAGACAGAAATGGAATTGTAATGATGGGATCTTAGATAGAAACCGACTATATGTTTATTGGTAAATTAACACCTCAGACAGCGAACGAATCCTCATATGCCCCCGAGGATAGATTATCATGAGCCATACTTGGCATTCAGGTATCCACTTCAAAAGAAACTTCTCTAGATTTACCTATAGGCAGAGGAGGTCAAGTTATTGATGTGAGATTGATCCAGAAAAAGACGGGTTCCAGCTATAATCCAAAAAAGATTCATGTATATATTTTATAGAAACGTGAAATCAAAATGTTTGATAATGTAGCTGGAAGACATGGGAATAAAGGTATCATTTCTAAAATTTTGTCTATACAGGATATGCCCTACTTGCAAGATGGAACACCTGTTGGTATGGTCTTCAATCCATTCGGAGTACCATCAGGAATGAATGTAGGATAAATATTTGAATGTTCGCTCGAGTTAGAAGGGGTATACTAAAGAGACATTATAGAATAGCACATTTTGATGAGAGATACGAGCAAGAGGCTTCGAGAAAACTAGTGTTTTCCAAATTACATGAAGCCAGTAAGCAAACAAAAAACCCATGGGTATTTGAATTCGAGTTTCTGGGAAATAGCAGAATATTTGATGGAAGAACAGGAGATCCTTTGAACAACCTTTTCTATTAGGCATGTCCTATATCCTAAAATTAATTCATCAAGTTGATGATAAAATCCATGGACATTCGAGTGGGCATTACGCACTTGTTACACAACAACACCTTAGAGGAAGGGCTAAGCAAGAGGGGCAACGAGTAGTGGAAATGGAAGTTTGGGCTCTAGAAGGATTTGGTGTTGCTCATATTTTACAAGAGATGCTTACTTATAAATTTGATCATATTAGAGCTCGTCAAGAATTAATTGGTGCTACAACCATTAGAGGAACAGTACTTAATCCTGAGGATGCCCCAGAATCTTTTCGATTACTCGTTCGAGAACTATGATCTTTGGCTCTGGAACTGAACCATTTCCTTGTATCTGAAAAGAATTTTCAGATTAATCGGAAGGAAGTTTGATCCAAATGAATCAGAATTTCTATTCTATGATCGACCGGTATAAACATCAACAACTTCGAATTGGAGTAGTGTCTCCACTACAAATAAGGGCTTAGGCCAATAAAGTCCTACCAAATAGGGAGATAGTTGGAGAGGTGCCAAAGCCCTATACTTTTCATTATAAAACCAATAAACCGGAAAAAGATGGATTGTTATCTGAAAGAATCTCTGGACCCATAAAAAGTGGAATTTGTTCTTGTGGAAATTATCGAGTGATCGGAGTGGAAAAAGAGGACCTGAAATTTTGTGAAGAATGTAGGGTGGAATTTGTTGATTCTCGGATACGAAGATATCGAATGGGATACATCAAACTCGCATGTCCAGTAACTCATGTGTGGTATTTGAAACACCTTCCTAGTTATATCGCGAATCTTTTAGATAAACCCCTTAAGGAATTAGAAGGCCTAGTATATTGCGATGTGTGATTTGATCAAAATTCGCATTTTATAGATTTGCACTACTAAACTGTCATCCCATTCAATCTGATTGGGATGCCCTCGACTTTGACATCGTTCTTGGAAGGAGTAACATGAAGCTTAGAATTCTAGGTGTATTAAGTATCCCTATATGAAGGAGGAATTGATCCTTGGTCGATTCCGTAACAGCTAAATAGGAATTGCTAGTTATACCTCGTGAAAAAAAGATTTTTTAGTGGAATGCGGCATTCCATTCCTTTTAGAGAGAGGTTTTGTTAAAGCAAGTAAATATGACATGGTTACAGAAGTTTATTTATCGCATATATGCTTCAAGGGCCATAATGACATAACCGTCGAGGTAATTAGGGACCTAAAAGTTTGAATGGATTGAAACGATATAGAGACAAGTAAATCCCTTACGAGTCCCAAAGTATTCCTTTAATTTAAGGGGGTTCATCATTTGAAGGGAAGTAGACTACTCAATAATTTTATATTTAAATTTTATTTTTTCGTAAATAGTAAAAATTCAAAACTGAAAGTAAAAAAGAAATGAATTAATAAAGTCCTTACTGGATGGAGAACTTGAGTAAAGATTAGTTCTTTGTAGGCTTTTCTTTCTATCGAACAAAGTAAAAAAACTCCCTTCTTTATTTGGTATAACTGCTTGAGCCGGATGAGAGGAAAACTTCACATTCGATTTTTAAAGGGGGGATCCAATCTTATAGAAACCTATCTAAATTTTTCTTTTACTAGGCCCATAACTAAAAAACCTACTTTCCTACGACTACAGGGCTTATTCGAGTACGAAATCCAGTCCTGGAAATACAGCATCCCACTTTTTTTTACTACCCAAGGCTTTGAGACAATTCAAAACCGAGAAATATCTACAAGAGCAAGTGCTATCAGAGAACAATTAGCCAATTTAGATTTGCAAATTATTATAGAAAATTCATTGGTAAAATGGAAGGAAGTAGGTGATGAAGAATCTGCTAGAAACGAATGGGAAGATAGAAAAATTAGAAGAAGAAAGGATTTTTTGGTAAGACGCATGGAATTAGCTAAACATTTTTTCCGAACAATTGTAGAACCAGAATGGATAGTTTTATGTCTATTATCAGTCCTTCCTCCTGAGTTGAGACCAATCATTCAGATAGATGGGGGTAAACTAATGAGTTCAGATATTAATGAGCTCTATAGAAGAGTTATCTATCGGAACAATACTCTTACTGATCTATTAGCAACAAGTAGGTCTATGCCAGGAGAATTAGTAATGTGTCAGGAAAAATTAGTACAAGAGGCTGTGGATACACTTCTTGATAATGGGATATGCGAACAACCAATGAGGGATGGTCGTAATAAAGTTTAAAAATCATTTTCGGATGTAATTGAAGGCAAAGAAGGAAGATTTTGTGAGACTCTGCTTGGTAAACGGGTCGATTATTGGGACGTTCCGTCATTGTCGTTGGTCCTTCGCTTTCATTACATCAATGTGGATTACCTCGAGAAATAGCAATAGAACTTTTCCAAACATTTGTAATTCGTGGTCTAATTAGACAACATATTGTTTCTAACATCGGGATTGCAAAAAGTAACATTTAGGAAAAAGAACCGATTGTATGGGAAATACTTCAAGAAGTTATGAAGGGGCATCCTGTATTGTTGAATAGAGCACCTACCCTGCGTATATTAGGTATACAAGCATTCCAACCCATTTTAGTGGAGGAGCGCGCTATTGGTTTACACCCATTAGTTTGTAAGGGCTTCAATGTAGACTTTGATGGGGACCAAATGGCTGTTCATGTACTTTACCTTTGGAAGCTCAAGCGAAGGCCCGCTTACTTATGTTTCCTCATATGAATCTTTTGTCTCTAGCTATTGGGGATCCCATTTCTGTACCAACTCAAGATATGCTTATCGGACTCCATGTATTAACGATGGGAAATCGGCTGGGTATTTGGGAAAATAGGTATAATCCATATAATTGTGCGAACTACCAAAATAAAACAGTTGATAATAATAACTATAAGTATATGAAAGAAAAATAATCATATTTTGGAAGTTCCTACGATGCACTAGGTGCTTATCGGTAGAAACAAATCAAATTAGACAGTCCCTTTTGGCTCCGGTGGCAACTAGATCAACGTGTCATTGGCTCAAAAGAGGTTCCCATCGAAGTTCACTACGAATCTTTTGGTACTTATCATGAGACTTATGGACGCTATCTAATAGTAGGAAGTATTAAAAAGAAAATCCGTTGTATATACATTCGAACTACTGTTGGTCATGTTTCTTTTTATCGAGAAATAGAAGAAGCCATACAGGGGTTTTGTCAAGCCTATTTATACCCTATCTAATATTTATACGCTATCTAAATAAATAAATTCGATTAGACATCCTTCATTACGAAGTCGGGTCTATCCAATTTAATCGGTATTATAAGAATTTCTTAATTTCTATGTGAATCAAGATTGAGGAAAGGAAGTTTTTGAATCACTGACTCAAGTCTATTGTCGAATCCTACTCAGTAAAATATGGAGGTACTTATGGCAGAACGAGCCGATCTGGTCTTTCACAATAAAGTGATAGATGGTACACCATCATTATGGGAATCTACACACGGTAGAAAAATTATGTCAATCCATTGAGATATGGTATGCTATAAGTGAATATTTAAGACAAGAAATGAATCCTAATTTTCGGACGACTGATCCATCTAATCCAGTCCATCCAATGTCTTTTTTGGGAGCTCGAGGAAATGCATCTCAGGTACATCAATTAGTAGGTATGAGAGGATTAATGTCGGATCCCCAAGGACAAATGATTGATTTACCCATTCAAAGAAATTTATGTGAAGGACTTTCTTTGACAAAATATATAATTTCCTGCTATGGAGCTCGAAAAGGAGTCGTGGATACTGTAGTACGAACATCAGATGCTGGATACCTCACGTGTAGACTTGTTGAAGTATTCCAACACATTATTGTATGTAGAACAGATTGTGGTACTATTCGAGGTATTTCCTTGAGTCCTCGAAATGGGGTGATAGAAATTTTTTTTGTCCAAAACCTAATTAGTCGTGTATTAGCGGACGATATATATGTGGGGATACAATGCATTGACACACAAAATCAAAATATTGGGTTTGGACTTGCCAATCGATTCATAACTTTTCGAGCACAACCAATATATATTCGAACCCCCTTTACTTGCACGAATACATCTTGGATCTGTCAATTATGTTATGGTAGAAGTTCCACTCACGGCGATCTGGTTGAATTGTGGGAAGCTGTAGGTATTATTGAGGGGCAATCAATTGGGGAACCAGGGACTCAACTAACATAAAGAACTTTTCATACGGGTGCAGTATTCATGGGCGGTACTTCCGAACATGTACGAGCTCCTTCTAACGGAAAAATAAAGTTCAACGAGTATTTGGTTCATCCCACATGTACCCGTCACAGACATCCTGCTTTTCTATGTTCTATAGACTTGTATGTAACTATTGATAGTCGGGATATTCTACATAGTGTGAATATTCCTCCCAAAAGTTTGATTTTAGTTCAAAATAATCAATATGTAGAATCTGAACAAGTTATTGTTGAGATTCGTACTGGAACGTCTACTTTTCATATTAAAGAGAAGGTCCGAAAACATATTTATTCTGAATCAGAGGGAGAAATGCACTGGACTACCAATGTCCACCATGCACCCGAATATACATATAGTAACGTTCATCTATTACCAAAAAAAACAAGTCATTTATGGCTATTAGCAGGAAGTCCGTGCGGATCCAGTATAGTCTCTTTTTCACTCCACAAAGATCAAGATCAAATTCATTTTTATTCTTTTTCTGTCGATGAAAGACATATCTCTGACTTCTCAATTACTAATGATCAAGTAAGGCATAAATTGTTGGATCCTTCTGTTAAAAAAGATAGGGAAATTTTTGACTATTCAAGACTTGATCAAATCATCCGCAATAGGCATTTGGATTTTGTATATCTTTCGATTCTCCAAGAGAATTCTGATTTATTGGCGAAAATGCAAAGAAATAGATTTAACATTCCATTACAATATAATACAGAAGGAGAGAAAGAACTAATACCCTCTTTTGGTATTTCAATTGAAATACCCACAAATTGTATTTTACATAGAAATAGTATTCTTGCTTATTTTGACGATCCACAATATAGACGAAACAGTTCAAGAATTACAAAATATGGGACCGTAGAGGTGGATTCAATCGTAAAAAAAGAAGATTTAAATGAGTATCGAGGAGTAAAAGAATTTAGTCCAAAATACAAAATGAAAGTAGATCGGTTTTTTTTATTCCTGAAAAGGTGCATATCTTACCCGGATCTTCGTACTTAATGGTCCGGAACAATAGTATCATGGAAGTGGATACACAACCCACTTTAAATACATGAAGCCAAGTAGGTGGATTAGTCCGAGTGGAGATAAAAAAAAGCACTGAACTGAAAAAAATTTATGGGGATATTCATTTTCCTAGAGAGACAGATAAGATATCTAGACACAACGGCATTTTAATACCACCGGGAATGAAAAAAATTCTAAGGAATCAAAATTTTTGAAAAAATGGATTTATGTCCAACGAATCACACTCATTAAAAAAATATTTTGTTTTGGTTTGGCCCGTAATCACATATGAAATAGTTGATGGGATAATTTTAGCAAAACTTTTCACTCAAGATCTCTTGCAGGAAAAAGATAATGTCCAACTTAGAATTGTCAATTATATTCTTTATGGAAATGGAAAGTCAATTCGTGCAATTTTTCACATAAGTATTCAATTAGTTCGGACTTGCTTAGTATTGAATTGGGACCAAGAAAAAAAATGGTTTTATAGAAGAAGTTCATGTTTCTCTTGTTGAGGTAAGGGCAAATGATTCGATTCAAAATTTTATAAAAATTGAGTTAGTAAAGTCTAGTCTTTCATATGCCGAAAAAAGGTATGATACAGCGGGTTCGGGATTGATCCCCGATAATGGATTAGATTGCACGAATATCAACCCTTTTTTTTCAAAAGTGACGATTTCAGTAGTTACTCAGCATCAAGCAACTATTGGTACATTGTTGAACCAAAATAAGGCTTTGATAATTTTGTCATCATTCAATTGTTCTCGAGTTGGCCCATATCCATTCAATGTTTCGAAATATAACATCACGGCAAAAGAATTGAATCCCATAATTCTAGTTAGGGATTTGTTGGGTCCCCTAGGTACTATTGTATCTAAAATAGTGAACTTTTATTCTGCTTACTATTTAATAACTCGAAATCAGATCTTGGTAAACAAATATTGGATACTTGATAATTTGAAAGCGACTTTCCAAGTACTTAAAGTACTTAAATACTGTTTAATAGATGAAAATAGAAGGATTATAGTCCAAACCCATGCAATATCAACATTTTGAATCCATCCCATTTGAATTGTTGCTTTTTACATCACAATTATTGTGAAGAAACATCCATAATAATTAGCATTGGACAATTTATTTATGAAAACCCATGTGTAGTTAAATATGGGACACATATAAAAAAATCTGGTCAAATTTTACTTGTTCATGTTGATTTCTTATTTATAAGATCGGCTAAGCCGTATTTGGCTACTACAGGAGCGACTGTTCATAGACATTACGGAGAAACCCTTTCTGAAGGAGATACATTAGTTACATTTATATATGAAAAATCCCGATCTAGTGACATAACGTAGGGACTTCCAAAAGTGGAGCAAATCTTAGAAGTGCGTTCGATTAGTTCAATATGGATGAACCTTGTAAGGAGAGTTGAAGGTTGGAACAAACGTATACCAAGAATTCTTGGAATTCCTTGGGGATTCTTAATTAGAGCTGAGCTAACTATAGCCCAAAGCCATATCTCTTTGGTTAATAAGATCCAAAAAGTTTATTGATCTCAAGGGGTGCAGATCCATAATAGACATCTAGATATTATTGTACGACAAGAACATCAAAAGTGCTATCTTCAAAAGACGGAATGTCTAATGTTTTTTCGCCTGGAGATTAATCGGATTGCTATGAGCAGAACGAGCAGGGCGTGCTTTAGACGAAGTGATCTGTTATCGGGCAATTTTATTAGGAATAACGAGGGCATCTCTGAATACTCAAAGCTTCATATCTGAAGCAAGTTTTCAGGAAACTGCTAAAGTTTTAGCAAAAGCTGCTCTATATGGGCGTATTGATTGGTTGAAGGGTTTGAAAGAAAATGTAGTTCTAGGAGGAATTATCCCTATCGGTACCGGATTTAAAAAATTAGTGCACCGTTCAAGGTAAGACAAAAACATTCATTTTGAAATAAAAAAGAAAAATGTATTCAAGTTGGAAATGAGAGATATTTTGTTACACCATCGAGAATTTTTTTGTTCTTGTAGCCCAAAGAATTTCCATGACACATTAGACAATTCATTTACATGATTTCATAATTCCTAAGCATATATTTTTTCTTTTTCCTTTCTAGTTTTGTTAAGTAAAAAAACGAAGTAAGTAATAAAAAAATTTAATAGTTCGGACTATGTATCAATGGTCAACCTCAGTATAAGGTTCTGTAGGAACAATTAGTTATTTCTAAAAAAAGAGAAAGCGCGTGAAAAATGACAGGAAGGTATTGGAACATCCATTTGGAATAGATGATGGAGTCGGGAGTTCATTTTGATCATGGTACTAAGAAATGGAATCCTAGAATGGTCCCTTACGTTTCTGCAAAGCGTAAAGGTATTCATATTACAAATCTTACTAGCAATGCTCGTTTTTTATAGGAAGCCTGTGATTTAGTTTTTGATGCAGCAAGTCGAGGAAAACCTATTTAATGGTTGAAAAATAAAGCAGCGGATTTAGTAGTCTCAGCTACAATAAGGGCTCGATGTCATTATGCTAATAAAAAATGACTCGGTGGTATGTAAATGAATTGGTCCACTACAGAAACGAGATTTCGTAAGTACAGAGACTTAAGAGGACAAAAGATGGGGAAACTCAACCGTCTCCCTAAAAGAGATGCTAAAATGTTGAAGAGAAGATTATCGAATTTGCAAACATATTTGGGTGGGATCAAATATCTGACTGGGTTGTCCAATATTGTAATAATCGTTGACCAGCAAAAAGAATATACTGCTCTTCGAGAATGTGTCAATTTGGGAATTCCAACAATTTGTTTAATCAATACTAATTGTGACCTGGATCTTGTAGATATTTTGATTCCAATCAATGGTGACGTTATAGCTTCAATCCGATTGATTCTTAACAAATTAGTATCCGCAATTTGTGCGGGTCGTTGTAGCTATATAAGAAGTCATTGATTACGATTATGTTATGATTAAGAATAATAAGATTAGTTAATTATTTTGATTTCTTAGATTGGTTACTATTCTTGTCTTGCATTTTTAAAAAGAGTTAAAATTGGATATTATCTTATGTGATTTCTTGGTATTTTAAATATATGATTAATGATGAAGGTAGATAAGTTGAAAAAGAGATGGTTGAATCAAAATATTTTTTTTTAGTTTGATTTCTATCAGAGGGCAATATGAATGTTATACCATGTTCCATTAAAACACTCAAAGGATTCTACGATATATCAGGTGTAGAAGTAGGCCAACATTTATATTGGCAAATAGGAGGTTCACAAATTCATGCTCAAGTACTTATCACTTCTTGGGTGGTAATTGCTATCTTATTAGGGTCAGTTATCATAATTGTTCGGAATCCACAAACTTTTCCTACCAATGGGAAGAATTTCTTTGAATATGTTCTTGAATTTATTCGAGACTTGAGTAAAACTCAGATTGGAGAAGAATATGGGCTTTGGGTTCCCTTTATTGGAACCATGTTTTATTTATTTTTGTTTCTAATTGGACTAGAGCTCTTTTACCTTGGAAAATCATACAGTTACCTCATGGAGAGTTGGCTGCCCCCAAGAATGATATAAATACTACTATTGCTTTAGCTTTACTCACGTCTGTTGCATATTTTTATGCGAGTCTTACCAAAAAAGGATTGGCTTATTTTGGAAAATACATTCAACCAACTCCAATGGTTTAAAAAAGAATAGTTGGTAATTTTTCTGATATATAACACTCATATCAATAAAATCATTTGAACCATTTACGAGAATAAATAAAAGGGCGCCCTGCGTTTTATTATCCAATATCCAATGCCGAATCGACGACCTATGTATAAAAAAGATAAATTTTTGGATTTGAATAAAAATGGAAAAATAAGGAATACAGAAACAAAAACAGCAATTGGACCAGAGAATACGATTGCGTTATATGGTCGCAGTTGAACAGATCAAGCAAGTTCAAATTGGCATAACATAAAACCTATTAGTCTGAAAGCACCATGGAGGGCAACAAAAGTCCACAGTCCTCCTAATTGACACTAACGAGTAAAATCCCATTGTGCTTCAGGTACCTATAGTAGTAATAAAGAATGTGCTAAACTATTTGCAGGGGTAGAAACCACATCATTTAAGAAATTAGAACCTTCCAAATTGGAACTGGCCAATCCATGAGTATACCATGAAGTTACAAAAGTTGTACCTTTGAACCAACTCCATAATGCGAAATAAGCACAAGGAAAGAGCAATAGGCCGGACCAGCCTACAATAACAAAACGGTCCCTACGTAACCAGTCATCCATCATATCGAATAAATCATTTTCTTCTTTGGTAATTTTACCAAGAGCTATAGTCATAGTGATCGTCTTATTCAACTACTTCAACCATTTCCGAACACGTCATCTCATTTTCAGGGCATGCGATAGTTCAATTATGTATGGACGGTTGGTTGTTCCATACCCTTTAGAATACAATGGGTTTCGAAAAAAAAGAAGAAATATTTTTTATTTTCTATTGGTTGATAAACAACCTAGGTAAATCCATGAGTGCAATTCGATTGGTCTTTACTATATAACCATTTGAACCCTAAATTGTCTTGTAACTCAAATTCCAGAGTATATCTTTTAACGAGTCCAACAAAAAAGGAAAATTTTTTTCCTTGCCCCTGAATGGAATATTAAATGAAATAATGATAAACTTGAACTGAAGCCCCTTTCTCACGTTCATTCTCTATTTGCATTGCTGAAACAAAACAACAAAACAGTATAGGAATCAGATTTTGAAATTAAGGAAAGATATTGAAAAATGGATTTTTCAATATATTATATATATAAATATATATATATATATATATATTATATGTATCAGAAAAGAATATATTATATGTATCAGAAAATAATAGCGATTTATTCCTATAGAGCGTCCATTAACAAGAAAATCAAATCATAAATATCGACAAATTCTTATATTTTTTGATCACAAATTCTTGTCTTTTATGATCTAAGAAACTAAAAAAGGAAATAAAAAACCCGCTTTCTACAATTTAATATATATCGAATTTAAATATCAGAATAGCCAATATAGTCACGATTCAATGGGTCAGGTCCACTTACTTTTTTTTAGTTACCATTTTTATGGTAGGTTCGTTGGGAATAATATTTTGGTTTGTGATTAATAAATAGGGGTTGGATATCTAGTTATTTATGTTATGTTTCCTGGAATGTTTTAATAAATAATAATAAGATATAAAGAGGACTACTATGTCACTACAGGTTAGAAGCCCCCACCCAATAAGTTCAACTAATTAGTATATTAATAATTAAATATTCAACTTTTTAATTATTAATTAGAACTCAAAATAAAATAATAAGAACTCATTATATTATAAATAATACAATAGTGTTTGCCTTTTTTTATTATCAAAAATATCTGTATTCTTCGATGAAAAACGAAGACAAAGACTCGAGTTTCATGAAAAAGCCCTTTTTCAGATTTGAACCGATGACTTATGCCTTACCATGGCGTTACTCTACCACTAAGTTTAAAGGGCCTACTCAATTCATTATTTAGCCATTTTCCATTATGAGTCTACTGCATATATACATATATGCAGTAGACTCATAATGGAAATAATGGAAAAATAAATTCTACTTACTTGGAAAAGGGGTAATTTTGTTTATCGTTTTTGAATTTTTTGACTTAATGTGAGATAGTGATAGGCATATTTTATCTGAACAAGAAATGAAGCAATGAGTTAAAATTGAAGAAAAAAACGTTCAATTCAAATTCAAATCCTACAAAGTCAGTATATAAAAAGACTGTTCGAATCTAGCAATACCATTAGATTATATTGAAAATTCCTAAAAACTATGCATAATATAATTATAGTATGATGATTGTCGGGCGAATATGCCCTCAGTGTCTAGCAGTTCAGGACATCTCTCTTTTAATGAGGCAGTAGGGATTCAATTTCCCCCGGGGTTTGGGTACTATGAAAGGAAGTTGATCATGGATTATCAATAAGCATATAAAGAATTCTACCTGGGTCGAAGCCCGAGCGGTTAATGGGGACGGACTGTAAATTCGTTGACGATTGTCTATGCCGGTTCAAATCCAGCTCGGCCTAAAAATTCACCGCCCCGTGAGTAAGATATAATTAATTTATCCTATAGAAAAGAAAGGGTAATGTCTGCTTCGTAGAGAAATAAAGAAAAAAATTTCTCTATCTTTTTTTTTCATCACACTGAAAGATTGATTATTTTTATTTAATAATAAAATCAAAAGTCACTAGTTACTGATAATCCGTCTCACTCTCACTAAAGCTCTATCAAGGCGGAAGCTATGGGTTTGAGCCCCCTCAGTCCCGAACTAGGATTTCATGAATTGAGAAATTCCTTTCTCTATTTTTGCGAAAGGGAAGACGAAGAGCAAAATGAAATCAAACAAATTCACACCGTAGAGATTATTTCTTTTGTTTCGCATGTCTCATCAGATAAATATGGGAAGTTCCATTTCTTCCCCAGTACTAATTGATAAGGAAAAATGTATTTAGATTTTGTACAATTGGTGCTATATTCAGTATTTAAAGTTTAAGAGATACCACTTTTTTTCAATCATTCTGCTCTTGATCAATGAAATGGAATAGATTGCTCAGATTTTTTTTAGGGGGGGGGTCCACTTACATCTAAGTAGTAAGCCCACCCCAAGATGAGTGCTCTCCTATTTTGACTTCACTCCAGTCACTAGCTCATAATTTTTTTTGTTTTTTATTTATATCAAAATCATTAGATCTTCCGCTTATATTGAAATCACGGCTGTTACCATCAGTTCGTATACTAGAATTTCCATTTTCACTATTACGTACGCCTTCACTACAAATGAACTAGAAATGTAACTATTACTATAATTATCGGTATCACCAAAATTGTAACTATGAATACTGATTTCAAAATGAAGATAACTATGAATACAACTATTAATGTGATTACTCCAACCAGATTTAGTATCATACATGTAATGATAACTGTCGTGATTGTTACTCTTAGATCTACTATTCAAATAACTGGAAAAAAAGTTTTGAATTCGCTCAGAAAAAACTATTATTGTCAATCTCAAAAATATGATTTTCAATGTCAAAATATACAGAATAAGTATCACCATTGCTTTCCCTAACCAAAAAAGTGTTATCAAAGATCAAACTCCAAATATTCCTTAAATCAATATCATCTAAACTATACCTATTACTATCACTCCACCTAGAAATGTTTTTTTCCGTATCTTTTTCTTCACTTCACCGGGATGCCAAGCACCAGGAATAATACCCATTTGAAGAAACGGATGTATCATTGATTTAGTTTGCTCACACTTATGTTTTAACTTCCCCTTAAACAACATCAAATTTAACCACTATTTCTTCATAGAGTTTTCCTGCTCCTTATTCTATTTAATGAAAATAGAATAGTTGAATGGTCATTCGATGAATAATCATTTTACTATTTTATTTCCTATTACAATTAAGCATATAATCTAATCATTAGAATTGTTAACTAACAACGAGTGAGTATTGAAATAAATAATTCTCTTTTGGGGAAATCCGAGGTATCACTTATATAAACTAGTATAAACTGCACGTATGTGCATCCAGCATCTAGTAGCTAGAGGTATTTACTTTTTATTTAATTAAAAAAATCAGTGGACGGTTGTGTGTTGTAAGTGCAAATATTTTGATAATCACAATACTTTTATTTCAAGTTGTATTGTTGGTGTTGATGGCAATTGATAGTAAAATTCTGTTGATGTGTAGTCGGGAATGGGTGGTGGTAAATTGATAGTAAAATTCCATTGGTGGATGGGGTTATCTTCGAAATTTCAAAAAGACAACGTGGAAATCTTATTTATTGAATTCTTTTTATTAGTAGTAGAGATATATATTATGATAGAATCTTTTGGTCAATTTAAAATATAAAGAGACAAGTTTCTCTCATGTCATGTACAAAAAAAATATCATCGAAAAGATAAATAGTTGTTTCTTCCTATACTATGAAATAATAAATACTATGAAATAATAAATAAATAAAGAATTTATTTTCGTAGAATCTAGTATCGTATAATCAAATAAGAAATTTCTATTACCACATGAAATGAAACAGACAATATAAAGGGTGTGAGTAGGAGGAGCCCCCCTTCGCTTGTTCTACGGCCCGAAACTGCAGGACAAAAAATGATCTACACCAACCTCAAGGTCCATAATTAAGGATCCAACAATAAAGAAAAGAACTCTTGCATTTTTTTATTCTTCAATTTTATAGTTAATCTTGTATTTAGATCTTGTTTATATAGGTAAGATCAGTACATATGAATGATCTATACAAATAGATAGTATAGGATATGTTAACACCTCTCTTATTAACGACTTAGCGACCTATTCGACTCAACGACCTAAAGGAATAAATGACTTAACTATCCAAGGCATAAATGACTTAACGACCTATAGCAAGGCACAACCTAACGACCTAAAGCACAGAGCGGCTCAATATGGCACGACTCAACGACTTAAGGAGCTCCAACTACCTAGCGACCTAAAAGACTCCTGCGATTCAACAGGTTAACGACTTAGCAACTCAATGGAGGCAATGACCTAACGAGTTAAGGAAAGAGCGACCTAACGACCTAGCAAGCTTCAGAGTTAAGCTGCGTGCGCACTGCCTCTTCCATTAAGTTGCTTATGACCTTAGCAAGCCAAGATAACTCCTGTGCTACACATGCTAAGTCGCTCACAGCATATATCTCGTCCAGCATGGCTCCATTAAGTCGCTAACGACTTATGCTACCTCGGGATCGTTCTTAGGTCGCAACCTCCTAGGTCGCTCACGACCTATGACATGGCCGACCTAAACCCAACTTTTCCTATAAATACCCTGCCTACTCCACACTGAAAGGGGATCGAATTTTTTGAGGAGCGCCAAGGCTCTGCTATTTTCACTACTTCTACACTTGCTCCAACACTTCAAAGGAAAAAGACACTTCAAAGAACCTTTGGAAAAGATCAAGTTCATTCAACATGAATTCAAAGAGCTTTTATGCATCAAAGTTCTAACTACCTGTCTTAATTGTGTTGTAATCGAAGAAGCATTGTAAAATTTGTGTCAAATCAGTAGTAGAAGAGATTAAGTGGACGTAGGCTTGACTTTGAGCCGAACCACTATAAAAATTGTTGCCTCTTTATTATTTTCTGCTATTTTCTGCTTTCTTTTAGTTCCCATACCAACGGGTGGTGCTTTCGCTATATCACAACCCACACCGGGGTGTTAGCCTACAATTTTAGCGTTAACATTTTTGGTGCTTTCACTGAGAGGATGAACTCAGGGGTGCTCTCATCATTGCTTCACAAAGATTTGTGGAAGCACTCTCCCTAAGAACCAGAAGTCTATCAGACATTATGGCTCCTGGAAGAAATAGTAAATCTACTATATCTGGAAATGCTTATGACAACACCGCCATTTCTCCCGCGTCAAATCAAGTGGCTCCTAGTGTTGGAGTCACAAGGGTGGAATTGGATGCTGTAGTGTCTAGGTTGTATCAACAAATGGAAGCCCGGAACACTTTGATGATGGACAAGTTAAATGCTTTGCTTGGAGTTAACCAACAACCAGAAAATAATGAAGAAACCTTTGCTGAGGATGTTCATGATTCCCAAGGGAAAAGTATTCCTCAGAGGGCAGCTGGCACCGCCGAAGGGGCACCTCCCGAAGCTGGAGGTTCAAGGCCGCAGCCAACTCTTCGTGAACGTTTGTCCAGGCAAACTTCCAAAAAAGTAGCTGACGTCTGTCCCGTGAGGCCTCTAAACGATGAGGAGTACCTCTAGGGAATGATTCGACAAATTATGAAGGAGAGCATGTAAAGGAAGATGAGAGTGACTGGGGGTTTGCTCCAAGCAAAACTCCTTTTACTGAAAGAATTCTGAAGGCTGAATTTCCGAAGAAGTTTGTTCCCCCTACTATTCCAGCTTATCGGGGGACAAGCGATCCTAACCAGTTCTTATACAAGTATGACTGGCATATGACAGGGGCCAGAGCATCAGACGAGATCAAGTGCATATACTTTCCTGTGTACTTGGAGGGAGTGGCCTTGCTTTGGTTCACGAAGCTGCCAGTTCGATCCGTGGATCTGTTCTCCGACCTAACTTGGAAATTCAAAGATCAGTTCAGGTTATATGCTTCGAAGGCCAAGGACATAATGTCACTATCCAGCCTCGAACAAAGCCCTGGACAGTCTATCAAATCTTTCTTAAACCGCTTCAATATAGCCTTGGCCGAGGTTGATAATGCAGAGCCTCGGATGATTCTGACTTACTTGATGCGAGCTATTGACAAATCAAGTGAATTCGGAAAATAGCTAAAGATGAAAGAGCCAAATTCGCTTGAGAAGTTCTACAAGAAGGCCGATGAATTCATGCTCTTAGAAAGTCTTCCGGTGCTAGCAAAAGTAGATGTGGCTGAAGTTAAGAATAACAATGTTGCTTCTAACAAAAAGGAATCTGGTGGCCAGAAGAGGGAGAATGACGATGGGAAAAAGCAGAAAGATGTGAAGAAAACTCGCCACTTTAAACCTTCAGATTTTACTCCCTTAACTAATACTCCAGAAAATATCTTTTTCACAACCAAGGATGTTGTCGAATACCCCAAACCACCTGAGATGAAGTCTGGGAAAAATGTTGTGCATAATGGGAGATTCTGTCGGTTCCATAATCAACCTGGCCACGACACTAATGAATGTCGCCATTTAAAGAATTTGATTGAAGAGCTGTTGAGACAAAATAAACTACAACAATATGTGAAGAGAAACAGAAGTAACCCGACCTCATCTACTCAGAGGGAGCAAGTTCCTGCTCATCAATCCGACTCAGGTGAGAGAACTGCGGCGCAGGAATCTGAGAGGCCTATCATTAATGTTATCACAGGGGATCCTCACCCAGCGGGCAAAAGTTGGGGTGAGATGGAGAGATATGCTCACGCTTTGAGATATACCCCGGCGAAAGAAAATGTTTATGTCTTGGAAGATGCTGCACATTTAAAACAACAAAGAACTTTTAACGAAGACATCACATTCCAGACTAGAGATTCTGTTGGTGTTGAGGCTCCTACCATGGATCCCTTGGTGATATCTGCAGGCATCGGACCGGCCGTTGTAAGAAGGGTGCTTGTTGATTGCGGCGCCTCTTGCAATGACCTCTTCGGAAAGACATTCGATCAGATGAAAATTCCCATGGCTGATGTCCAAGCTTCCTCACAGAAAATTGTTGGGTTCACTGGAGAACCAAAACAGCCTATTGGGATTATTGACTTATTTGTAGAGCTTGGAGAAGGGGAAAAGAAGATGGTCCGAAAACAAACTTTTGTGATTGTTGATGAATTCTCCGCTTATAATGCCTTCTTGGGTCGACCGACTCTTGCGTCATTCAAGGTCATTCTCGCCCTATGGTGCCTAACTATGAAGTTACCCCCTGATAATGGTGTCGGTGTTGTGAAGGGGGACCAAAATGCCAGGCGAGAATGTTGTCTCATAGAGTTACGGGAAAGAAAGAAAAGAGAAATGGGTAAGGGTGCGGCAGCTCCGCTCCGCATCAAAGAGCCCACCTTGTAGCAATTACGGGGTGGACCCTGCACTGGTGAGCATAGTGACGCACGAAAAGAGATTGATCCCAGAAAAACCAGTGCAGGGGATAGTAGAGTTGTGCTGGTTGAAGTGACGGTGCCAATACCTGTTGACCTGAATGATCCAAACAAGGTGCTGAATGTGGGTTCACGACTCGGTGTGACGGTTCAGAATATTCTGATATCATTCTTGAAAGCAAACCTGGATGTATTCGCTTGGAGTCATGCCGACATGTGTGGAATATCTCCAAAAATTGTAGTGCATGCTTTGAATATTGATCCAAAATTCACACCCATAAAGCAGAAAAGTAGAACCTAGGGTCCTGAAAGGTCGACAACATTAAAGAAGAAGTAGATCGGCTCATGGAGAACGGCTTCATCAGAGAATCCACTTATCCAAATTGGGGTTCTAATATGGTGTTGGTGAAAAAAGCAAATGGGAAGTGGAGAGTATGCATCGAATTTTCAGACTTGAACAAAGCATGCCCCAAAGACTGTTTCCCATTGCCCAGGATTGATCAGTTGTTAGATGGAACAACCGGGCACGAATTATTGTCTTTTATGGATGCTTACTCAGGATATAATCAAATCATGATGCATGAGCCAGATCAGGAGGACACGAGCTTCATCACTGATGTTTGTCTTTACTGCTATAAAGTCATGCCCTTCGGACTAAAGAACGCGGGGGCAACTTATCAAAGACTTGTTAATGCCATGTTCAAACCCCAAATTGGCAAGACTATGGAAGTATATGTTGATGATATCTTGGTACAATCGAAGAAGGCAGAAGACCACATGGATCATTTGGCAGAAATGTTCGCGGTCCTCCGAAAGTATAGGATGAAGCTAAATCCTCTAAAATGTTCAATCGGGGTAGAGTCCGGAAAATTCTTGGGTTTCATTGTGAGTGCTAGAGGCATCGAAACTAATCCTGCTCAGATTACTGCTTTAAGAGAAGTCAAAGCCCCTAGAACAAAGAAGGAGTTGCAAAGCCTCAACGGGAAAGTCGCTGCTTTGAGTCGGTTTATTTCCAGGGTCACTGATAAATGCATTCCCTTCTTTGACGCTCTAAAGAAAGGAAAGAAAAACTTTGAATGGACTCCTGAATGTCATAGAGCTTTTGATGAACTGATTCGTCACATGGAAACGCCTCCAGTACTTTCTCAGCCCAGCAATGGTCAAGATCTTTTCATATACTTAGCGGTTTCATCTCATGCTCTCAGTGCAGCATTGATACGGGAAGACGCAAAACATAAGCGCCCGGTTTATTACATCAGCAAAAGATTCACTAGGGCAGAGATGAATTATTCAAAGCTGGAAAAGCTCACCTATTATCTATTGATTGTGTCTAGAAAGTTGAGGCCATATTTCCAGGCTCATCCTATTAAAGTCCTCACTGATCAACCTCTAAAGCAAGTCCTATTTCTCCCTGAAACTTCGGGTCATCTTTAAAGTGGAATATTGAACTCAGCCAATACGATATCACCTACCATCCCCGAAGAGCAATCAATGGACAAGCTTTAGCAGATTTCATTGCAGAATACACTGATAAAGGTGGCAGTGAGGAAGAAGTGACTAATGATATCCCGATCCGATGGAAATTATATGATGATGGTACAAGAAATGACTATTGTTCCGGAGCTGGGGTTGTGCTTGAAACTCCCGAAGGACGGTCATTGTGCTATGCATTGAGATTAGAATTTCCTTCGACAAATAATGAAGCAGAATATGAAGCTCTTATTGCCGGCTTGAAGATTGCTAAAGAACTGAACATCAAAGTATTGCAGATCTTCAGTGATTCCCAGCTTATTGTATGCCAAGTCAAGAAAGAGTTTCAAACTAAAGGAGGAAATCTGCCTGCTTGCTTGTCAAAGGCCTGGGAGCTTCTCGCTGATTTTGATCATTATACAATAAGCCATATACCCCGGGAAGAGAACATAACGGCAGATTCTCTCGTGAAATATTCAAGCTCTGGCGAAGCTCAATTATTGGGATTGGTCCCTGTGGAAGTCTTGTCAGCCCTAAGTACTAATAAGATGGATATTGACTGGATTATGGCTGTATCTCAAGAGTAGGAGTCATGGATGACCCCGATCAAGGAATATCTACTCAACGGCTCCCTGCGAGAAAACTCAAAAGAGCGCCAGAAGCTATTAAGAAAAGCCCTGAGATATGTAATTCAAGATGGCCATTTGTACAGACGACGATTCTCGATGCCATTACTCCGATGTGTAACCAAGGAAGAGGCTAAGAAAATTTTAGCTGAGGTGCATGGAGGAGAGTGTGGGGATCATTCAGATGGCCAAACTCTTGCAAAGAAAATTCTCCGCTATGGGTATTTTTGGCCATATATTAATCGAGATGCTGCTAGCTACTCCCGAAAATGCGACAGATGCCAGAGATTTGCAAAAATCCCAAGAGCACCTTCCACCGAGCTAACACAGATGGCCAGTCCATGACCATTCGCCATTTGGGGGATAGATCACATTGGGCCTTTGCCGATTGCCAAAGCCGAAATCAAATATGCTATTGTTGCTGTTGATTATTTCACTAAATGGGCTGAAGCTGAACCATTAGCTACTTTTACCTCTAAAAAGATGATAAAATTTGTGACTAAAAATATCATTTGCAGGTATGGTGTGCCTCAGAAGATAATCACAGACAATGGTACCCAATTCGAAAGCGAAGAATTCCAGGACTTTTGCAGGCGATTCAAGATTCGAAAAAGCTTCTCAGCAGTGGCTCATCTACAGGCAAACGGGCAAGTGGAAGCAGTGAACAAAATTATCAAATCAACCATCAAAAAATAGCTGGAAAAAGAAAAAGATGGTTGGGTCGATAAGCTGCCACTAGCACTTTGGGCATACAGAACTACCCACAAAACTGCGACTGGGCACACTCCATTCTCATTAGCATATGGATCAGAAGCAATATTCCAGTGGAAATAGAGGTCCCCTCACACTGGAGAATTCATTTCAACCAAGCTGAAATGAAAAGCTGCAACTTGAAGCACTTGACTTGCTTGATGAAAGAAGGAAGGAGGCTGAGCTCAGAGTTGCAGCTCATCAGCAAAGGATAGCCAGGCACTTCGATTCTAAAGTTCGCCAACGCTGCTTTGAGATTGGGGATCTAGTCCTGAAAAGGGTCATGACAGAGACAGGAGTGTTTGGGCCAAACTGGAAAGGGCCATATGTCATAGGCAAAAAACTTCTTGATGGCACTTTCAAGCTCATAACTATCGAAGGAGATCCAATTCCGAGAGCTTGGAACAACAATCACTTGCGTCCATATTTTACTTAGAAGCTAGGCTTAAATTTGTAAAATGACTGTGGATGTATCATAATAAGAACTATGAAGTGGATATAGGCCCAATTCTTGGCCGAACTATTATAAATCTTGTGTTCTCTACTACAATAAAATGCCTGTCTCATTTCGATATGCAAATATCTTAAATATGTTGCTAAAGTGTCGATTTAATATTGCAGGCTATCAAAGCAAAGCTTACCTATTCAATACATCACAAGGCCAAGCGATTCCTACAAATCACTCAACAAACAAATATCAAGCCACAAAAATTCTAGATTCAATTCCTACATAAGAAGTGCTTCTCACAAACAGTTGGTGATTCCACCGAAGGGGCACCTTCCTAACGTGAAGGTTCCAAGCCCTTGCTAACTGATTGCGATCGTTTGTGCAAACAGACATCCGGTTAAGTAGCTTGCGCCTGCCCCGTGGATTCACTTAACAATAAAGTACACTTCTCTAGAAAAATTCAAACAACCTACAAAAGAAAGGAATATGTACTTAGTGGTGATAACGAGGAATCGCTGAGGGACAGATGGTGAAAAGACATGGGCAAGAAAACAAAAACAGCCAAAATGGAATCTTGTCTCTCAACAAAAAAGGTTGGTGGAACCACCGAAGGGGCACCTTCCCAAAGTGAAGGTTCCAGGCCCTTGCTAGTTAATTGTGATCGTTTGTGCAATCAAACATCCAGTTATGTAGTTTGCGTCTGCTCTGTGGATCCACTTAACTGTGAGATGCAACCTTCCTGGCAAAACGAAACAAAAAAGCCCTCTTCGGATGCACACTTCTACAAAAAGCCCTCTTCGGAGGCACACTTCTACTAAAAAGCCCTCTTCGGAGGCACACTTCTACTCTCAAGGGAAGATCAATTTCTCCATAATGAGAACATTCTTCCCCAAAAAAGTTGAAGTGCCAAAGAAAGCCCTCTAACGAGGCACGCCGAAAAATGAAATGTTTTTCTCAACCAAAAAGGTTGGTGGAACCACCGAAGGGGCACCTTCCAAAAATGAAGGCACCAGGCCCTTGCTACCAAATTATGATCGTCCGTACAAACGAACATCCAATTAGGTAGCTTGCGTCCTCCCCATGGATCCATTTAACTGTGAGAAGTAACTTTCAGGCAAACAAAAAAGCCCTCTTCGGAGGGACACTTCTTCTCTCAAGGGAAGATCAATTTCTCCATAATGAGAACATTCTTCCCCAAAAAATTGAAGTGCCAAACAAAGAAAGCCCTCTTTGGAGGCATACTTCTACTCTCAAGGGAAGATAAATTTCTCCATAATGAGAGCATTCTTCCCCAAAAAAGTTGAAGTGCCAAAGAAAGCCCTCTAACGAGGCACACCCTAAAATGAAATGTTGTCACTTGGAAAAGTCGTTGGTGGAACCACCGAAGGGGCACCTTCTCAAAAAGAAGGTTCTAGGCCGCAGCTAACTGCTCGCGATCGTTTGTGCAAACAAATATCCGATAAAGCAGCTGACGCCTATCCCGTGGGCCCACATAGCGATGAGATATAACTTTCTATCAAACAAATCAAAGCCTTCTTCAAAAGCTCGCTTCACCGCGTAGAGGAATCCACTTCTCAAAAATAAAAGTGACCATCTACGAAAGTTGAAGTGTAAAAACTTTTTCTAAAAAAAAGAGAAAAACTTCTCCAATACAAGGCACACTCTACTAGAGCAGAATAATATTTCCTCAAAATAGAAAAATTATTCTCTAGAGTAAGAGTACAAGTCTTTTCAAAATGGAGAAGATTGCAATAAGCCGTGGTATAGGGGCAATATAGCTACATTAATAAAAGCAACGCTCAAGCAACATACCACGAGCTCACTGCAGTATCATACAAAGAATATAAAGAAACTTGCACGAAAATAAGGAATAAATGCATTCACAAATACAGATATAAGATTGTACAAGTAAAAAGAGTCATTCTATTCCATACTATAAAAGATTTATGTACATGTGCAGGTTTCAGAAAGCGGGGGCCGGTACCCGCACAATCTCTGGTCGATACAAGTCTTTATATACAAGCAAAAAGCAAAAAAACCAGAACAAGAAGGATAAAACCAGACCCATTACTTCTTCTTCCCGCCACCTTTGGAGCCCTCGCCTGGCCTAATGGTTAACTTTTTTAGTCGGCCTGAACGAGTCTGGGAAGAAGGAGAAAGAGGTGCAATTGGGTCCTCTTCCGCTTTCTCATCGCTAGCAGAGGTGCCCTCCTTCTTTTTCTTCGAAATTCCACACTGTTCCCTCTTCTTTGAAGAAGATTCGCTGCCCGGAGTGATATGATCAATCAGCTTTGTATCATTGGCAGTAAATTTCTCCGGGGTCCTCTCACCCTCCTTAAGTTCTTCAGCTTTCTGCTCTTGTGAAGCGGTTGGGTCATCTAAGCCTTGAAGAGCTCCTATTTGTTCTTCTTGCGACCCCGGTTGAGAAGCAGAAGAAGGAGTAACTTGAAGAGGTGGAGGGGTAACAGCTGGAGGAGGCGAAGCTTGTACAACGCTTGTTGTTTTCACTATAGAATAAGAAAATTTAAACATCAGTATTCCTCGCAAAGAGAGGAGATAGTGGCACGTCGAGGCTTAATTAATAAGCAAGAAGTTCATCGAGCTCATGTGAAGCAAACGAGTAGTCCACTTGAGCTGGATCAGTGTTGAAGTTACCTGGAGAGATTGGCTTTATCACGTCAATTTCAAAATCTTGGGCTTTAGTGTCTTCTTGGGCCTTGTCTTCGGCATGACCAGTTGTAGTTCGGCTTCGGCTTTGGCAGAAGGCGGAGAGTGAGAACTGGAACCAATAATATCGACGTCAACCGAAGCCGAAGAACGAGTTGGGTCGGCCAAAGGTGCCTTCCCTAGATGCTCTCCTTCCGCTGCTTCGGCTCGTTCCTTGTCAAGTTGTTCTTTCCCTCTGGCAAGGGTGGCACAACCCCCATCATCCAAATAACAAGCCTCAAGATCCTCCTCAGCGTAGCTAGTGTCTCTAAACGTTTCAACTACTGCCTCCCACACTTCAGCCAGGGTAATCGCATACTTTGGGCCCAAAAATGAAAGACTGCCAAGCCCCAAGACGCTGAGAACATAAAACTCGAATAGAGTGGAACTAACGTTGGCCTTAGTCGCCTCATGTGATTGTTCAGCTGCTGCTTTTCTAGCGATGGCCTCGTCATGCTCCTTTTCAGCCTTAGCAAGCTGCGCCTTTAACATTGTAATCTCCAAATCTTTGGAGTTAGTCTTTTCCCACAGCTGAGCAGCATCACTGCGGTAGATTTCCACGATTTTCCGCTCCGCCTCAAGTTTAGCCTCAGCATCTCGTTGAGCAGCGTGGGCGTCTCTTACTTGCTTTTAAAGAACCTCTTCCTTTTGAGTATAAGAAGTGGAAGAGGTGGCAAGATCATCTTTAAGCTTCTTGATTTCAGCCTCAAGTTCCTCGTTATGGGTTGTGATGTTCTTCATCTTCGTATCATGTTGATCAAGAACTTTCTGCCATTCAAACTTATCGCTTTCCATGGTCAGCATGGCCTCGAGATTTAAACGATTTACTCTTTGAAGCTCATCAACTAGTTTTTGCCATCCGGTCATTCTTTCGATATCAAGCTTGACAGCATCGAGATTTCTTAACATGGCCTGTTTATCAATTGGAACCAAGTCCAGTTCGAAGCACACTCCTTTCAAACACCAATGCGGAAATTGGCTTTGGAGCGCAGTCGGAGGCTTCTCAACTTGATAAGGAGGCCTATTAATGATTGCTTGAATTTCAACTCTTTTAAGGGCAGGGGAGCTAGAAGGGATGTCTAAAGAGATAAAAGCAGCATGCACTGTAGAAATTTCAGGTGTAGACTTTTCCCTAAGCTTGGCTCACTTGCTTGAATCTTCAACTACATGACTCTTCTCCTTATCGTCATGAGAATTTCTCTTATGGGAGTCATCATCCCTCTGGTAAGAGTCATGTCGGTTGTCTCTTCTTCCATAGCGCTCCTCATAAGCCTACCTTTCACGAGCTTTCCTAGCTGCTCTTTCCTCATCAGTCTCCCTAGGGGCAGGAAGATAGCGCATGGGGTCATAAGAATCACGCCTCGCATAGCGTTGAAAGTCATCGTAATATGAGCCGCTGCGTCCCATGGGAGAACCTGAAAGTGAAGAAGAGACAAAATTCAGAAATCTTCGAAATAAAGAAGCTAAGTGCGCATAATTGCCAAAAATCTAAGTGTGTGTGTGGCGTGCGAACTACGCGCGTCAAGCTACAAACCACTCTTTGGCTTAGGAGTAATGTCAACTTTTGCAGCAGGAGTTAACTCTTGGGTTGATGGAATTGATCGCAAGGCGGATGTCGCTTCGATTGCTAGAGAAACAAGCTTAGAAGTGGTTGTGTCATCTTTAAAAAGTTCATGGGAAGTCACCATAAGATCGCTCAGTCCTTTAAAGATATCATCACCATCACGCCCAACAGAATGGGTCATATCAGCAGTGCCCTCTTCAGCACGTTTTACACTCTTCGTAACGGAACTTTTTTCTCAGCTCCCTCATCAGCTTCTCTAGTAGCCTTCCCAGAATGTTGAGGAAATTCCTCTTCTTCAATAACTAGGGGAAGTTTAGATTTGCCAGATAACCCCACACCGTCAACGGAACTGGAGCATTTCACTAATGAAGTCTCTACAATGGTGCCTTCGGTGCGAATTCCTCTGCGGAGGCTGGCGCATCTGACGCTTCTGCTTGAGAACTGGGGGCATCGCGGGACTGAATGGATCGAGAAGAGTGCAAGAGTCCAAATTGGTGCAAAAATTCGTTCTTCTGTAGAAACTTGATACTTCTCTCATTGATAACTACGACACTCAATCTTTCGAAAGTCGATTTGTGACTTGAATCTTTAGAGGGAGGAGGAAGTGCTGCAAAAGTAAAGAATGAAATTAACACTTGACGACTCGAATTTTGAAAGGCTCAGAAATGAAGTAAACGGAGATAGGTAGTCTTACTTCCTACTCTCTAGAAACCGTAGAATCCCAGGAGGCAACGGACAAAGAAGAACTGGTTTAAAAACCCGTGAGCGCTCTAGGGCAGATCTGTAATCAGCTTGCGGTTTCTTGCGCTCCTTACAAGAGTAATGGAAGGGTGATCTTTGTTCCTCCTGAATGAACACAAATAGCAGATCTCCTCGAAGCTTGGGAGGCGGTTAAGCGTCCTCCTAAATAGTACGCACAACCCCATCAAAATGGCATAGCTATTAGGGTGCAACTGGAATGGAAAAATAGTTAGTCGAAGGAGGAGTGTTCTAAGAAAATCGTTGATGGGGGGAATAGCTCGATTCAGACACATTTGACGATTGACTGCAATGAAGCCAGGTGGCGGCCTATCGGCAGTGTCATTTACCCTAAGAAGCAAAGCATCCGCTTCAGCAATGCTGAATTTAATACATAGCTGGCTGAAAGCCCGTTGGTTCAATGTAGTCGAAACTCGTTTCGGAGGATTCTCCAAAGGGTCAGCAATTGGGAATACCTCATCGGCCCGCCCTACTATCTCTTCTTGCACTTGTTGAGAATCCATTCTACACAAGGAACTGGATATTCAAATATGAAGGTGCATGTTTCCTAAAAGCGTGTGAAGTGTTGTGCAAAGCTACTGAAATAACAAGTAAATAAAGTAAAACTTGAAGTAATACTGGTTGGCGCACGTCAATTCAGGAAGATTCAAGGCTTGTTGTTGGATCAAAATTAAGTGTAGTATCAATGCAGATAATATTCAGCGATAAGCAGTTATAACTGTATGAATTTTGCGTTGATGCTTCATTTAAGTCAGTCGATTCACAGCATTTCATTTTTAATTAGATTCATATTATTTTACTTAAGTAAAATATTATCTCTTTGACCTAATCCATCACTCGATGTGGGCAGTCGATGATGAGTATATTTGTCCTAGTTTTCTGCAAATGTAGTATTTAACAGGTAGTTAGCTTAAAAGATAATATAATCTGTGAAAGAGTGCAATAAGTTCAAGCAGTTCATTCTGCCAGTTCAAGTTGGAAATTCAATCGAGTTCTGTAAAATTCTACAAGTGTTCAAATCTTGTTCATTCCTAAGTCGTAGGAACGACTTAAGTTAGCTCGGGACTCTTTAGGTCGTCCAGATCATGTCCAAATGACTTAACATAGGACGGGCTTCCCTAAGTCGCTCTGCTCGAGTTATGGAGTTCATCAGTCATGTTCCTACGAGTTAAAGCTATGCTGCGGGTTAAATTAGGTCGTGCTGATTCTTTAAGTCATTCTGCTTTAAGTCATGTGCTATTCTGGCAAGTTAAGTCGCAAGTCATATGAATTGCAGTCCCATATGTCGTTTAGAGTTTGGATATTAAGTCGTTAAGTTGTTCACTAAGTTAAGTCGTGCGATTCATGTCCAAACTACTAAGCCCTAGGTCGTTCGAAGCTCCTAAGTAGGGCATTTCCTAACTCTCCTTAACCCGCTAACCCCTCTTCATTCAACAACTCGCCTAACTCGCTAACCCGTTAACTCGTAACCCGATAACCCGTTAGCATCTCCATAATGAAATCCATCATCTCTCCACACCGCCAAATCATCCAAGACCGATTCAAATCGCCTCACATCCATCATAGATCCGATGCACTACTGTGTTCTCATGAATTACAACGACAACATGTCCAATGACGATCACGGATCGATCGTAACATGACTCGTGGTGAAATGTGGCACATGAAATCGGATTAGGGTCGAAAAATGGGGGATTCACAATTCGGTGATGGTCGTGGTTGGATAATGATCGTATTCACTTACGTAATGTGATGATGAAGATGATCAACGACTAGCTGGTTTGAATTCGTCTTCAAAAGCTCAGAGATTCTTCAATGGCGGGTTAGAGTGTTAGAGCAGATGAAGAGAAGAAGGAGCAACCTAAGCAACTTATATACAGGGGCAATGGAACTCGAATCGGCGCGAACGACCTAGCTCTCTCATAAGTCGCTCACGACTTAGCGACTTAGGATGGCGCGAGTTAAGAGGCATCGAAGCACACGACCTAGCCCCTAGGCGTATACTTCGAGGGGCAAGTGTCAACACCTCTCTTATTCACGACTTAGCGACCTATTTGACTCAATGACCTAAAGGAATAAACGACTTAACTATCAAGGCATAAACGACTTAACGACCTATAGCAAGGCACGACCTAACGACCTAAAGCACAGAGCGGCTCAATATGGCACGACTCAATGACTTAAGGAGCTCCAGTGACCTAAAAGACTCCTTCGATTCAACAGGTTAACGACTTAGCAACTCAATGGAGGCAACGACCTAACGAGTTAAGGAAAGAGCGACCAAATGACCTAGGAAGCTTCAAAGTTAAGCCGCATGCGCACTGCCTCTTCCATTAGGTCGCTTATGACCTTAGCAAGCCGAGATAACTCCTATGCTACACATGCTAAGTCGCTCACAACATATATCTCGTCCAGGATGGCTCCATTAAGTCACTAACGACTTATGCTACCTCGGGATCGCTCTTAGGTAGTAACTCCCTAGGTCGCTCACGACCTATGACATGGCCGACCTAAGCCCAACTTCTCCTATAAATACCCCGCCTACTCCGCACTAAAAGGGAATCGGGTTTTTTGAGGAGCGCCAAGACTCTGTTGTTTTCACTACTTCTACACTTGCTCCAACACTTCAAAGGAAAAAGACACTTCAAAGAACCTTTGGAAAAGATCAAGTTCATTCAACATGAATTCAAAGAGCTTTTATGCATCAAAGTTCTAACTACCTGTCTTAATTGTGTTGTAACCGAAGAAGCATTGTAAAATTTGTAATCAAATCAGTAGTAGAAGAGATTAAGTGGACGTAGGCTTGAATTTGAGCCGAACCACTATAAAAATTGTTGCCTCTTTATTATTTTCTGCTATTTTATGCTTGCTTTTAGTTCTCGTACTAACGGGTGGTGCTTTCGCTATACCACAACTCACACCGGGGTGTTAGCGTACATTTTTAGCGTTAACAGGATACTTATTCTTTATTCGGCCCAATCCATTTCCTAAAAAAAGGATTGAGCCGAGTTTAATTGCAATCAATTAGGAGAACAAAAAGCAATTAATGAATTATGTGCGCTTAGTTCTACTATTTTCTGTTTATCTATTTCTGTTTATCTATCTTATCTACTGGTTCGAACTCGAATTTGATGTCTTTCCATACTTCACAAGCAGCCGCAAGTTCGGGCATTTACAAGCTTCGTGGATAATCTCATTACCTTTACGTGCAAGATCACGTCCTTCATTATGAGCTTGTACACACGCTTCTAAAGCTACTCGATTAGCTACCGCACCAGGTGCATTTCCCCAAGGGTGCACTAAAGTTCCTCCACCGAAATGTAGGATGGAATCATCTCCAAAAAATTTTAATTAGGGCAGGCATATGCCAAACATGAATACCCCCGAAAGCCATGGGAATAACAATTGTCCAGGTACCAGTAGAAGATTCAGCGGCTACTGCAGCCCTGCTTCTTCAACGGGAACTCCGGGTTAAGGAGTTACTCTGAATGCGGCTAAGCTATCAATATCTTTGGTTTTGTAATTAGGAGTGTAATAAGTCAATCTGTAATCTTTAACACCAGCTTTAAGTCCAACAGTTGCTTTAGTTTCTGTTTGGGGTGACATAAGTCCCTCCCTACAACTCATAAATTAAGAATTCTTACAACAACAAGGTCAACTCGATATAGATTAGGCGTGAATGAAATCTTTGACAAAAATCGTTCAAAAAATATTCAACTACTATTATCAATGAATTAAGTTCTTATTAGACCATGCATTTGATTCACTAAATACATCATTATTGTATACTCTTTGATATATATAGCGCAACCCAATCTTTTTTTTTCAAGTTTTTAATTGAATCTAGGCACATTCCATTTTGAATTTAAAAAAAATACTAAGAAAAATTCCCCCTTGACAGTTATATGTGTTGTATATGTAAAGCCTAGAAGTGAAAATAGGGATAATTCATCCATGAAAGAGAAGGGGAATAAAAAAAATAGACACTCACTAAACTAACTATATATAGATATATAGTTAGATATATAAAAAAGAAAAACAGCCAATGAGATCGTAATAATGAATCACGAGTTAGAATTTCATAGATTTCATCTAATCGAGTATTAAGAATAGATGGTATTTTTTATAATATAATGATAGAGAAATGAAACACACTTCATTTACTCACAATTCTTATTCATCTACTTGATCTTTTGAAAAAAGAATGGATTGAACTTGAAAATTTACTCATTTAAATTAAATTTAATAAGTAAACGATTGAATTTTATTCGGTTGGGTGGTACCAACTAAATCAAGTACTAATTCCCAATTAATTCATATTAAATTAATTAATAAAGCTGCAACCCGAAATTGATTTGGTACTATGTACCATAGTCTCTCAATCAATAGAATTTCGACATATTTTACTTTATTATACTATGAAAATCAATCTGAATCCTTCTGGTTTTACGATTTCCACACTTGAAGAAAAAAACCTAGGACGTATCACTCAAATTATTAGCCCAATATTGGATGTTGTTTTCTCCCGGGGCAAGATGCCTAATATATATAGCGCTTTGGTAGTTAAAGGTCGAGATACTGCCGGTCAGTAAATTAATGTGATTTGTGAGGTATATAATTATTAGGAAATAATCGAGTTAGAGCTGTAGCTACGAGTGCTACAGATGGTCTGACGAGAGGAATGGAAGTGATTGATACAGGAGTTTCTCTAAGTGTTCCAGTCGGCGGAGCTACTCTCGGATGAATTTTCAATGTTCTTGGGGAGCCTATGGATAATTTTGGTCCTGTAGATACTCGTACAACATCGCCTATTCATAGATCTGCGCCTGCTTTAATATAGTTAGATACGAAGTTATCAATCTTTGAAACAGGGATTAAAGTGGTGGATCTTTTAGCTCCGTATCGCTGTGGAGGAAAAATTGGACTCTTTGGGGGAGCCGGCGTGGGTAAAACAATACTTATCATGGAATTGATCAACAACATTGCCAAAGCTCATGGAGGCGTATCCGTATTTGGTGGAGTAGGTGAACGTACTCCTGAAGGAAATGATCTCTATATGGAAATGAAAGAATCTAGGGTAATTAATGAAAAAAATGTTGCAGAATCAAAAGTAGCTCTAGTCTATGGTCAAATGAATGAACCACCAGGAGCTCGTATGAGAGTAGGTTTGACTGCACTAACCATGGCAGAATATTTCTGGGATATTAATGAACAAGATGTACTTTTATTCATCGACAATATCTTTTGTTTCGTTCAAGCGGGATAAGAAGTATCTGCCTTATTAGGGAGAATGCCTTCTACAGTGGGTTATCAACCTACCCTTAGTACCGAAATGGGTTCTTTCAAGAAAGAATTACTTCCATCAAAGAAGGGTCTGTAACTTCGATCCAAGCAGTTTATGTACCTGTAGATGATTTTACCGACCCTGCTCTTGCCATGACATTTGCACATTTAGATGCTACTACCGTACTATCAAGAGGATTAGCCGCCAAAGGTATTTATCCAGCAGTCGATCATTTAGATTCAACCTCAACTATGTTACAACCTCGGATCATTGGCAAGGAACATTATGAAGCTGCTCAAAGAGTTAAGGAAACTTTACAATGTTACAAAGAACTTTAGGACATTATAGCTATCCTGGAGTTGGATAAATTATCCGATGAAGATCGTTTAAATGTAGCTAGAACACGAAAAATTGAACGCTTCTTCTCACAACCCATCTTCGTGGCAGAAGTCTTTACTGGTTCTCTAGGGAAATATGTTGGTCTCGCTGAAACAATTAGGGGATTTCGATTGATCCTTTCTAGGGAATTAGAAAGTCTTCCCCAGCATGCCTTTTATTTGGTAGGTAACATCGACGAAGCTACCGCGAAAGCTATGAACTTAGAAGGGGAGAGCAAATTGAAGAAATGACCTTAAATCTTTATGTACTGTCCCCTAATCAAATTATTTTGGATTTAGAAGTGAAAGAAATCATTTTATCTACTAATAGTGGACAAATTGTGTATTACCAAACCACACCCCTATTGCCACAGTGGTAGATATAGGTCTTTTGAGAATACGTCTTAATGACCAATGGTTAACGGTAGCCTTGATGGGTGGTTTTGCTAGAATAAGTAATAATGAGATCACCATTTTAGGAAATGATGCGGAGATGAGTACTGACATTGATCCGCATGGGGCTCAATAAGCTCTTGAAATAGTTGAAGCTAACTTGAGTGGAGCTCAGTGAAAGAGACAAGCAATTGAGGCGAATCTAGCTCTCAAACGAGCTCGGCCATGAGTAGATGTTGTTAAGGATATTACCTTCTAGTAAAAAAACACAAATAAAAATAAGAAAAAGAAGTTCTTTAGAGGTTCTTTATTGTATACCATATTTTGATTCTACCAATTGAATACAATCAATTCTAGATGATACAACAAAAAAAGAAGATGGCTAGAAATACTTATTAGATACCAGAGTTGATGGTATCTAATAAGTTCTACCTACTATTGGATTTGATCCAATGACTTCTGCCGTATGAAAGCAATACTCTAACCGTTGAGTTAAGTAGGTTATTCATCATCACAAAGGACCCCTCGCCTCGGGGATTATAGGTGGAATATTTTTTCTATGCAATATCAATCCATTAACAGTAAACAGATTAAAGAACTCTCATGTGGGATCCAATCTTGACAAGAAATTCTATATTTGTTAAGATGTCTATGACAAGGGCTATAGCTCAGTTAGGTAGAGAACCTCGTTTACACGTGCGCCAATACTTTTCAAAGGGGCCCATTTTGCAATGAAAATAATTGATCTTATTGAGAAATCGATGTCTTACTCCATAGATTCGAAGGAACAAGAGAACAATAGCCAGACAAATATTTGATCTGGTCCGATTCCAGTGCGAATTTAGGCGACAAATGAAATAGAACCTGCCATTGATTTGCTTAATGATAAGGTAAATACCAGCCCATTCAATGCTAGGCATAATGAGTATAAGGGTCTCAAAAGAACCTCTTTTTATCCTATGAACTTTAAGGTCTATGAAGTCTCATATTTGACTCTTGTAGCAGAGCGATAGAGATTCCATTTAACTTATGTTAATCTAGGCCAAAGGCAGACCTAAGTCAAGGTAACCCCTCTTTGAAATACTTTAGTATTGTTCCTAGATCAAAAAACAAGTCATGAATTACAGAACACATGGAACCATCTTATTATCTTCCTATAAAAAAGAAAAAAATATGGTGGACTAACTGATCTTTATATCATTCAGTTAATGAAAGAGCCCAATGCAAGAAAATGCATGTTGGGTCTTTGAAACAGTTCGCATCATTTCGATAATAATTAGTTTGACCTGTTTTACCAAGAAGGTCTATGGTTCGAGTCCGTATAGCCCTAACACATTCCACTTTTTTTCAATCAAAATGAAAAAAAAGTGGAAATGGATTAAGAATTAAATTAATGCATTTTATATTGTGAATATTAGGCTCAGATCCCTAATAAGTTTCAAAATACACAAAAATCCTAGTAAAAAAAGTATGTAAATTAGGTCCCTAGAATTAAGTTACTAAGTAATTGCATATGGTTATACAATTATTCACTGAATAATTGCAGACATTTATGCAATTATATCCAAAAGTTGCATAAATTTATGCAATTTTTTCAGTGACTAATTGCGGAAATTTCCACAATTTTTTTGGTGAATAACTATTGAATTTTCTGCAAATTTTTGAAAAAATTGCGGAAATTTCCACAATTTTTCGGTGAATAATTGTGTAAATGTCTGCATTTTTTTGATTTAATTGCATTAATGTCTACAATTATTCACTGAATAATTGCATAAGTGTATGCCATTATTCGGTAACTTAATTCTAAGGACCTACTTTACAAACTTTTTTTTACTAGGGTTTTTGTGTATTTTGAAACTTATTAGAGACCTGTGCCAAATTGTCCCTTTTATATTTGTATTTTTATAATATAAAATGAACTAGAAAAATATAGTTATACTAATACAATTTCTTACGCTGTGATTAGTTTTATTTATTAGTATTCTAATTATAATATATTTTTGTATTTAATTTAATTACTTTTTAAAAAGAGAAACCGAGATAAAGTAAGAGAGTTTTCTTTGGGTGGGAACATCTTATATCGATACCATATCTAAATGGAACAAAAAAAATGGTAAGTGCGGTTCCATTGTAGGAATCTTTAAATAAGGCATGCACCATGGCAAACAAACTATTCCATATTAATAGGAGTCCATTTATGTTTCTGCTTCACGAATATGATATTTTCTAGGTATTTCTAATAATATCAGGTGCTATCCCTATTTTGGTATTTGTAATTTTTAGAGTTTTAGCCTTAATTAGTGAAGGACCAGAGAAGCTCTCTAGTTATGAATCAGGTATAGAACCCATGGGAGATGCTTGGTTACAATTACGAATCAGCTATTACATGTTTGCTCTAGTTTTTGTTGTTTATGACGTTGAAATGGTCTTTCTTTATTATAGGCGATGAGTTTTGATATATTGGGTGTATCCGTATTTATAGAAGCTTTCATTTTCGTGCTTATCCCAATTGTTGGTTCAGTATATGCATGGCGAGAAGGAGCATTAGAATGGTCTTAACTGAATATTTAGACAACAAAAAAAAGAAAAAGGAAGAAAAAGGTTATATTAAGAGTGTTATGAATTTGATTGATTTTCCGTTACTTGACCAAACAACCCTGAATTCCGTTATTTCAACTACATTAAACGATCTTTCGAATTGGACAAGACTCTCCAGTTTATGGCCTCTTGTCTTTGGTACCAATTGTTGTCTCATTGAATTTGCTTCATTAATAGGCTCGCGATTCGACTTTGATCGATATGGATTAGTACCAAGATCGAGCCCTAGGCAAGCAGATCTAATTTTAACATCCGGTACAGTAGCAATGAAAATGGCTCTATCTTTAGTACGATTATATGAACAAATGCCTGAACCAAAATTTGTCATTACTATGGGAGCTTGTACTATTACAGGAGGAATATTCAGTACTGATTCTTATAGTACTGTTTGGGGAGTCGATAAGTTAATTCCTATCGATGTCTATTTGCCGGGCCGCCTGCCTAAACCAGAAGCAGTTATAGGTGCTATAACGAAACTTCGTAAGAAGATATCCCGAGAAATCTTTGAAGATAGAACTTTGTCCCAACAGGAAAATAGATGTTTTACTACTAATCACAAGTTGTATATTCGATGTAGAACTCATACTGGATATTACGATATAGGATTACTCTATCAACCACCATCTACTTTAGAAAGTATCTCTAAAGTATTTTTCAAATCCAAAAATTTAGGTAGTGTTTGGTTTAAAAACGAATTTTTTGTTTTCGGTTTTCAATATGTATATCAAATATGAGAAGAATGGAGAGACGGATGAGAGGACGAAGGGAATAGAGGGACGGCAGATGAATGAGTTGTTTCACGTGCTTGTATTATTTTCCAAAACACGAAAAAAAGTTGTTTTCTATTTTGTATGTTAACTTCGTTTTTTAAATTAGTCGTTTTCGGCAATACACATGCGTCATGTGCATTTTTGTATGGACGAAAACACAAAACTAAAAATAATAAACCAAACACTACCTTAGTATCTTCACATGAATTAGTGAATTAGGCAAGGTTCCTTTGTGCAAAATAAGAAAGAGTGGGTCAAGTCAGTCTTTCAAAATTTCATTGGAAATTTTAAATACTCATACAAATACAAATGTGGGAGAAATCGAGAAGATGGGGGTTTGTTTATCTGATTAGCTAGTCAAGTATGAACTAATTCATAGATCTTTGGGTTTCCATTATCGAGGAATGGAGACTCTACAAATAAAAACCGAGGATTGGGACTCCATTACTGTCATTTCATATGCATATGGTTACAATTATTTACGCTCCCAATGTTCCTATGGTGTAGCACTTGGCGGATTTTTAGCTAGTGTGTATCATCTTACGAAAATATGGTATGGTATAGATAAGACAGAGGAGGTATGCATAAAAGTACTTGCCCAAAGAAGTAATCCTAGAATCCAGTCTGTTTTCTGGATTTGGAGAAGTGCCAATTTTCAAGAACGAGAATCTTATGATATGTTGGGAATCTCTTATGGTAATCATCCACTTCTTAAACATATCTTGATGCTTGAAAGTTGGATAGACTGACCCTTACGTAAGGACTACATTACCCCCAATTTTTATGAAATACAAGATGCTCATTGAATGGTAAGAAACGAATGTTTACTTATATGACATGACTCCATATTTTTTTATTCAAGTCAAGAAATATTTTTCATTTTGTTCTAGATGAAAGAGAATAACTAGATTCTAATTCATGTTATGACTGAGCTAAAAAATACTTCATTGGTATTACCCAATTTTGAAGATATTATGAATTTCATTTGAGGAGAAACAATATAATAGATACATCAAAAAAGTTCTGCGCAATGAACATTGTACCGCGCATGTCACTTAGATGAACCCTTGAAAGTAGCATAAAAAAGAATGAAGAAATAGATAAATAGGAAAGAAAATATGAAATGAAAAAAGAACAGATTTTTTTACTGTGTATAAAATATATCCTTACTTTTTCTATCCTTCAACTCCTATAAATTAAACTTGGAAGTTTTTTAGACAACTTATTTTTTTTATTACCATCTCCAAACATAAATAGATCTATACATCTATATAAAAAATATGTATTATGCTCTAGATTATTAATATGTATTGTATGTTGACCCGCTTTAAATAATTTGAAGAGGTATAAATATCTTTTCAATCGATTAGTTATGTTTCAGGAACCCGATTTGAACTGGTGACACGAGGATTTTCAATCCTCTGCTCTACCAACTGAGCTATCCCAACAATTCAGGAGCAAAATTTAAACCGGTGACACAAGGATTTTCAAGCCTCTCCTCTACGCAACTGAGCTATTCCCAAATTTTTCCAATTTTCAAAAAAGAAGACTTTCTTTGTGAATGTAAGGAAAATCAGATGGGCTGTGAATAATTCACTTAGGTCTATTTGTGAAAGAGTAAAATGAATAAGAAAGATATTGAATTTTCTTTGTTTTCTTTGAACCGCTTATAAAAAAGGAGAATTATAGTAAAGAAGTAAAACGGGCTTTTTACTGGAGATAAAGGGACTTGAACCCTCACGATTTCTAAAGTCGATGGATTATCCTCTTACTATAAATTTCACTGTTGTCACTATTGACATGTAGAATGGGACTCTCTCTTTATTCTCGTCCGATTAATCATTTTTTGTTATAGAAGAATTTAAGTTACCAACGCAACGTAGTCAACTTCATTCGTTAGAACAGCTTCCATTGAGTCCCTGCTCCGATCCTTTTTTATTCTCTTTTTTAAACCCTTGTTTTTCAAAAATAAAGATTTGGCTCAGGATTGCCCATTTTTTGTTGCAGGGTTTCTCTGAATTTGGAAGTTTTCACTTAGCAGGTTTCCATACTAAGGCTCAATCCAATCAAGTCCGTAGCGTCTACCAATTTCGCCATATCCCCCTTTTAGACATAAAAAGTTGAGTAAAGCATTCTTCCCTTCTAAGTTCATAGCTTTCGCGGTAGCTTCGTCGATGTTACCTACCAAATAAAAGGCATGCTGGGGAAGACTGTCTAATTCCCCAGAAAGGATCAATCGAAACCCCCTAATTGTTTCAGCGAGACCAACATATTTCCCTAGAGAACCAGTAAAGACTTCTGCCATGAAGATGGGTTGTGACTAAATGATCCACTACTGGATAAATACCTTTGGCAGCTAATCCTCTTGATAGTACGGTAGTAGCATCTAAATGTGCAAATGTCATGGCAAGAGCAGGGTCAGTCAAATCATCTATAGGTACATAAACTGCTTGGATCGAAGTTATAGACCCTTCTTTGATGGAAGTAATTCTTTCTTGAAAGAACCCATTTCGGTACTAAGTGTAAGTTGATAACCCACTGTAGAAGGCATTCTCCCTAATAAGGCAGATACTACTTATCCCGCTTGAATGAAACGAAAGATATTGTCGATGAATAAAAGTACATCTTGTTCATTAATATCCCAGAAATATTCTGCCATGGTAAGTGCAGTCAAATAAAAGGCATGCTGGGGAAGACTGTCTAATTCCCCAGAAAGGATCAATCGAAACCCCCTAATTGTTTCAGCGAGACCAACATATTTCCCTAGAGAACCAGTAAAGACTTCTGCCACGAAGATGGGTTGTGAGAAGAAGCGTTCAATTTTTCGTGCTCTAGCCACAGTTAAACGATCTTCATCGGATAATTCATCCAACCCCAGGATAGCTATAAAAGGCATGCTGGGGTTACTTAACTTCTTCGTGCTCTAGCTACAGTTAGACAAGGATCCAGTTGTAATTTTACTCAACTTTTTCATTTATCTTGGAACCATTGAGTTCATTATATAATGATTCCTATATTAAAAAATTGTATATGCCTATTTTTTTTTTGGCTATCCGCTCTCGTTCCACCTCTATTGTATTAATCATCTTTATTTCGATCAGAATGATTCTATCATTGATGTATCCACAATTCAATATAAAGAGGTATATACCACATATATATACATCCCCCTCCCCTTTTATTTTTAGAGTGTGCTTTGTAATACTGGAAAGGTCGATATTCTTCCTTGTTGTTTTTTTGTCCTATCTTCATCCTTTTTCGAATGAAATCAAAGGAATGTCTGAATATAATTTTTATTGTTGTATATTTATCCTTATTTTATACTTTTCTTTGGACTGATCCGCTATAATATGAATATAATTAATCTTATTTGCTATAACTATTCTCAAATCTATAAAAGGAATTCCAATTTTTTGGTATTTTCAATATCTTATCATTATAAATTATTATAATTTTTTTTTATATCTCGAATTTATTAAAGTTTATTATAGAATGGAATGTAAAAAATATATATTAAATATATATATATATATATATATATATTAAATTATGATAAAAAATGTAAATTCGAAATATGCTAAATATAAAAATAATAGCAATGTAAATGTATATCATCAATAATTATTATGTATAATAATAAAATTGAAATTAGTCAAATATTTTATTTTTGTTACATTATTAGATCTATTACATTATTAGAATAGAATTCTATTTAGTCATATTACTCTATTTATTTATTAAATATATTGTTAATATTAATTTGCATATTAATTTTATATTTTTTTATTAGTTATATTATGTTATGGATAGAATTATGATATTAAATATATATAGTTCATACGAACTTTACATCTAATAGCGGGCATCTGGTAGTCTCTTGAATTCCTATGCATTATTTCTGTTATGTGAACCTGCTTAGCTCAAAGGTTAGAGCATCGCATTTGTAATGCGATGGTCATTGGTTCGAGTCCGATAGCCAGCTTTTTTCTCTATCGATTTTTCCATATTTGAGATTCTCTCCTCTCCATTTCTACAAACATTGAGTCACTAATCTATTATGTCGTGGTAATTCTAAAAAAAGTTGACTAGATCCAATTAGATTTATATTTTATATATATAATAAATCATAAAACAGAGCCTTAATCTTCTTTTTATATACAACAAAAATTATGGATATTGACATAATACATTTCATCCGATATAGATTTCGCTTTGCTTTGTTTATTTTTTAGGTCAGTCTTGATTTTGATTTCTTTTGTAAAATGAAATGAAATTTCAATAAAATAAAAAGGAGTCTTTACTTTATGTCTCGTTACCGAGGACCTCATTTCAAAAAAATACGCCGTTTGGGGGCTTTACCGGGATTAACACTACAAGAAAATATGTTATTAATAACGCCATTAGATAACACGTCATTATAAAGCGTTATTGTTTACCTTTAACCTTTTGTTTTTTTACTTTATATTTGTTTTGTTTTGAAAGTACATAACGCTCAGGCCTCAAAATTAAATGCCCAGGCCACAAAATTTTCGTCTCCCTCCGAAAAAACTCTATCCAGTTGTCTTCCTCCTCTCCCGAAATGAAATACCGCGCAGTAATTTTCATCTCCGTCACAAAACTAAATAACCCTACTCAAAACCAAATTAGTCGATGATGATTTCGCTCTTTAGTAGTTTCATACTCCAGCTCTGATCTTCAGTGCTTCCACTTTGAACTCCACGGCGATTCGAAGAACTCGGGTTGACTTGAAGAAGTTGCATGTAAGTAATTCGATCCGAGGTGATCTTCCAAAACCCTAATTCGATTTATTGCGATTTTGTTCTTTTGTTATTTCTAGAACCCTAAATTTCAAGAACCCAAAATGCTTATTCATTTTTTGGACTGTTTTTGGATATTATAACTTTATGACTTGTCTATCGGATAAACTTATTTTGGCCTTTAGATTTTGTGAACTATTGAAGATGACATACAAATATGAATAAATGTTATATGAGTTTGTTCTTAGATTATCGTCCAAAATAAGTTGAGCACAAGTTATTACCAAGATCTCAGGCCCAAATTGTGTGTCTGGTTCTTCCATACCTGAGTTTACTAAATTGGTATGTTAAATTTGGCATTATGAAAAAAATTTCAGTAAAATATATTTCTGTCAAATTGCAAATCTTAAAATTTTTGTTGCCAATATATTTTTGTAATCTCTTGCTCATATATTTCAGTAAAATACTACAATGCACTCATTATATTCAAAATTACTATCATGAATTAATACTGCATGTTCAATATCACATTATTCAAAAGCTATTCAAATTGCATTATTCTATCCTTGAATTGATGTTTCATGGTTATGAAGATTATGAATTTAGTTAACTTCTATCATATTAAATTGTTTTAGTTTCACTTTTTTTAAAGTAATGATTACACATGTAGTAAATTAAGTATAGCATGGTTTATGCTTTTGATGTTATTTGGAAGAAAGAAGATAAAAATTGTAGTTCATGTTTTATATGGAAAGAGCATAATTGTAAAATTGTTACAATTTTATACCGGGTGATTTTTTGAAGTGAAAATTAGTCACACATCCTTAAAACGAAACTTAATTTCAAAGCGGATCCCTGTCATAAAATATATATTTTCTACGTCCCTGTTTCTGTTTTCCGCCAATTTATTCCTCAAATTACCCCTGCGCTTCACTGTCGAGTTCTAATTCTTCTTCTTATTTTTCGATTCAAATGGAAAACTGCAATTAAATTGAAGACGAATCAAGTTTTTTTTTTATGAAATATGATATTCTTAATATTTGCAGTCATAAATAATCGCAATAAATTTATGCAAATATATGCAATAGTTGCAGAAATTTCTGCAACTATACGCAATAGTTGCAGACATTTCTGCAACTATACGCAATAGTTGCATTTGTGCAACTATACGCAATAGTTGCATTTGTTCAACTATATGCAATAGTTGCAGAAATGTCATCAATTATACGCAATAGTTGTAGAAATTTCTGCAACTATTGCAAATAGTTGTAGACAATTCTGCAATTATTTGCAATAGTTGCATTTCTGCAACTATATGCAATAGTTGCAGAAATGTCCGCAACTATACGCAATAGTTGCAGTTATTTCTGCAACTATACGCAATAGTTGCAGACATTTCTGCAACTATTTGCAATAGTTGCATTTTTGCAACTATTTGCAATAGTTGCAGAAATGTCTCCAACTATATGCAATAGTTGCAGATATTTCTGCAACTATAGAATATAGTTGCATAAATTTCTGCAACTATACCCAATAGTTGCAGACATTTCTGCAACTATACCATATAGTTGCATAAATATCTGCAATTTTTATAAATTTTAAAAAAAAAATCGAAAATGTTCAATATTTGCTGAATTGTTTGCAAATATTTGAAATAATTGCACCTTTAATACAAATATAAATTTTTGGTATCAACAATGGATCTCATTTTAAAGATCATAAAATTTGTGATTTGTTGGTGAAAACGGTATGTTGATCCGGCTTTTGTAAATAAAGTTATACACTTTTGAAAAGTTAAAAACATAAAGGGTATTTGGGTCTTTTTGCGTGCATGAATTTGAAAAGAGGGAGCAGAAACGTAAATGTTGGTTGTGAAGGATGTTTTATCTATTTAAAACCTGTTAGGGATGTGAGCCAAACTTACCCTTTTTATAATGTATCTCTTGATACTTTTAATCATAAAATTCAATTCTTATGTCATTCATCCTTGCCATTGTTCTTTTCTTTAACAATAACATAATTTTTTTTCTAAGAGACCATCTTTTATATGGTATGTTCAAAATTTCCAAGTAAAGTGTGAAAAGTTGCTCACATTGATGGACATTCATGAAACATGGGTTTTATTTGCTATTTGTGTTGGTTTTTATTTAATCGGTTTTTCCTTTATTCTAGGGCTAAAGAAGGAAACAATGGAAGAGTAGTGCCAAAGTAAGTGCCCAATATTTTTTTCATTCTTACGTTATGACCACTGACTATATTTTGAGTTTTAGTTATTAGTAATATTATTGGTGTTATTGTAGCTATTATATTTTCTTATTTTTCTGTGTTTGTTTGAATAGATGTTGGAATATAAGCATGCACAATGAGTGCAGCTGCATAAATTGTTGCTTGTTTTCCACTTCTTCATATTTCGACTTTCCACTACTTTCGTTTTTCTTTGATTCCCAACTACAGCTTGGAATATGAACATCATTTGTTAGTATTTCTGTTAAATTTTGTCAACTCCATGATCCATCTATAGCTGGGAAGAACTTTTAGATATTGGTGGAAAAGGATGCTTTCACTATATTTTTGAGACATGGTTGAAATTAAGGGATTTCAGTTATTGATAGGAGAGATTCGGATGTTTACTTAAATGATAGATCATAGAGACGTGATAGTGAAACATGATGCTAATAAATGATAGAACAATAGTTTGCTGCCAAATCCCGGTGAGTTACAAATTACAACTGAAATAAAAACAAAAGACTTAATTATTCAATGAAAAAAACCTTAAAGTTGTAACTGACAATGCATTGCAGCTGTTGACAATTTGCCACGGGTGATACAAGCAAAGAACGACAATCAGAGCTCACATCAGGTATATTTCAGCCATTGCAATTTTATTTTATTTCAACTTTTTCCAGAAGTTAAATGTTGTCCTTACTCAGTTTTAGTTTCAATTATTGGTTGTTTAATTGTCATATATTGTTTTTGATCAGGCTCATCTTGAATCTAAATTTTCTCGCAACATGCAAAGTAAGCAATTTACATTATTTTGAAGCTTTAAACTTTTTTTTTCTTTTTACGATAATCAAATAAAAGCTTGTCTAACAATGCTGATATATTTATTAAAGGATGTGCGTCAAGTTCAGACTTAAAGAATATAGAAACAGTGAGGAGTCCTCTTCTTGCAATGCCAACCTCAGCAGTAAGTATATATACTAGTAGTCTAATACTATGGATCTTATGCTATTTCCGTTTGTGTAGTAGCTTACTAAGTATGTTATTAATTTTTTACATATAAAGAAGACGAATGAACAGAACTCATGCTTATCTGAGGAGCAAAGGCTTGAGAAAGCTAGAAAAAGACTCCGCGAGAATTATCAAGCAGCTGAAAAAGGTACTACCATATGCTATTATATGTTTAATTTTAATATAATATCAATTTTCTTTAGATAATACTCTACTATCTTTAGATGTTTGTATATACAGTGTTCTCCATTCTTAAAATGCAATATTAGTTCATGTGAATATCAGTTTGTTGATTTCAATATAACGCTATGCTTTTGTGCTTTGATTTTAGCTATGTTGTTAGCATTTCAGGTTCAATTTTAGTATTAAATTCCAACCATATTATTATACTTGCATAATTTTAAGTGAAAATTAGTCACGCATCCTAAAAACGGAACTTAATTTCAAAGCGGGTCCCTGTCATAAAGAATATATATTCTACGTCCCTGTTTCTGTTTTCCGCTAATTTATTCCCCAAATTACCCTACGTTTGTGCGAACTCTAATTCTTCTTCTTATTTTTCGATTTAAATGAAAAACTGCAATTAAATTGAAGACAAATCAAGTTTTTTTTATGAAATATGATATTCTTAATATTTGCAGTTATAAATAATCGCAACAAATTTCTACAGATATATACGATAGTTGCAGAAATTTCTGCAACTATACGCAATAGTTGTAGACATTTCTGCAACTATACGCAATAATTGCATTTGTGCAACTATATGCAATAGTTGCAGAAATGTCTGCAACTATACGCAATAGTTGCAGAAATTTCTGCAACTATTGCATTTCTGCAACTATTTGCAATAGTTGCAGAAATGTCTACAACTATAAGCAATAGTTGCAGAAATTTCTGCAACTATACGCAATAGTTGCAGACATTTCTGCAACTATTTGCAATAGTTGCAGTTATTTCTGCAACTATAAGCAATAGTTGCAGAAATTTCTGCAACTATACGCAATAGTTGCAGACATTTCTGCAACTATAAGCAATAGTTGCATTTCTGCAACTATTTGCAATAGTTGCAGAAATGTCTGCAACTATATGCAATAGTTGCAGATATTTCTGCAACTATACAATATAGTTGCATAAATTTCTGCAACTATACCCAATAGTTGCAGACATTTCTGCAACTATACCATATAGTTGTAGAAATATCTGCAATTTTGTGCAATTTTTATGAATTTGAAAAAAAATCGAACTGTTAAATATTTGCTGATTTGTCTGCAAATATTTGAAATAATTGCACCTTTAATACAAATATAAATTTTTGGTATCAACAATGGATCTCATTTTAAAGATCATAAAATTTGTGATTTTTTGGTGAAAACGGTATGTTGATCAGGTTTTTGTAAATAAAGTTATACACGTTTGAAAAGTGTAAAACATAAAGGGTATTTGTGTATTTTTGCGTGCGTGAATTTGAAAATAGAGAGCGGAAACGTAAATGTTGGTTGTGAAGGATGTTTTATCTATTTTAAAACTTGTTAGGGATGTGAGCCAAACTATCCCTAATTTTAAATTCCAATAGTATACCATGTTTCAAGACATCTAGAATACTAGACACCCTTCTTGTTCACTTAGGCCAACCATCCTTTTGTTTTCATAAAATATAGTTCTCAACTTCTCATCTACTTAATATAATGTTTCTAGAAGGCAGAAGTAAGAGTCACTGTTATAATTATCTGTCAGGATGGCTATTTGTAAATTTCACCTTCTAAGTGTTAAATCTTCCAATGGACTTATAGTTTAGTTAAATTTGTTGGAACTTGTTTGTGATGAGTTTATATTAACAGATATGATGGCTATGCTTATGTTTACCAAAAATCAAGGAGATGTGCATTGTCTGTAGATATAGGAAATGTTGCAACAGCAATAATAAGTTCCATGATTGAAGAAATAAATGCTAAATGAAATACATCAACTAGATTCTTATAAAAATCAAACTGAACCTCAATTAGAACTCTCTTTATACAAAATGATCAACGTTCCCAAAATTATTTCTGATAATCGATTAGGGGGCTAGTATTACAAAAATCGTAATTAAGAGATTGTAGTCTTTGGGCATAGTTTGAACATGCGACTGTTTCAAAATTTGATTTTGGCAATTGTATAACAGGCACTCATTTGTAATTTAAGTGCTTGTTCAACTGGCACATACGATATACAAACTCACTATTGAGGGGAAATCTCGATTAGGAGTGTAACATATGATAATAGTTTTCTCAATCTTGGTCATCCTAGTGGGTTGATTAAAAAATTTGAACAATGTTATCATGTTATATCATTGTAGCTTTATGGGGTGAAGGACATGTATGCATATGGGGTGCAGGATTAATGCGCTATTCACTCCCATGCAAATGAAACCTTCAAATTTGTAGAAGTACTAAGAATTTTTTTACGAAGTAAATCTGCGTAATACTTGATTAATATGTTGCATGCACTAAATTTGCATTAATATATTGTTATTTAACAAAATTAGCAACTTATTTATGTTTTGTTTATTCTACAGAATAACTTTGGTAAACGTAGCCTTGGTTTTATATGTCTTTTTCTATGTTAGTTTCTATCATTTCATTTATAGTTTAATTTGTTAGGGATTTTTGTGAACGATATCACAGATCGATATGTATATTTGCTCAACTAATCAGTATGAACTGCTCTGGTTTGGCTAATTGAAAAGATATCTAATTGAATTCTGGATCAACATAAAACTATTTATCATTTTCTACATGCTTAATAAGTGATGGATTAATATGTCAAGCACTCGGTGCAAGAAGATTATTTACTGCTAGTTTCATAATTCAACTTCCAGGCCTTTAAAAAAAATTAATAATAGGTATTTTCAAGAGCCTTTTCTATCCTTTTAAATCAAAAACTAATTTAATATTCTTCAAGTACTTCCGACAGGCATCTGGAGAAATTTTTGTTATATCTAGAGCATTGGCACAGTTTATATCAGTAAATAGAATTCAGTATTGTAGACAGATTCACAACAATACCAATACTTCTTTCATTAGACGATCCATTCAATTCTACCATGTCTTCCCAAGAAACCTCGGCATTACCCAAGACTTTATACTTAGCAACATTCCCGAAAATTGGCTTGCTTGATTTCCTCCATCTTAGCTCGAAAACAATATTATGTGCCAATATTACATCTTTCATCGTGTCGGATGATAAGCGTGTACTTCGAGGGGCAAATGTAAACTCCTTTATTTCGGCGACCTAAAACCCTATGACCTAACAGCTCTTAACGACCTAAAAGAACTCACGACTTAAGAGAGCTCACGACTTAAAGGAACTCACGACCTAAGGGATGGCACGACCTAACGATGTCACGACCTAAGGATGTCACGACCTAAGGCTGTCACGACCTAAGGATGTCACGACCTAAGGATGTCATGACCTAAGGATGTCACGACCTAAGGATGTCACGACCTAACAGACTGCACGACCTAACTCTTGAAGCGGCTCAGCGACCTACCGACCTAAAAGAGTTAACGACCTAGTGGCTCCAGTTCTCAACGACTTAACGAGCTAAGGAGTTCATGACCTAAAGCTTTACGACTTAGCAGACTACAAGTTACCGACCTAAAAGCTTCATGACTTAGCAGACTACAAGCTACCGACCCAAAAGCCCAAAGAACTAAAGACTTCACGAGCTAAAAGCAAAGAAAGGAGCACGACTTACTTTAAGTCGTTCACGACCTAGCGACTTATAGGATATTGCGACCTAGCAATATCACTACCTAAACAGCTTGCTGCAGGCCTTCAGCTTTCGACCTACCTTGAGTCGTGACCGACCTACCACTTGTTCAAATGAAGCCAAGTGCAACTTCATCAGCTGATTTCTTAAGTCGCAAGTGGACTGCTACCTAGCTTAGGTCGCTCGCGATCTACGACTTAACTTAGGTCGTACGCGACCTAAGACTTGGGCAAGATTTCTGTCCAGATTTCAACTCCTATAAATACACCACTACATTCAACATGGGGAGGACTTTTTGGGCCAGCCATTCTTTGAAGCGTTGTTACTCTACTGAACTCTCAACTCAATCAACACACAAAGATCTTCAAATACTCGAGACACTACAACAAGCTTCGAGAAGAATTCCATACATCCGACACGGATTCATCGAGTTTCATCATCGAAGTTTGAGCTAGTAGTCAAGGGTGTTTTTGCGATCAAATTTTATTGTATTTCAAAGAATATTGTATCAAGTTGTAACCGAATCAGCAATAAAAAACTATAAAGTGGACGTAGGCTCAATTACGGGCCGAACCACTATAAATTTGTTGTCTTTTTTACCATTTACTGCTATTTTCAGCTTGTATTCTGTTCCCGTACCAACGGGTGGTGCTTTCACGACTCTATTATACACACCGGGTGTTAGCGTTCACCTTTTAGCGTTAACATTTTGGTGCTTTCACTGAGAATTGAACTCAGGGAGATTTTCACCGTTGCTTCGCAAAGACTTATAAAAAGAACCTCTCTTCAAACCAGGAGTTTATCTAAAATAATGGCTCCCGGAAGAAGAGGTAGGCCTACCAGATCCAGAAATGCTCATGAAGGAACTTCCGCTTCCCCAACAGCAGACCAAGCAACTCCTACCGTTGGAGTCACCAGGGCTGAATTGGATGACGTAGTTTCTGGATTATACCAACAAATTGAAGCTCAAAACGCTTTGGTGATGGATAGATTAACTGCTCTGCTTGGGGCAAATCGTCAACCAGAAAACCATCAAACAACCTTTCCTGAAATGCCGTCTTTCCAAGCTGAAGGTTCTATGCCGCAACCAACTTATCACGAACATGTGCCCAGGCAAGCTTCCGAGAGAAGGACTGATGCCTGTCCGGAGATGTCTCTGAACAATAAAGAGTACCTATCTGAAATGGTTGGTCGCATCATAAAAGAGAGCATGCAAAGGGAATAAAATGAGAGTGACTGGGGATTTGCACCGAGCATAACTCCGTTTACTGAAAGGATCCTGAAAGCGGAATTTCCAAGGAAATTTGCACCTCCTACTATCCAAGCCTATAGGGGAACGAGTGACCCTAATCATTTCCTATATAAATACGACTGGCATATGATAGGTGCAAGGGCGTCAGATGAGATTAAGTGCCGATACTTTCCAGTATACTTGGAAGGTGTGGCTTTACTTTGGTTCACAAAGCTTCCAACTCGGTCCGTAGATCAATTCTCCGACTTAACGCAAAAGTTCAAAGAACAGTTCAGATTGTATGCTTCAAAAGCTAAGGATATAATGTCACTGTCTAGTCTTGAACAAGCTCCCGGAGAATCAATCAAATCTTTCTTAAGCCGTTTCAATATAGCTTTAGCCGAAGTGGATAATGTAGAACTGCGTATGATCCAGACCTACTTGGTGCGAGCCATTAATAAATCAAGTGAATTTGGAAAATGGCTAAAAATGAAGGAACCAAATTCTCTTGAGAAGTTTTATAAAAAGGCCGATGAATTCATGCGCCTGGAAAACCTTTCCGCCTCAGCAAAAGTATTAGTTGCTAAGGACAACAATAATGATCTTGCTTCTAACAAAAGAGATACTGAGAATCAGAAAAGGGAAAACGACGGAGGAAAGAATCAGGGAAATGAGAAGAAACTCCGCCGCTTCGATCTTTCAGATTTTACTCCTTTAACTGATACACCAAGAAATATCTTTTTCGCAACAAAGGATGTTGTCAGGTATCCTAAGCCACCTGAGATGAAGAGAGGTGCAGTGCGTAATGGAAAATTCTGCAATTTCACAATCAACATGGCCATGACACTGACCAATGTCGCCAGTTAAAAAATGTGATTGAAGAATTGCTGAAGCAAGGTAAACTCCAACAATACGTTAAGAGAAGCAAAGTCGATCCAACCTCATCCACTCAGGGCCAACAACGTCCTACCCATCAATCCGGTTCTCGCAACAACACCGTAGTGGAGGATTCAGAAAAGCTTGTCATTAATGTTGTCACAGGAGATCCATACCCGACAAGCGGAAGTTGGGACGACTGCTAATTACCCATAAAACTGCGGCTGGGGCATCTTTCACTTTCTCTGGCATAAAAATCCAAAAGCTATGAATCAAGCGCAAATGGAAATCCAGCCCGGAGATTCTGAAAAAAAAAATCACTAGCATCCATCTTTTACTTAACAACATTGCTTAAATTTGTAAAATGATAATGGATGTGTAACTTTTGCATTGTAAACTGCTGAGAAATCAGTATGATTGAATAATCAAAAACTATGAATTCTGTGTTTTCTATTACAAAATGTCTGTTATATTTCGATGTGTAAATACTCTAAATGTATTGCTAAAATATCGATCTAATATTGCAGGTCATTAAAGCGAAGTTCACCCATCGCAAAGCCAAGCGATCCCTATAAATCAATTATTAAGCAAATTTCAAGCAACAAAAATTCCAGACTCAAATCCCATACAAGAGGAACTTCACATAAAAAGTTGGTGACGCCACTGTGTCAAGCACTCGTTAACTGGTTGCGATCATCAATATAAAAAGACATCCAACCAAGTAACTTGCGTTTGCCCCATGAAGTCGCTCAACAGTGGAGTCTACTTCTTCGGATAAAGCAATTTACTTGCAACTGAAAGGAAGATGCGCTTGGAAACAATGATAAAGGATCGCTGATGAGCAGATGATGAGGAAACATGGGCCGACAAACACAGAAGCAGCCAAAAGGAGGTATTCCTCTCAATAAGAAGGCCGGTAGATCCACTAAAGGGACACCTTCCCAAGCAGAAGGAACAGGACCTTTGCTAACTGGTCGTGATGCATCCGATCAGACAGCTTGTGTCCGTCCTATGGATCCACTCGCCCCTGAGACGCAACCTTCCTGGCACACCGATCAACCAAAGCCCTCTTTGAAGGCACGCTTCACCATGCTTAAGGGATCAAACACAAGCCCTCTTCGGAGGCACATTTCACCATGTAGAAGTGCAAAATGCTCTTCTTCGGAAGCCCACTTCACCAGAGATGAAATGCTTAAAAGACCTCTTCGGAGGCACGTTTCACCAGTGTAGAAGTGCAAAATTCTCTTCTTCGAAAGCCCACTTCACCAGAGATGAAATGCTAAAAAGACCTCTTCAGAGGCACATTTCACCAGTGTAGAAGTGCAAAATGCTCTTCTTCGGAAACCCACTTCACCAGAGATGAAATGCTAAAAAGACTTCTTCGAAGGCACATTTCACCAGTGTAGAAGTGCAAAATGCTCTTCTTCGGAAGCCCACTTCACCAGAGATGAAATGCTAAAAAGACCTCTTCAGAGGCACATTTCACCAGTGTAGAAGTGCAAAATGCTCTTCTTCGGAAGCCCACTTCACCAGAGATGAAATGCTAAAAAGACCTCTTCGGAGGCACATTTCACCAGTGTAGAAGTGCAAAATGCTCCTCTTCGGAGGCCCACTTCACCAGAGATAAAATGCCAAATCCCTTCTCTTCGGAGACCAAAATCGCTTCTCTTCGGAGACCAAAAAATTGCTTCTCTTCGGAGACCAAAATCGCTTCTCTGCGGAGACCAAAATCGCTTCTCTTCGGAGACCAAAAGACCTCTTCGGAGGCACACTTCACCATGCTTGAAGTACCAGACATAAGCCCTCTTCGGAGGCACGAAAATAAAGCCTTCTTCGGAAGCACTAAACAAATCAAAATATTCTTCAGAAAGTTCACTTCACTGCATAGAAAAATCCACTTTTTAACAAATGAAAGTGATCATCCCCGAAAGTTGAAGTGTTCTTCAGAAAGAGAGAGAAAGTAAAAATTTCTCCAATACGAAACGTATTCTATTAAAAGCAGAATAGTATTTCCTCAAATCGGGAGAATTATTCTCTAAAATAAGAATACAAGTCTTTTTAGAATATTGCAATGAGCCGTGATACGGGGGCATATAACTATATTAATAGAAACAACACTCAACCATCATACCACAAGCTCACTGCAATATCAGATAAAGTAAATAAAGAATCATTTATACTGCAATATCAGATAAAGTAAATAAAGAATCATTTATACTGCAATATCAGATAAAGTAAATAAAGAATCATTTATTCTGCAATACAATGGGAAATAAATGCATTCTCACATACATAAGAATTTGTACAAGTAAAATAGCTATTTTATTCCAATATTATGAAAACTTTTTACATTGTGCAGATCACAAAAAGGAGCGGGGACCGGTACCCGCACAATCTCCGGTCGATACATGCAAAAAGCAAAACAAGCAGTAGAAAATCCAACTTAATCATTCCTTCTTCCCACCGCCTTTGGAGCTCTTGCCCGGCTTGATGGTAAGTTTTGGAATCCGGTGTGGACGGGTTGGAGAAGAAGGTGAAGTCGGATCTTCTTCTGCTTTGTCTTCTCCAGTTGAAGCACTTTTCTTCCTCTTCTTTATTGAACGCTTCCCCTTCCTCTTCGAAGAAGACTCACTTCCCGGAGAGAAAAAGGTGGAAAGCTTTGTGTCATCATCAAACGACTGCTCCGGAGTCTTTTCACTGTCCTCCGTCTCTTCTGCTTTTTGCTCTTGGGAAGCAGGTGGATCCTCTAAGCCTTGAAGGGCTGCTATCTGTTCTTCCTGCGACCCTGGCTGAGAAGCCGGAGTAATTTGAAGAGTTAGGGGAGGAACAGCTGGAAGTGGAGAGGAGTGCGCAGTGCCAGGTGCTTCCGCTACAAAAGACAGGAAGTTAAAATCAGTACTCTTCGAAAAAAAAGAAGACATTGGAACATCAGAGTGAAGTGTTGTGCGAAACTAATACAATAACAAGCAAATATAATTGAAACCAAGTTAATTGATATTTTTCGATTATAAAGTTTCAAGGCTTGATATCTTAAGTCCAAGTACAGTGTTGTGTCAATGCAAATAGATCAGCTTTAGTTGATCATTTCAATTTTGCTTTAATACTTCACTTAGACTTGTTAGTTCGCAGCATTTCATTCACAAAATTCATTTAAGTTAGTTATTCTTTGTCGACTAATCTGTCATTCGATGTGGGCAATCAATGGCAGTATATTCGTCCCATTCTTCTGCGAATATTGTTTTTAAAACAGGTTATTAGCATTAAAGTCAAGACAATCTGAAAAGAAGTACAACGAAGTCCAAAACAGTTCAAACAATTCAAAGTTCAGTCATGTTCTACTCAAATTCCCAAGTATTAGGTCGCTCACGACCTAGCATAGGTCGGAGCCTTTTTAGGTCGTACAGTGCAAATTGGAAAGTTCAAGGCGATTTAAATTTGCAAGTCCTAGCTCGGCCATGACTTAGAGCTTATGTCACAGAAGTTAGGTCGTACAATTGTTAAGTCGTTATGTTCAAAGGTCGGCTAAGTCCAAGGGTTCAAGTCTTAGGTCGTTCACGACCGAGGATAGGTCGGTAATGCTCGGCTTTAGTTAAGTCGCAGGAACTCTTAGGTCGCAAGAATGTTTAGGTCGTTCAAATATCTTAGCTCGTAAGTCGTAGGTCGCGGAAGACTTAGCATAAAATTCTTAAGTCGTACAAATCTGTTAAGTCGCCGACTTCCCCTCCACGCAATCTCTTAATGGATCCGATAACCCGATACTGCCAGTACAAAGAAAACGATCATCCTTTTCTTGAATTTGATTCATCTCCACATACCGATTGATCGATCCATTACGAGCATTACCGTGCATTCACAAATCATATCAACATTCAAACAACGATCGGAAATCGGTCATAATAATCATTCAAAAAACAAAACACGAATGCATGGAATAGAACTTGGGTCGGAAAAAATGAACTCATGATTGGGCGGCGATTATGGTGGGACAGAGATTGAACTCACTTATGTAATTTGTAGAAAGGATGAATCGTCGATTAAACAAGTTGAATTCTCCCTTGGAAGTTCAGAGATTTGTCAATGGCAATGGAAAATCAGAGCAAAAGGACAAGGAGGAAGAAGGCGACTTAACAGTTTATATGGGGCTGAGAGAGGAAGGCGAATAGGCAAGTTTTAGGTCGCCTGTGATCTAACGAGAGTAAGTCGAAGCACACGACCTATGGCATAAGCGTGTACTTCGAGGGGCAAATGTAAACTCCTTTATTTCGGCAACCTAAAACCCTATGACCTAACAGCTCTTAACGACCTAAAAGAACTCACGACTTAAGAGAGCTCACGACTTAAAGGAACTCACGACCTAAGGGATGGCACGACCTAAGGATGTCACGACCTAAGGATGTCACGACCTAAGGCTGTCACGACCTAAGGATGTCACGACCTAAGGATGTCATGACCTAAGGATGTCACGACCTAAGGATGTCACGACCTAACAGACTGCACGACCTAACTCTTGAAGCGGCTCAGCGACCTACCGACCTAAAAGAGTTAACGACCTAGTGGCTCCAGTTCTCAACCACTTAACGAGCTAAGGAGTTCATGACCTAAAGCTTTACGACTTAGCAGACTACAAGTTACCGACCTAAAAGCTTCATGACTTAGCAGACTACAAGCTACCGACCCAAAAGCCCAAAGAACTAAAGACTTCACGAGCTAAAAGCAAAGAAAGGAGCACGACTTACTTTAAGTCGTTCACGACCTAGCGACTTATAGGATATTGCGACCTAGCAATATCACTACCTAAACAGCTTGCTGCAGGCCTTCAGCTTTCGACCTACCTTGAGTCGTGACCGACCTACCACTTGTTCAAATGAAGCCAAGTGCAACTTCATCAGCTGATTTCTTAAGTCGCAAGTGGACTGCTACCTAGCTTAGTTCGCTCGCGATCTACGACTTAACTTAGGTCGTACGCGACCTAAGACTTGGGCAAGATTTCTGTCCAGATTTCAGCTCCTATAAATACACTACTACATTCAACATGGGGAGGACTTTTTGGGCCAGCCATTCTTTGAAGCGTTGTTACTCTGCCGAACTCTCAACTCAATCAACACACAAAGATCTTCAAATACTCGAGACACTACAACAAGCTTCGAGAAGAATTCCATACATCCGACACGGATTCATCGAGTTTCATCATCGAAGTTTGAGCTAGTAGTCAAGGATGTTTTTGCGATCAAATTGTATTGTATTTCAAAGAATATTGTATCAAGTTGTAACCGAATCAGCAATAAAAGACTATAAAGTGGACGTAGGCTCAATTACGGGCCGAACCACTATAAATTTGTTGTCTTTTTTACCATTTACTGCTATTTTCAGCTTGTATTCTGTTCCCGTACCAACGGGTGGTGCTTTCACGACTCTATTATACACAGCGGGTGTTAGCGTTCACTTTTTAGCGTTAACAAAGTCTTTTGAGAAAAAGACTCTATTCAGAATACAAAGAACAAAATTATTGAAATAAAGTTACGCTTAGTGAAGGTAAAGTTTGGAGATAGAACAATTCCTTCTGTCGTGTATCCTCGATTAATCTAGCCTCAAATACTTTATTGTCGATTTTAGTATTATATGAAAGGTTATACCTATAGGTTCTGTATTGCAGGTCAATCCTACTCCACTAGTACCAATAGGCGGCATAGGGGAAGAAGTACTACACTAGGAATCAACAACACAAAAACTTTGGAAAAAATTACCCTTTTCATTATCGGTATCGGGGCTAACAAGAATGGTTGGGACAACAAACATCCATCTCGTTTGTAATTTGGATACTCGTATAACCATCAAAGGTTATTGAAGTGACTAATTCCTTGAAATAGTAAGTGTTGAGGACAAAGAAATCATTGGAGTTACCATTTCTATCCAGTACTAATATGATAGATCTTAAAAAAAACTCTTGCGGGAAGGCTAGCTAGAGATTTCTTGTAAAAATACTAGCTCCTGTCAGTTCATAATGAGAATAGTGAAATTTAGATTCCAAGACTTATTCCCCTTACTAGTATGCACAGAAGGGAGGAGCCGTATGAGATGAAAATCTCACGTACAGTTCTGGAGCGGAGATTTTTTGAATAAAATAAATGAACGACCGTAACGGATGTCAGCTCAATCTGAAAGAAATTATGTGGAAGCTTTACAGAATTATTATGAAGCTACGCGATCAGAAATTGATCCCTATGATCGAAGTTATATACTTTATAATGTAGGCCTTATACACACAAGCAACGGGGAGCATACAAAGGCTTTGGAATACTATTTCCGGGCATTAGAACAAAACCCATTCTTACTACAAGCTTTTAATAATATGGCCGTGGTCTTTCATTACGTGCGGCTATCTCTACTATAGAAAGAAAGAAGATAAAATTAACTAATCAATACTAGAAAAAAAGGCTTTCTACATATGCATCATTCAAAGCAACGATTTTTACCAGTTGTAGCAAGGAAAGAAACCTCATGATAACAAAAAGGTAATAAATGGATAAATCCTACATACTATATTCTATGGATAAAGATCAAATTGATAAAAAAAAAGCATCGTAAACATCAATTAGCGCGCTTTTGGGTCGATACAGTTAAAAACTGCTTACTTATGTCATGAAATGATATATAAGTTAGGAATCAACTTATGTAATAGAGTCGATCAACTAAAATATTGAGCAGCGTTGTAGCATCATATCCCAAAGATAGTAAATTCTTTTTTCTTATGGAAGAAGGTCTTTTTCAAAGATTCTATATAAATTTATTTATGAAACCGAGATAGTTACCTTTCAGAAAATTATAACGATATAGGGAATATCTATGTTTTATTTTTCTAAAGGTGGGAGAAAAGATAAAACTAATTATTGATCACAATTAGAATTTTAAACTTATGTAATTATTCTGGTTAATCCAAGAAAAATGGGATTTATTTGTCATAAATAGAATTCAGTTAGTCTAGGGGAATAAGGTAAATATAAGATGATACCAAAAAAAGAATTGATTACTGAGCCGTATGGGGTAGGAAACTATCAAGTACGTTTCGAAGGGAAGGAATTGAACCACCTATTCCAACCGCGGAGAACAGGCCATTCAACAGGGTGATTCTAAAATTGTGGAGGTGTGGTTTGATCAAGCTGCTGAGTATTGGAAACATGCTATAGCGCTTACTCCAGGTAATTATATTGAAGCACATAATTGGTTAAAAATCAAGAGATGTTCCGAATAAAACCATTCTTTAATTCAGTAGAATTTATTCTTGGATCCATCAATCAAATAAAATAGATCATTACCAGGACATGATAAGATCCAATTTCTAATTTCATTATATCCCTTACTTGTAAAATCATTCTATTTTGTATGGTATCTCATAGGTATAAATGATATGGATACCGTACAGAATAAGAGTAGAAGTAGAAATATGAAAAGATACCTTCGATGTATCTTATTAATTTTAATGAACGAGATCTTGTAATTTGTAATAAAGTACTAAAAAAGTAAGTAATGTGATATTATGCTCTATGAAATTCGATTTATTTGGGCACTTCTATATTTAGATAGAAATAAATTAGACTAGGTTGCAAAACAATAGCTTTTTCATTACGTCGAGAAAAGATTTTCCACCAAAAGAGTCCGTTAGGCACCTAATCGTTATTTCATAATAGATCCAAACACTTGGCCCGGATCGACTTTAATATCATAATTGATCTAGTGAATAACTAAAATAAATAGCTTAATGGGAGATAGGGAAAGAAGGAAACTAATTATTATTATAAATTTTTTTTATCTATCTTTCATAGGTTCACTAAAAACTTGACTGTTGGCGGGTCTCTTTGTATGTGTTACCCGGAAAGAGGACTTAATGATTATTCGTTCGCCAGAACCCGAAGTGAAAATTATTGTAGATAGGGATCTTGTAAAAACGTCTTTCAAGGAATGGGCCAGACTTGGTCATTTCTCAAGAACAATGGCTAAAGGCCTAGATACTACCACTTAGATCTGGAACCAACATGCTGATGCTCATGATTTCGATAGTCATACCAGCAATTTGGAGGAGATCTCTCGAAAAGTATTTAGTGCTCATTTCGGTCAACTCTCCATTATCTTTCTTTGGCTGAGTGGTATGTACTTCCATGGCGCCCGTTTTTCCAATTATGAAGTATGGCTAAGTGATCCTACTCACATTGGACCCAGTGCTCAAGTAGTTTGGCCAATAGTGGGTCAAGAAATATTAAATGGCGAAGTGGGCGGTGGTTTCCGAGGAATAGAAAAAACCTCCAGTTTTTTTTCAGATTTGGCAAGCATCTGGAATAACTAGTGAATTACACCTCTATTCTACTGCAATTGGTGCATTGGTCTTTGCATTGTTAATGCTTTTTGCTGGTTGGTTCCATTATCACAAAGTCGCCCCAAAATTAGCTTGGTTCCAGGATGTAAAATCGATGTTGATTCACCACTTAGCAGGGTTACTAGGACTTGGGTCTCTTTCTTGGGCGGGACACTAAATCCATGTATCTTTACCAATTAACCAATTTCTCGATCCTGGAGTTGATCCTAAAGAGATCCCACTTCCTTATGAATTTATCTTGAATCGGGATCTTTTGTCTCGACTTTTTCCCAGTTTTGCCGAGGGAGCAACCCCCGTTTTCACCTTGAATTGGTCAAAATACACGGATTTTTTGAGTTTTCGTGGAGGATTAGATCCAATAATAGAAGGTCTGTGGTTGAGCGACATTGCTCATCATCATTTAGCTATTGCAATTCTTTTCATGATCGCGAGGCATATGTATAGGACCAACTGGGGTATTGGTCATGGCCTTAAAGACATTTTAGAGGCTCATAAAGGTTCATTTACAGGCCAAGGCCGGCCTTTATGAAATCCTAACAACATCATGGCATGCTCAATTATCTCTTAATCTAGCTATGTTAGGTTCTTTAACTATTCTTGTTGCTCACCATATGTATTCCAAGCCCCCTATCCATATCTAGCTACTGACTATGGTACACAACATTCGTTGTTTACACATCACATATGGATCGGTGGTTTTCTTATAGTTGGTGTTGCTGCACATGCATCCATTTTTGTGGTAAGAGACTACGATCCAACTACTCGATATAATGATCTATTAGATCATGTCTTTAGGCACCGCGATGCAATCATATCACACCTAAACTTGGCATGTATATTTCTAGGTTTTTACAGTTTTGGTTTGTATATTCATAATGATACCATGAGTGCATTAGGACGTCCACAAGATATGTTTTCAGATACCGCTATACAATTACAGCCTATCTTTGCTCAATGGGTACAAAACACCCATGCTTTAGCACTTGGCGTAACAGCTCCTAGTGCAACAACAAGTACTACTTAACTTGAGGTGGTGGTGAGTTAGAGGCAGTAGGTGGCAAAGTAGTTTTGTTACCTATTCCGTTAGGAACTGCAGATTTTTTGGTCCATCACATTCATGCATTTATGATTCATGTAACTGTATTGATACTATTGAAAGGTGTTCTATTTGCTCGTAGTTCCCGTTTGATACCCGATAAAGCAAATCTCGGTTTTTGTTTCCCTTGCGATGGGCCTGGAAGAGGGGGGACATATCAAGTATCCGCCTAGGATCATGTCTTTTTATATTTATTCTGGATGTACAATGCACTCTCAATAGTCATTTTCCATTATAGTTGGAAAATGCAGTCGGATGTTTAGGGTACTATAAGTGATCAGGGGGTGGCAACTCATATAACAGGAAGAAACTTTGCACAGAGTTCCATTACTATTAATGGTTGGCTTCGAGATTTTTTATGGGCACAGGCATCTCAGGTAATTCAGTCATATGGTTCTTTATTATCTGCATATGCTCTTTTTTTCTTAGGTGCTCATTTTGTTTGGGCTTTTAGTTTAATGTTTCTATTCAGTGGCCGTGGTTTTTGGCAAGAACCATTGAATCCATTGTTTGGGCTCATAACAAATTAAAAGTTGCTCCTGTTACTTAGCCTAGAGCCTTGAACATTGTATAAGAACGTGTTGTAGGAGTAACGCATTACCTTCAGGGTGGAATTGCCACAGCATGGGCATTCTTCTTAGCAAGAATTATTGTAGTAGGATAATGGCTAAGAGGATTTGAAAGGCATTACGGCATTAAGATTTCCAAGGTTTAGCCAAGGTTTAGCTCAGGATCCCACTACTCATCGTATTTGGATTGGTATTGCTACCGCACATGACTTTGCGAGTCATGATGATATTACTGAGGAACGTCTTTATCAGAATATTTTTGCTTCTCACTTTGGACAGCTAGCAAAAAAATTTCAATGGACAACCGAAAATATGTTTCATGTATCTTGGCAAGGAAATTTTGAGGCATGGATACAAGACCATTTACATGTGAGACCTATTGCTCATGCAATTTGGGATCCTTATTCTGGTCAACCAGCCGTAGAAGCCTTTACTCGAGGAGGTGCTACTGGCCCAGTAAATATCGCTTATTCTGGTGTTTATCAGTGGTGGTATACAATTGGATTACGCACTAACGAAGATCTTTTTACCGAAGCTCTTTTTTTATTATTTCTTTCTGCTATATCCTTAATAGCGAGTTGGTTACACCTACAACCTAAATGGAAACCAAGTGTTTCCTGGTTCAAAAATGCTGAATCTCATCTCAATCATCATTTGTCTGGACTTTTTTGTGTAAGCTCCTTAGCTTGGACAGGACATTTAGTTCATGTCGCTATTTCCGGATCTAGGGGAGAGTACGTAAGATGGAATAATTTCCAAGACGTGTTACCCTATCCCCAAGGGTTGGAACCACTTCTTATGGGTCAATGGAATCTTTATGCCTAAAACCCTGATTCCAGTAGTCATTTATTTGGTACCTCCCAAAGAGCGGGAACTGCCATTCTAACCCTTCTTGGGGGATTCCATCCACAAACGCAAAGTTTATGGTTGATTGATATGGCTCATCACCATTTAGCTATTGCATTTATTTTTCTTATTGCTGGCCATATGTATAGAACGAACTTTGGAATTGGACATAGTATCAAAGATCTTTTAGAAGCACATACTCCTTTGGGGGGTCGATTAGGACGTGGACATAAGGGTCTTTATGATACAATCAACAATTCGATTCATTGTCAATTAGGCCTTGCTCTAGCCTCTTTAGGGGTTATTACTTCTTTAGTAGCTCAACACATGTACTCTTTACCTGCTTATGCATTCATAGCACAAGACTTTCCTACTCAAGCTGCATTATATACTCATCACCAATACATCGCAAGGTTCATAATGACAGGAGCATTTGCTCATGAAGCTATATTCTTCATTAGAGATTATAATCCGGAGCAGAATGAGGATAATGTATTGGCAAGAATGTTAGCCCATAAGGAAGCTATTATATCTCATTTAAGTTGGGCCAGTATCTTTCTAGGGTTCCATACCTTAGGTCTTTATGTTCATAATGACGTCATGCTCACTTTTGGTACTCCGGAAAAACAAATCTTGATCGAACCTATATTAGCCCAATGGATACAATCTGCTCATAGTAAGACTTCCTATGGGTTTGATGTACTCTTATCTTCAACAACTGGACCAACATTCAGTGCACGTCGAAGCATATGGTTACCCAGTTGGTTAAATGCTATTAATGGAAATAATAATTCACTCTTCTTAACAATAGGTCCGGGAGATTTCTTGGTTCATCATGCAATTGCTCTAGGTTTGCATACAACTACATTGATTTTAGTAAAAGGTGCTTTAGATGCACAAGGTTCTAAATTAATACCAGGTAAAAAGGATTTCGGTTATAGTTTTCCTTGTGACGGCCCAGAACATGGGGGTACTTGTGATATTTCTGCTTAGGACCCATTTTATATGGCAGTTTTCTGGATGTTAAATACTATTGGGTGGGTCACTTTTTATTGGCATTGGAAACATATTAAATTATGGCAGGGTAACGTTTCACAATTTAAAGAATCTTCCACTTATTTGATGGGGTGGTTATGAGATTATCTATGGTTAAACTCTTCACAACTTATCAATGGACATTACCCTTTTGGTATGAATAGTTTATCGGTATGGGCGTGGGTGTTTTTATTTGGACATCTTTTTGGGCTACTGGATTTATGTTCTTAATTTCCTAGCGGGGATATTGGCAGGAATTAATTGAAACTTTAGCATGGGCTAAAGAACGCACACGTTTGGCCAATTTGATTCGATGAAGAGATAAGCAAGTGGCTCTTTCCATCGTGCAAGCAAGATTGGTTGTATTAGCACATTTTTCTGTAGGTTATATATTCACTTATGCAGCTTTCTTGATTGCCCCTACATCAGGAAAATTTGGTTAATTTAGTTCCTTTTTTTACTGTGTCAGCAACAATCTCATTTCTTTCGATGAAGAGGGGGCCCCCCTTCTTTTATTTTTACATCTAGGATCCGAACTGTATTATGATAATAATAGGAACTGAACATTATGGCAAATAAATGTTTGATTCAGAGGGAGAAGAAACGACAGAAATTGGAACAGAAATATCATTTGATTCGTCGGTCCTTAAAAAAAGAAATAAGCAAGGTTCCGTCCTTGAGTAAAAAATGGGAAATTCAGGGAAAATTGCAATCCTTACTACGTAACAGTGCATTTATACGTCTTCATCGACGTTGTTTTTTGATCGGAAGACCTAGAGCTAACTATCGAGACTTTGGACTATCCGGACACGTACTTCGAGAGATAGTTCGTGCGTGTTTGTTACTCGGTACAACAAGATCCAGTTGGTAAGGATAAAAATCTCATTTTTGGTTTGTACGGATCTCTATGATCATAGATCAAAGAGGGGTCCCACTTTACCATTTTATATAAATAGATTATTCTATTTGTATAGATATGGTAAAGGGCGTATCCAATCTTTCTTGACCCGTTAGTTCCTAGTTCTTTAGCGAGGAGTAGACCAGTTTGGTAACTCGCAAGGCTATTTGGGAATATTTGAGATATGAAGGACTTTCTTTGACAGAATATAGAATTTCCTGCAACAGAGCTCGAAAAGGAGTCGTGGATACTACTATACGAACATCATATGCTGGATAACTCACGCATAGACTTGTTGAAGTAGTTCAACACATTATTGTACGTAGAACAAATTGTAGTACTATCCGACGTATTTCCATGAGTCCTCGAAATTGGGTGATAGAAATTTTTTTTGTCCAAACCCTAATTGGTTTTCTATTAGCGGACGATATATATATGGGGATACACTACATTGCCACTCAAAATCAAGATATTGGGATTGGACTTGCCAATCGATTCATAACTTTTCGAGCACAACCAATATATATTCGAACCCCCTTTACTTGTAGGAATACATCTTGGATCTGTCAATTATGTTATGGTAGAAGTTCCACTAGTGGTGTTCTGGTTGAATTGGGGGAAGCTCTAGGTATTATTGTGGGGCAATCAATTGGGGAACCAGGGACTCAACTAACATTAAGAACTTTTCATACGGGTGGAGTATTCACGGGCGCTACTACTGAACATGTACGAGCTCCTTCTAACGGAAAAATAAAGTTCAACAAGTATTTGGTTCATCCCATATGTACCCTTCACGGGCATCCTGCTTTTCTATGTTCCATAGAGATGTATGTAACTATTGAGAGTCGGGATATTCTACATAGCGTGAATATTCCTCCCAAAAGTTTGATTTTAGTTCAAAATAATCAATATGTAGAATCTGAACAAGTTATTGCTGAGAATCGTACCGGAACGTCTACTTTTCATTTTAAAGAGAAGGTCCGAAAACATATATATTCTGAATCAGAGGGAGAAATGAACTGTACCAATGTCTACCATGCACCCGAATATACATATAGTAATGTTCATCTATTACCAAAAACAAGTCATTTATGGCTATTAGCAGGAAGTCCACGTGGATCCAGTACAGTGTCTTTTTCACTCCACAAAGATCAAGATCAAATTCATTTTTATTCTTTTTTCGCCGACGAAAGATATATCTCTGACTTCTCAATTACTAATGATCAAGTAAGGCATAAATTGTTGGATCCTTCTATTAATAAAGATAGGGAAACTTTTGAATATTCAAGACTTGATCAAATTATCTGCAATAGGAATTTGGATTTTATATATCTTTTGATTCTCTAAGAGAATTCTGATTTATTAGCGAAAAGGCGAAGAAATAGACTTAGCATTCCATTACAATATAATCTAGAAGGAGAGAATGAACTAATACCCTTTTTGGTATTTTGATTGAAATACCCACAAATGGTATTTTACATAGAAATGGTATTCTTGCTTATTTTGACGATTCACAATATAGAAGAAACAGTTCAGGAATTACTAAATATGGGACCGTAGAGGTGGATTCAATCGTAAAAAAAGAAGATTTGATTGAGTATCGAGGAGTAAAAGAATTTAGTATAAAATACAAAATGAAAGTGGATCGGTTTTTTTTATTCCGAAAGAGGTGCATACCTTACCCGGATCTTCATACCTAATGGTTCGGAACAATAGTATCGTTGAAGTAGATTACAACTCGCTTTAAATACAAGAAGCCAAGTAGGTGGATTAGTCCGAGTGGAGAAAAAAAGTATTGAACTGAAATTTTGTTCTGGGGATATTCATTTTCCCAAAGAGATAGATAAGATATCTAGGCATAGCGGCATTTTAATACCATCGGGAATGAAAAAAAATTGTAAGGAATCAAAAATTTTGAAAAATTGGATTTATGTCCAACGAATCACACCCACTAAAAAAATATTTTGTTTTGGTTTGGCCCGTAATCACATATGAAATAGCTGATGGTATAAATTTTACAAAACTTTTCACTCAAGATCTCTTGCAGGAAAAAGATAATGTCCAACTTGGAATTGTCAATTATATCGTTTATGGAAATGGAAAGTCAATTCGTGGAATTTTTCACACAAGCATTCAATTAGTTCGGGCTTGCTTAGTATTGAATTGGGACCAAGAAAAAAATGGTTCTATAGAAGAAGTTCATGCTTCCCTTGTTGAGGTAAGGGCAAATGATCTGTTCAAAATTTTATAAAAATTGAGTTAGTAAAGTCTAGTCTTTCATATGCCGAAAAAAGGTATGATACGGCGGGTTCGGGATTGATCCCCGATAACGGATTAGATTGCACCAATATCAACTCTTTTTTTCGAAAGTGAAGATTTCAGTAGTTACTCAGCATCAAGCAACTATTGGTACATTGTTGAATCAAAATAAGGCTTTAATAATTTTGTCATCATTCAATTGTTCTCGAGTTGGCCCATTTCCATTCAGTGGTTTGAAATATAACATCACGGCAAAAGAATTGAATCACATAATTCTAATTAGGGATTAGTTGGGTTCCCTAGGTACTATTGTATCTAAAATAGTGAACTTTTATTCAGCTTACTATTTAATAAATCATAATCAGATCTTGGTAAACTAATATTGGATACTTGATAATTTGAAAGCGACTTTACAAGTACTTGAAGTACTTAAATATTGTTTAATAGATGAAAATAGAAGGATTTATAATCCCAACCCATGCAATACCATCATTTTGAATCCATCCCATCTGAATTTGTGCTTTTTACATCACAATTATTTCGAAGAAACATCCACAATAATTAGCATTGGACAATTTATTTGTAAAAATCTATGTCTAGTTAAATATGGGACACATATAAAAAAATTTGGTCAAATTTTAATTTTTCATGTTGATTCCTTAGTTATATGATTAGCTAAGCCGTATTTGGCTACTCCAGAAGCGACTGTTCATGGACATTACAGAGAAACCCTTTCCGAAGGAGATATATTAGCTACATTTATATATGAAAAATCCTGATCTGGTGACATAACGTAGGGACTTCCAAAAGTGGAGCAAATCTTAGAAGTGCGTTCGGTTGGTTCAATATCGACGAACCTTGAAAGGAGAGTCGAAGGTTGGAACGAACGTATACCAAGAATTCTTGGAATTCCTTAGGGATTCTTAATTGGATCTGAGCTAACTATAGCCCAAAGCCATATCTCTTTGGTTAATAAGATCCAGAAAGTTTATTGATCTCAAGGGGTGCAGATCCATAATAGACATCTAGATATTATTGTACGACAAGAACATCAAAAGTGTTGTTTTCAAAAGACGGAATGTCTAATGTTTTTTTGCCTAGAGATTAATCGGATTGCTATGAGCAGAACGAGCAGGGCGTGCTTTAGACGAAGTGATCTGTTATCGGGCAATTTTATTAGGAATAACGAGGGCATCTCTGAATACTTAAAGCTTCATATCCAAAGCAAGTTTTCAAGAAACTGCTAGAGTATTAGCAAAAGCTGCTCTACGGGGGCGTATTGATTGGTTGAAGGGTATACAAGAAAATGTAGTTCTGGGGGAATTATCCCTATTGGTACCGGATTTAAAAAATTAGTGCACCATTCAAGGAAAGAAAGAAACTTTCATTTTGAAATAAAAAAGAAAAATGTATTCAAGTTGGAAATGAGAGATATTTTGTTACACCATCGAGAATTTTTTTGTTCTTGTAGCCCAAAGAATATCCATGACACATTAGAAAATTAATTTATGCGATTTCATAATTCCTAAGTAGATATTTTTTCTTTTTCCTTTCTAGTTCTGTTAAGTAAAAAATGAAGTAAGTAATAAAAAAAATTAATAGTTCGGACTATGTATCAATGGTCAACCTCATTATAAGGTTCAGTAGGAACAACTAGTTATATCTAAAAAAAGAGAAAGCGCATGAAAAATGACAAGAAGGTATTGGAACATCCATTTGGAAGAGATGATGGAGTCGGGAGTTCATTTTGATAATGGTACTAAGAAATGGAATCCAAGAATGGTCCCTTACATTTCTGCAAAGCGTAAAGGTATTCATATTACAAATCTTACTAGAACTGCCCGTTTTTTATCAGAAGCTTGTGATTTAGTTTTTGATGCAGCAAGTCAAGGAAAACCTTTTAAATGGTTGAAAAATAAAGCAGTGAATTTAGTAGTCTCAGCTGCAATATGCGCTCGATGTCGTTATGTTAATAAAAAATGGCTAGGTGGTATGTTAACGAATTGGTCCACTACAGAAACGAGACTTCAAAAGTTCAGAGACTTAAGAGGAGAACAAAAGATGGGGAAACTCAACCATATCCCTAAAAGAGATGCAACAATATTGAAGAGAAAATTATAGACTTTGCAAACATATCTGGGTGGGATCAAATATCTGATTGGGTTGTACGATATTGTAATCATCGTTGATCAACAAAAAGAATATACCGCTCTTCGAGAATGTGTCATTTTGGGAATTCCAACAATTTGTTTAATCAAATCAAATTGTGACCTGGATCTTGCAGATATTTCGATTCCAATCAACGGTGACGTTATAGCTTCAGTCCGAGTGTTTCTTAACAAATTAGTATCCGCAATTTGTGAGGGTCGTTCTAGCTATATAAGAAGTCATTGATTATGATTATGTTATGATTAAGAATAATAAGATTAGTTAATTATTTTGATATCTTAGATTGGTTACTATTCTTGTCTTGCATTTTTAAAAAGAGATAAAATGGGATATTATGTTAGGTGATTTCTTGGTATTTTAAATATATGATTAATGATGAAAGTAGATAAGTTGAAAAGGAGATTATTGAATCAAAATAATTTTTTTAGTTTGATTTCTCTCACAGGGCAATATGAATGTTATACCATGTTCCATTAAAACACTCAAAGGATTCTACGATATATCAGGTGTTGAAGTAGGCCAACATTTATATTGGCAAATAGGAGGTTTACAAATTCATGCTCAAGTACTTATCACTTCTTTGGTAGTAATTGCTATCTTATTAGGGTCAGTTATCATAACTGTTTGGAATCCACACAAACTATTCCTATCGACGGGCATAATTTCTTTGAATATGTTCTTGAATTTAAACGAGACTTGAGTAAAACTCAGATTGGAGAAGAATATGGGCCTTGGGTTCCCTTTATTGGAACCATGTTCTTATTTATTGTTGTTTCTAATTTCTTTGGAGCTCTTTTACCTTGGAAAATCATACATTTACCTTATGAAGAGTTGGCTGCCCCCACGAAAGATATAAATACTTGATGCAGCCCAGAAAGAAGAAGTCATAGGTCGTGTACGACCTAACATGTTGATAGGTCGAGTCCGACCTAAGGAGGAGATTAACGAGTTAACATTTCGTGAAGAATTGTGGAAAGTTCAAGTTTTAGGTCGCAGCCGACCTAACGAAGCTTTGAAGTCGTTCCAACGACTTAGTGAAGATCGGCAACGACCTAGTGGGAATGTGCGAGCTAACGAGATACTGGAACGACCTAACATGTTTTTAGGTCGTGTACGACCTAACGAGTTGGAAGATAGGTCGCTGGAACGACTTACCGAGTTAACTTGTGTACGACCTAACGAGATAAGAAATAGGTCGCTGGAACGAGCTAACAGGGTGCTACGACCTAACAAGTCACGACCTATGATAGGTCGCAGGAAACAGCAACGACTTAAGATAAGTCGCTTGATGATCATGGAAGATAAGTCGCACACTGTAGGTCGCAAGGTCGCAAAGCTCTGGATGCCGTTGAATCTTATGCCGAGTTAATCTGAACCGCTGTTCTTAAGTCACTCCGTATTTTAGGTCGTTACCGACCTAAGTTAAGTCGCTGAAGATGGAAACCGTAGATTCTTATGCCGCTTTACCCTAAGCCGTTGATTCTTAAGTCGCGGAAAGATGTTGTTGTGTTGTTAAGTCGTCATCTGTTAACTCGTGGCATTGTTAAGTCGCTATGTACTAAGGTGTTGTATTTCTTAAGTCGTATGTCGTCTGTTTCGTATGTCGTCTATTTTGTAAGTCGTATATCATCTGTATTTCGTTACTTTTAAGTCGTAAGTCGTGTGACTTATGTTGAGTCATAAGTCGGAGGTTGTTAGGTCGGTGCCGACTTAGGAGTTGTGTAATTTCTGTTGTAAAGTTGAATGCCTATAAATAGGCCGAGTGTCACACTTGTAATAGTTTTAAGTTGATTTTTGAATAAAATTCTTGTTTGATTGCTCTGTGCTTTCATTTAAATTGGTAGTTGTGTGTAATCTCCTATCTCCTCTTTCGGTTAATCGAGTGCGCTCGATTCAACGATTGTAGAAGCCGATTCGCGGAATCAAGTGCGCTTGATCAACGCTCGAAGAATTGAAGATCTTTGAACCCGGTATCGTGCGCGATCAACGAGTTCGGGATAGCTAGAATTCGGTATCTTCGGATCAACGAATTCGGGCATTTCAGTATTCATCAACTCACCGATTGCTACTTTCATCGATCTACATTGTTTTGATTAATCCGCTGCGTCAATACTACTATTGATTTAGCTTTACTCACGTCCGTGGCATATTTTTATGCAGGTCTTACTAAAAAAGGATTGGCTTATTTTGGAAAATACAGTCAACAAACTCCAATCCTTTTACCAATTAACATGCAAAACCTTTATCTCTATGTTTTCGACTTTTCGAAAATATATTGGCGGATGAATTAGTAGTTGTTGTTCTTTTTTCTTTAGTACCTTCAATAGTTCCTATTCCTGTCATGTTTCATGGATTATTCACAAGCGGTATTCAAGCTCTCATTTTTGCAACTTTAGCCACGGCTTATATAGGGGAATCCATGGAGGGTCATCATTGATTAGTTTTGAAAAGAGTCTTTTTTTTAGTGAAAATTAGTCACACATCCTTAAAACGGAACTTAATTTCAAAGCGGGTCCCTGTCATAAAAAATATATATTCTACGTCCCTATTTTTGTTTTCCGCCAATTTATTCCCCAAATTACCCCTGCGCTTCACTGCGAGCTCTAATTCTTCTTCTTATTTTTCGATTTAAATGGAAAACTGCAATTAAATTGAAGACAAATCAAGTTTTTTTTTATGAAATATGATATTCTTAATATTTGCAGTTATAAATAATCGCAACAAATTTCTGCAAATATATGCGATAGTTGCTGAAATTTCTACAACTATACGCAATAGTTGCATTTGTGCAACTATATGTAATAGTTGCAGAAATGTCTGCAACTATACGCAATAGTTGCAGAAATTTCTACAACTATTGCAAATAATTGCAGACAATTCTGCAATTATTTGCAATAGTTGCATTTCTGCAACAATATGCAATAGTTGCAGAAATGTCTGCAACTATACGCAATAGTTGCAGTTATTTCTGCAACTATAAGAAATAGTTGCAGTTATTTCTACAACTATACGCAATAGTTGCAGAAATTTCTGCAACTATACGCAATAGTTGCAGTTATTTCTGCAACTATAAGCAATAGTTGCAGAAATTTCTGCAACTATACGCAATAGTTGCATACATTTCTGCAACTATTTGCAATAGTTGCATTTCTTCAACTATTTGCAATAGTTGCAGAAATGTCTACAACTATATGCAATAGTTGCAGATATTTCTACAACTATACAATATAGTTGCAGACATTTCTGCAACTACACCATATAGTTGTAGAAATATCTGCAATTTTTTGCAATTTTTATAAATTTGAAAAAAAAATCGAAAATATTCAATATTTGCTGAATTGTCTGCAAATATTTTAAATAATTGCACCTTTAATACAAATATAAATTTTTGGTATCAACAATGGATCTCATTTTAAAGATCATAAAATTTGTGATTTTTTGGTGAAAACGGTATGTTTATCCGGTTTTTGTAAATAAAGTTATACACGTTTAAATAGTTAAAAACATAAAGGGTATTTGGGTCTTTTTGCGTGCGTGAATTTGAAAATAGGGAGCGGAAACGTAAATGTTGGTTGTGAAGGATGTTTTATCTATTTTAAAACATGTTAGGGATGTGAGCCAAACTATCCCTTTTTTTTAAGCTTACCCCGACCGAGGCAATGCATGGTTCAGAAAATATACTTGGTTCGGTAACATATACATATATAGATAGAAATAAGAAATCCATATGTATATATGACTAGAGTTCTAAGAGGAAAGATAGACGATATTACGAAGGAGTGGTTAGGGAGATCACACTAGATATATGTCTATATGTAATGTCTATAAGTCCAGCTACAGTTCCAGTATATTTTTCGATGAATTATTCTAAAATCCGATTCAATAAAAAATTCAGGCAGTTTCCGTTATGAAAGAAACAAATGTATATGTGATAGTAGATATATATTAGTTATATATATGGTTTATCCCTATCAATATTTTTTTGCCGAAGTTTTAGTTACTTCGATTCGATATTTTTTAGTGATCAAATAAGTAAGAATTCCTTGGTTGATTGTATCATTAACCATTTTTCGGGTGCGAGGAACCTATCATCATGAATCCACTTATTTTTACCGCTTCCATTATTGTTGCTGGATTGGTCGTAGGGCTTGCTTCTATTGGACCTGGAGTTGGCAAGGTACTGCTGCAGGCCAAGCCGTAGAAGGTATTGCGAGACAACCAGAAGCAGAAGGAAAAATAAGAGGCTAAGTTGCTTAGTCTAGCTTTTATGGAAGCTTTAACCATTTATGGGCTCGTTGTGGCATTAGCACTTTTATTTGCAAATCCTTTTGTTTAATTTCATCCTAGAATGAAAATGTAAAAAAGTGCACTACACACCTTTTCTTATTTTATTAATTCGTTGCGGTTTGCTTCTGTGAATTATATCACTACTTTACTCCTACAATTATGTATTTGTTGGAACAATACCCTAGGAAAGACTAATTTGAGGATGACGAATTAGTGGATTTGCTCACTTTATTCCTTCCCGTCCTTCGGTTAGTGCGATGGAATTTTTGGTTTATTTTTAAGAAGTGTTTGAACTAGGGAAATATTTTGCAATTTCTACTAGACCTAGGACCCAACTTAATAAGTATCTTATCAAAAACTTAAAACAAAGAAAAAAATTAAGAAAAAGAAATCGATCAAAAAAGGGCAAGTCAAGTCATACAAAAAGAACTCTGTTCTTTGTTAGTCCTATCTATAAGAGGAGAGCATATGAAAAATGTAACCGATTCTTTCATTTCCGTAGGCCACTGGCCATCTGCTCGGAGTTTCGTGTTTAATACCGATATTTTAGCAACAAATCTAATAAATCTAAGTGTAGTGCTTGGTGTATTGATTTTTTTGGAAAGGGAGTGTGTGTGAGTTGTATATTTCAAGAATAGGTTGGACCCAACCGGCTGCACTTTATTTATCTGTGTTATTTATATACATATTTTTTTAGAATAAGATAAATAGAAAAATGTGTACAATCTTGACGAATTCCTTCTGAATAATTTAATAAATCATATGTAAGAATCATAGCATGTAACGACCCGTAAATTTCGACTGTTTTAATAACGTAGTTAGTTGAAATTTTGTGAAATTTTAAACGATAAAATTTTGAAATAAAAATTTGATATTTGGAATACGTCTAGTTAAACATAGCAACTGGTAAATTTTCGTCCGAAAATATGAAAGTTTATTTCGCGCGTAAATTCACTTCAATTTAATCAGTTAAAAAGCGATGAAAATAAAACGTTTTCAAAACCAAAATATTTTTACATAGAAAAATTCTAAACCATCTTCTGAGCAAAATCTCAGTTTGTCATTTTTCCAAATTTGGACATCTATTGCTCCGTCGTTCTTATTTTCTACAAAATAGCAGCATTCTGGTACCGATATCGATTTTTATCGGATGATCGTACCACTGATATCTGTATACCGTTTTGATCATCTCATCGTGTTGATCTCTGCGGTATATTTACTTCAGTATTTTGAGGTCTGTTACGCCGCGAAATCAGTAAAAACGATTACTGTATCGGTAACCGTTTTCGGACTTTTGACTTCCGTGACCATTCATTTAACCAACGTGTAAACTGAATAGACTCGTGCCTCCTCATTATCAGAATTTATGATGACTTTTGCTTTTCCACATCGGTTCCAACATTTTTCCTGATTTGCTTCTTTTCTATGCATACCTTTCATTTTCAATTCATTCTGTCTAATTCTCCTTTCTCTTTCTCTGTTATTCGTGAAGAGTCATTTTTCCCTTCTTCAATTGTTTTGCCTTCCCTATTTCCTCAACTATACTTCCAAGCCTACCTCCCCTCCGCCTTCTCACACCGCCCGAAGCCAAGCAACGCCCTACCCACGACAGCCCATGCTTCCACATCACCACTCTTCGCGATCAGCCACCACCTCGACCCCACCCGCGCCATGGCCACAAACCCACCTGCTCCTCGTTGGTTGCCGAAGTCCACGTTTCACCCACCTGAACCACTGGCTCTACTCCTCCATACCACAGCCGATTTCGCCCCAAGCCTCGTTGTCACCACCTCCCTCATCCTTGCCAATCACCCGAGACAACCCCTTCATAGCCTCCTCCGCGTCCTCTCCGTACGGTCACCTTCCACTCTCGCCCTCACATCACAACAAGCTACCCAACCGACCCACCTTCCCACGTCCTACATCATCAAGCCCACATGACAGGACCTCCGCATCCCCAGGCTTCGCCCCTCCCCTGTGTTCCGACCAGCAGCTCGTGTAAATCTTGTGTGCGTGTATATAAGGTATTTTATATGCTACGTTAGTACAATTGTTTATAAAGTTTATAATATTTTATTTATATGCATATTTTATATGTAATAGCATATATATGTTCATTTGAAGATGATAGATGGGTTACTGTATATACTTTCAATGTTTACAATATAAAGAACAGACATAAGTCTCTTAGCTTATAAGTTATAAAGTATATAAGTGTTTTATATTGTATATTATAAAGTTGTTTTATGTAAGATGTTTTATAATATATGACGTAAAAGTTAATGCAAGCTTATGGTTCTGGGTTAGTACAGTATTGGGTTTAAATATAGGACATATTGTTACACATTTCGATATATAAGTTTATATTTGAATTATGATGGCCAAGTGTTTAAGTCAATAGATTATATAGATGAGGTATATCTATATTGATAGGAGTGCTGTTATGTATAAGTTTGATTATATAAATTTAAAATATGTCAGTTCCAACTATCTGTTGTATATGTTGTTAAATTTTACAAAATATAAGTTTCGATAGTATATAAATATATATTTATATGGAATTTTATTTGAAAAAAAATGCAAAGTTGCTTATAGATATATCTTTTATTTATTACTTAGTGATTTCGGCTACTTAGGATATAGGTGTTATACGTTTAACATAAGTTGTTTATTTGACTTCCTGAGTTGTGTTTTACCGGACGCACATATGTTTTAAATTTGTTCCTATATATGTTTGTTTAAAACAGATGGTATATGTATTTTGGAATAGCTTACATATACATTTACATATATGGTCTAGTTGTATAATGTTAGGATGATTTTGCAGCGTATAAAATATATTGATTTGAAATATATGTTGATTCTAAATTTATGTTCAATTTAAAACAGCGATGTTTGAAATATATACATATATCAAATTCTATTTGTGTTTGAATTAGATATCGGTTTGAAATTTATGTTTTAAATGGATTTTTGGAAATTTATATATATGTAATATATCTTGTTCATCGATCTCGTGCCATCTTAACTTACCATCTAAAATCGTTTTATCACAGCAATTCCTAGCTTGTCGCTGTTCATGTGCTTGTCCGTATCCATTCGCTTCCATTTCATCGTTCATTTCTCTAGCCTCGGAAGGTGAGCACTCACTCACGATTAACGTTCTTTTATTTATTAAATCTGATATCAATTGAAACGACAATTGAAATATACTGTTGTTAGTTGATTACACTGTTATTTATGCTATTACCTGTATCAGTTCACCTGTGACATCTGGCACCATTATCTGTTAGTTATTTATGCGATGATAATACAGTTTGGCTGATAATTGATTGATTGTTGATATTTATATTGGACATAAAATTGTTAATGTTAAAATGATAAACAGTATGAAATTGAACTTGATATAGGATAATTAAATGTTAAATCTGATTAACTGACATTTGTATAATATGACCCTTTAACTGTTGAAGTTATTGACACGCAGGATTTGTTCAATTACACTTTGAACCACTGAATGTATGTTGTTAAATTGATGATGTATGAAATTGTAAATAGATGACAAGTGAAAACCGTAATGTAATAATCTTTAATCTACATGAAATGATAGTGTAGATTCTAGAAATAATTATATTAATTCGTACAAATAACAATGCGAATTAATACGGTTATTCCGGGATTATTTAAATTGATTATTGGATTGTTATTGTTTGTTGTTATTGCTTGTTTATTTACTTTGACACCATCCCAGTTATCACACTGCAAGTTCCCTTTGCTATGTTTTGATTTTGAATTGAATTGGAATCGGGTTGAAATGATAAATACCCAAATGAACTTGACCCAGGATAGAAAATTAAATAAAACCCGATTGGTCAATAATTTGATTTAAAAATAAAATGAAGATTTTATTTGAATAAATAATATGGTTTTGAAATGAAGTTGAAATTTGAATTTTAATGAAAGGAAAATGTTAATATTTAATAATCTGAAACAAAATATTAAAAATGTAATTGATGTAAGAATATTGTTTAATTTGAGAAATGATTGAATTAAGTTTGAAATGATTTAATAATTAAGTTGGAAATTATAATTAAGTTTAAAATTATTAAACTTTGAAATTATTTAATAATTAAGTTTTGAATTATTTAATAATTAAATAAGATTGGATTATTTGATGATTAAATTGAATTGAACTCTTTAATAAGTAAAATTGAACCTTGAATAAGTGAATTTTACTTCGTAAATAATTGAAATTGAGTTTTCTTGATTAAGTAAGTTTTTGGAAAATTATTTAAGAAAGTAAATAAGTGAAATGGAATTTCTTAACAAGAAATGAAAATGTGATATTTTTGGAATTAATGTAAGACTTGTAATTGAAAGAATTGATTTGACGAATTGAATTTAATTCAAAATTGTAAGTTTTGATTTAATGAAGTTGAACTTAAGAAATTGATTTAATGATTTGGAAATTTAATAGAAATTGTTTTGAATGATAAAGTATTTTAACGATATTGAATGAAATCGATAAATGAATGTAAATTGATTTGAATGTTAAACTAAATTGATTTAAATGATTTCGAAATGAAACTTTTGTACGTACTTGGATCAATATTTGAATCGTTTAAATAGAAATTTGAAATTGAATTATAAGATTTGGAAATTATGATTTGGAAGTTTTGAAACGTAAAGTATGGAAATTGGTTTTGAAAAACAAGTGAAATGTTGATTTACGAATTCTATTTGAAATTGAAATTGATTTGGTTTTTGAAATATATAAACGACCAATCGGTGTAATAATTACGAAAGTTATTAAAGAGACCGGGATCGGTAATGGATATACTCTCTATCTGAACCGAAACCACTTTAATAACTATACGCGGAGTGTTGATCCAGAACGAAGTGGATGGTTTTGATGAACGCGTTGACTGAAGAAAGAGAATGATTTTGGATGACCCTTGACATGACTAAAACAGGAGCCGTGCCGGGCCATTGAGGATCGCCATCTCTAGCGGACACACTTCTTCGATACCATATCTATTACTTTTGTGATTCGATTTGGGTGCACCCCTCGATTATGGGAGTGTTGTTTCGCGGTGTTGGGATAGTAGCTGCTATGCCCAACATCAGTCCGGATCACGCAACTACTAGTATCCTAGTTGGTATCGCCTCATGTACCTTGTCATACTGATTATCCTATTCGCGACCACTACGATTTTGATTTGTACCTTTAGTATATGGATTGCCCTCTGGTGACTTCCGGTTTTGGGGAAACTACGGTCTTGTATATGCTTTTGGGAATAAAAATGTGTTAAGGGTGGAATGGGCCATGACTTAATGCTATTTTGATATCTTTATATTACTGATAGACATTATCTACTTATCGTACATTACTACATAGTAGATAGTTTAACGGATCCTTAAAGGATGGTTATTCCAAACATCCTTTGAGTTACTTGTATTTCAATTGCTATTTCACTTGAGTTGGATTTATTAATATAAGAATGTTAATCCTGACTCGAGTGTCTTGTGTTTTTGCTTTACGCTCGAGTCAGACTGAGTGTACCAGTATTCGAGACTCACCTTTGGAGTTGGAGCTTTGCTTGAAGATCCAGCCATCTATTCTGCTTTCAGTATTCGATGATTCCAGTGATGTATTCTGATTTGTATCTGATGTATCGTATTACTCTTCTGTTGTAAACTCTGATGTATTTTATATATTCATATAGTAGCTTCATGAACTACTATCTCTTTTATTTCCGCTGCACTTATTACTCTGTGTCTGTGATCTGTGATTATTTATTTACTGTATATGTTCAGTTTTGCCAAATTTAAATTTACAACGCGGTATTTTGAGCAATTCAACTCCGGCATGAGTGTCTACCTATACACTTATAATGGACGCGAATGGTCCAAAATGGCGGGTCGTTACAGTTGGTATCAGAGCTTTGGTAGCTCTAGGCAAAACTTAGCATATAGGGTAAATGTAATAACAGAATCACTTCATTCGAGTTTCAATCTCTTCCTTTGACTCAATTCCTTGAATTTTGGGACGTTCTCCTCGGTTCCGAAATTCATTCGTGTCCTTCACTATTCGTCTTCTTTCAATTCTGGAGCACCCCATAACTCCATTTTGAATGATATCTATAATAGATCGGCGGTATCGCCAATCTTCGAATGATTCGTAAAGGAGCAAAACTCCTTTACAATAGGCATTGATTTACCGGAGATTTCTGTATCCTCGGTTTACGATGCTATCTATTCCCTGCTATATCTAAATTCCATCTCTTGAGATCAAGTGTTGATTTACCTCGGAATTCAGCATCGATCTTATTCTTGAAGTCACGGTCGACCCGGTTAAGGTTGCCCGCGATTTATATAAACTTATCAATCTTCCTACTTTGCTATTAATCATCATATCTTGTTTCGAACTTATCTTCGAATCAAAATTCTCTTTGTTTGAGTCCATCAAATTTGAGACCCTATCCTTATTTTGAAAATTCATTCCTGTATCGCCAAGCACAGAAATGTATTTGTAAACTAATATATAAATGTTTTAATATATACAGTGTTGTTTGAGTTGTTGATGTTGATTTGGGTTTCTGATCGATTCGTCTGATCAACGCTATCGATAGGATTTCCAAAACACTTAAACAGAGCAAACTGACACAATATTATTTTCAAATTGGAAAATGAAATAAATTTGTTGATTATATTGTAAAAATATAAGTTAAATTTTCTGGAATTTAATAAGTTAATCAAATTGGTTATTTGAAATGATAATATTTGATTATCATTTATTATTCTAAATGAATTTATAAATATGGTTTATAAATTGATTTGGAATTTGAAATAAATTTAATTCAGAAATTTGAGAATTTAGTTTCCGGTGATTTCGAACTTTGATTTTTAATTTTAAAGTATATATTATTGGAAGTATTTTTCGAATAGAAATCGTTTTCAAAGAATTTTTAAAATGTTAAAATCAGTGCTCTTCTCTTTGTCGCTGGAAAATAATTTCGGTGATGGCGGCCGCATCATCGACATTCATTTTCGAGTTTCGAAGTGGAGAAACCATTCTGTAGCTTTGCTACGGTTTTGTTTTTAAAAAAAAAATAGATTTTGATTTGAATTTCTTTAGTATAATTTGATTTATATATATATAGGTATCTTATTTTAAAAATTTAATTTGATTTGATATAAATATATTATATATATCTCTAAATTGTTTAAAGTTAATCGGAAATCTAATTCTTCAATTTTGTTAAAGGATGATTTACTTATAAATAAAACCAAATTTTGGAATAAACATTTAAACTTGAATAATTGAATTTGGAAAATTTTATTTGTATATTGTTCAACTGCATTCTAATACAACATACCTAAATCGTTCAGAAGTTGAATATGTAATTGGATAATATATAATATAAATTGAATTTATAAATAAAATTTGAGTGGTTATAATAAATGTTATACACTTAAATTTTAATTATAAAATGTTAATTGAAATAAATAGAATAATAAGTTAATTGAATAATAGATGAGACAAATAAATTTGTTTTGAAAGAATTAATAAAATTGAAATTTGATCAAATTATGGAAATACCTTGAATTTAAAAGCAATTAGTGAATATAAATTTATTTAAATCGAAACTTTTATGGTTTAAATTAATTTATATGGGTTAAATATATGTGATTAGATATATTAAGTAGAATAAATTTAACAATAATTTGGAATAAAGAAGAATTTAAATTGCTGAAAAAAAATGATTATAATAAAAGACTATTCAAATTTATGGTTTTAGAAATTGTAAATTTAAGATAATTGGATAATAAGATAATGAATTTAGAAATAGTTGAGAGTGATTTTAGTGAAATCAAATGGATTAAATCAATTATTAAATATCAATTAATTAAAATTTGAATTTATATGGTTTAAATTAATTGTTATTTTGTATTTCAAATCTGTTTTTCTTTCTGGTTGTTTCTATTCTCCTACCTCGTTCCTTTTCGGGGATGAAAAGTTTTGAGTGGGGGAGAATGTAACGACCCGTAAATTTCGACTGTTTTAATAACGTAGTTAGTTGAAATTTTGTGAAATTTTAAACGATAAAATTTTGAAATAAAAATTTGATATTTGGAATACGTCTAGTTAAACATAGCAACTGGTAAATTTTCGTCCGAAAATATGAAAGTTTATTTCGCGCGTAAATTCACTTCAATTTAATCAGTTAAAAAGCGATGAAAATAAAACGTTTTCAAAACCAAAATATTTTTACATAGAAAAATTCTAAACCATCTTCTGAGCAAAATCTCAGTTTGTCATTTTTTCAAATTTGGACATCTATTGCTCCGTCGTTCTTATTTTCTACAAAATAGCAGCATTCTGGTACCGATATCGATTTTTATCGGATGATCGTACCACTGATATCTGTATACCGTTTTGATCATCTCATCGTGTTGATCTCTGCGGTATATTTACTTCAGTATTTTGAGGTCTGTTACGCCGCGAAATCAGTAAAAACGATTACTGTATCGGTAACCGTTTTCGGACTTTTGACTTCCGTGACCATTCATTTAACCAACGTGTAAACTGAATAGACTCGTGCCTCCTCATTATCAGAATTTATGATGACTTTTGCTTTTCCACATCGGTTCCAACATTTTTCCTGATTTGCTTCTTTTCTATGCATACCTTTCATTTTCAATTCATTCTGTCTAATTCTCCTTTCTCTTTCTCTGTTATTCGTGAAGAGTCATTTTTCCCTTCTTCAATTGTTTTGCCTTCCCTATTTCCTCAACTATACTTCCAAGCCTACCTCCCCTCCGCCTTCTCACACCGCCCGAAGCCAAGCAACGCCCTACCCACGACAGCCCATGCTTCCACATCACCACTCTTCGCGATCAGCCACCACCTCGACCCCACCCGCGCCATGGCCACAAACCCACCTGCTCCTCGTTGGTTGCCGAAGTCCACGTTTCACCCACCTGAACCACTGGCTCTACTCCTCCATACCACAGCCGATTTCGCCCCAAGCCTCGTTGTCACCACCTCCCTCATCCTTGCCAATCACCCGAGACAACCCCTTCATAGCCTCCTCCGCGTCCTCTCCGTACGGTCACCTTCCACTCTCGCCCTCACATCACAACAAGCTACCCAACCGACCCACCTTCCCACGTCCTACATCATCAAGCCCACATGACAGGACCTCCGCATCCCCAGGCTTCGCCCCTCCCCTGTGTTCCGACCAGCAGCTCGTGTAAATCTTGTGTGCGTGTATATAAGGTATTTTATATGCTACGTTAGTACAATTGTTTATAAAGTTTATAATATTTTATTTATATGCATATTTTATATGTAATAGCATATATATGTTCATTTGAAGATGATAGATGGGTTACTGTATATACTTTCAATGTTTACAATATAAAGAACAGACATAAGTCTCTTAGCTTATAAGTTATAAAGTATATAAGTGTTTTATATTGTATATTATAAAGTTGTTTTATGTAAGATGTTTTATAATATATGACGTAAAAGTTAATGCAAGCTTATGGTTCTGGGTTAGTACAGTATTGGGTTTAAATATAGGACATATTGTTACACATTTCGATATATAAGTTTATATTTGAATTATGATGGCCAAGTGTTTAAGTCAATAGATTATATAGATGAGGTATATCTATATTGATAGGAGTGCTGTTATGTATAAGTTTGATTATATAAATTTAAAATATGTCAGTTCCAACTATCTGTTGTATATGTTGTTAAATTTTACAAAATATAAGTTTCGATAGTATATAAATATATATTTATATGGAATTTTATTTGAAAAAAAATGCAAAGTTGCTTATAGATATATCTTTTATTTATTACTTAGTGATTTCGGCTACTTAGGATATAGGTGTTATACGTTTAACATAAGTTGTTTATTTGACTTCCTGAGTTGTGTTTTACCGGACGCACATATGTTTTAAATTTGTTCCTATATATGTTTGTTTAAAACAGATGGTATATGTATTTTGGAATAGCTTACATATACATTTACATATATGGTCTAGTTGTATAATGTTAGGATGATTTTGCAGCGTATAAAATATATTGATTTGAAATATATGTTGATTCTAAATTTATGTTCAATTTAAAACAGCGATGTTTGAAATATATACATATATCAAATTCTATTTGTGTTTGAATTAGATATCGGTTTGAAATTTATGTTTTAAATGGATTTTTGGAAATTTATATATATGTAATATATCTTGTTCATCGATCTCGTGCCATCTTAACTTACCATCTAAAATCGTTTTATCACAGCAATTCCTAGCTTGTCGCTGTTCATGTGCTTGTCCATATCCATTCGCTTCCATTTCATCGTTCATTTCTCTAGCCTCGGAAGGTGAGCACTCACTCACGATTAACGTTCTTTTATTTATTAAATCTGATATCAATTGAAACGACAATTGAAATATACTGCTGTTAGTTGATTACACTGTTATTTATGCTATTACCTGTATCAGTTCACCTGTGACATCTGGCACCATTATCTGTTAGTTATTTATGCGATGATAATACAGTTTGGCTGATAATTGATTGATTGTTGATATTTATAATGGACATAAAATTGTTAATGTTAAAATGATAAACAGTATGAAATTGAACTTGATATAGGATAATTAAATGTTAAATCTGATTAACTGACATTTGTATAATATGACCCTTTAACTGTTGAAGTTATTGACACGCAGGATTTGTTCAATTACACTTTGAACCACTGAATGTATGTTGTTAAATTGATGATGTATGAAATTGTAAATAGATGACAAGTGAAAACCGTAATGTAATAATCTTTAATCTACATGAAATGATAGTGTAGATTCTAGAAATAATTATATTAATTCGTACAAATAACAATGCGAATTAATACGGTTATTTCGGGATTATTTAAATTGATTATTGGATTGTTATTGTTTGTTGTTATTGCTTGTTTATTTACTTTGACACCATCCCAGTTATCACACTGCAAGTTCCCTTTGCTATGTTTTGATTTTGAATTGAATTGGAATCGGGTTGAAATGATAAATACCCAAATGAACTTGACCCAGGATAGAAAATTAAATAAAACCCGATTGGTCAATAATTTGATTTAAAAATAAAATGAAGATTTTATTTGAATAAATAATATGGTTTTGAAATGAAGTTGAAATTTGAATTTTAATGAAAGGAAAATGTTAATATTTAATAATCTGAAACAAAATATTAAAAATGTAATTGATGTAAGAATATTGTTTAATTTGAGAAATGATTGAATTAAGTTTGAAATGATTTAATAATTAAGTTGGAAATTATAATTAAGTTTGAAATTATTAAACTTTGAAATTATTTAATAATTAAGTTTTGAATTATTTAATAATTAAATAAGATTGGATTATTTGATGATTAAATTGAATTGAACTCTTTAATAAGTAAAATTGAACCTTGAATAAGTGAATTTTACTTCGTAAATAATTGAAATTGAGTTTTCTTGATTAAGTAAGTTTTTGGAAAATTATTTAAGAAAGTAAATAAGTGAAATGGAATTTCTTAACAAGAAATGAAAATGTGATATTTTTGGAATTAATGTAAGACTTGTAATTGAAAGAATTGATTTGACGAATTGAATTTAATTCAAAATTGTAAGTTTATATTTAATGAAGTTGAACTTAAGAAATTGATTTAATGATTTGGAAATTTAATAGAAATTGTTTTGAATGATAAAGTATTTTAACGATATTGAATGAAATCGATAAATGAATGTAAATTGATTTGAATGTTAAACTAAATTGATTTAAATGATTTCGAAATGAAACTTTTGTACGTACTTGGATCAATATTTGAATCGTTTAAATAGAAATTTGAAATTGAATTATAAGATTTGGAAATTATGATTTGGAAGTTTTGAAACGTAAAGTATGGAAATTGGTTTTGAAAAACAAGTGAAATGTTGATTTACGAATTCTATTTGAAATTGAAATTGATTTGGTTTTTGAAATATATAAACGACCAATCGGTGTAATAATTACGAAAGTTATTAAAGAGACCGGGATCGGTAATGGATATACTCTCTATCTGAACCGAAACCACTTTAATAACTATACGCGGAGTGTTGATCCAGAACGAAGTGGATGGTTTTGATGAACGCGTTGACTGAAGAAAGAGAACGATTTTGGATGACCCTTGACATGACTAAAACAGGAGCCGTGCCGGGCCATTGAGGATCGCCATCTCTAGCGGACACACTTCTTCGATACCATATCTATTACTTTTGTGATTCGATTTGGGTGCACCCCTCGATTATGGGAGTGTTGTTTCGCGGTGTTGGGATAGTAGCTGCTATGCCCAACATCAGTCCGGATCACGCAACTACTAGTATCCTAGTTGGTATCGCCTCATGTACCTTGTCATACTGATTATCCTATTCGCGACCACTACGATTTTGATTTGTACCTTTAGTATATGGATTGCCCTCTGGTGACTTCCGGTTTTGGGGAAACTACGGTCTTGTATATGCTTTTGGGAATAAAAATGTGTTAAGGGTGGAATGGGCCATGACTTAACGCTATTTTGATATCTTTATATTACTGATAGACATTATCTACTTATCGTACATTACTACATAGTAGATAGTTTAACGGATCCTTAAAGGATGGTTATTCCAAACATCCTTTGAGTTACTTGTATTTCAATTGCTATTTCACTTGAGTTGGATTTATTAATATAAGAATGTTAATCCTGACTCGAGTGTCTTGTGTTTTTGCTTTACGCTCGGGTCAGACTGAGTGTACCAGTATTCGAGACTCACCTTTGGAGTTGGAGCTTTGCTTGAAGATCCAGCCATCTATTCTGCTTTCAGTATTCGATGATTCGAGTGATGTATTCTGATTTGTATCTGATGTATCGTATTACTCTTCTGTTGTAAACTCTGATGTATTTTATATATTCATATAGTAGCTTCATGAACTACTATCTCTTTTATTTCCGCTGCACTTATTACTCTGTGTCTGTGATCTGTGATTATTTATTTACTGTATATGTTCAGTTTTGCCAAATTTAAATTTACAACGCGGTATTTTGAGCAATTCAACTTCGGCATGAGTGTCTACCTATACACTTATAATGGACGCGAATGGTCCAAAATGGCGGGTCGTTACATAGCATTTCGTTCTTTATTGGGAAGTCAACTTTGATTCTCTATCAACCAATAATGTGAGACCATTAACATGGTTAAAGTTAAACTGTTTGAAGTCCGGGCACAACATGGTATTCTTTCTACCATTACGTTAATATCGAAATGGTTTAAAAATGAATAGTTGGTAATTTTTATGATATATAACACTCAAATCAATAAAATCATTCGAACCATTTACTTAAATTAATAAAAGGGCGCCCTGTGTTTTATTATCCAATATCCAATACCGCATCGACGACCTATGTATAAAAAAGATAAATTTTTGGATTTGAATAAAAATTTCATTAAAATTTAAATAAAGAGCAAATAAAGAAACAACTTTGCTGATAATTAGAGATTGTTGTCTGGCCGGAAGAGGCCTTATAATATTCTGGTCCTCTATCGGTTTTGATATGTTTGCATACAAACGAAACTAGGGAGGATAGGCTCATTACATTAAAAAAAGAAATGAAAGTGCCCATAAAATAAAAAAATTGAGCGTGAGAGCCAAATGAATAGAAAGGTTCATGTTTTGTTCGGGAAGAGATCATGGAAGTTGTAAAAATAATGGTAAGATAATCTAGTTTCATTAAATGATTTATTAGATAATCGAAAACAGAGGATTTTGATTACTATTTGAAATTCTGAAGAATTGCGTAAAGGGGCCATTGAGCAGCTCGAACGAGCTCGGGCTCGTTTACAGAAAGTGGAAATGGAAGTAGAGGAATATCGAATAAATGGATACTCTGAGATGGAACGAGAAAAAGTTAATTTGATTAATGCAACTTCTGAGTGTTTTGAACAATTTGAAATTTACAAAAATGAAACCCTTCATTTTGAATAACAAAGAGCAATTAATCAGGTTCGACAACAAGTTTTTCATTTAGCCTTACAGGGGGCTATAGGAGCCCTAAATAGTTGTTTGACTAGCGAGTTACATTTCCATACCATCAGTGCTAATATTGGAATCCTTGGGGGCAATGGAAGAAATAACTGATTAGCATTTTTATTTTTTACTTTAGTTCAGAGTTTAGGCATTATTTTTTCCCTTTGTTTTCGAAAAAGAAAAAAGAGACACTAATGGTAACTCTTCGAGCTAATGAACTTAGTAATATTATCCGTGAACGTACTGAATAATATAATAGAGAAGTAAAAGTTTTGAATACTGGTACCGTACTTCAAGTGGGGGATGGCATTGCTTGTATTCATGGTCTTGATGAAGTAATGTCAGGTGAATTAGTAGAATTTGAAGAGGATACAATAGGCATTGCTCTCAATTTGGAATCAAATAATGTTGGTTTGCATTAATGGGTGATGGTTTGATGATACAAGAGGGAAGTTCTGTAAAAGCAACAAGAATGATTGCTCAAATACCTGCAAGCGAGGCTTATTTGGGTCGTGTTATAAATGCTCTGGCTAAACCTATTGATGGAAGAGGTGAACCTTCTGCTTCTGAATCTTGATTAATTGAACCTCCTGCTCTAGGTATTATTTCAAGATGCTCCGTATATGAGCCTCTTCAAACAGGACTTATTGCTATTGATGCGATGATCCCTATAGGACGTGGCTAGCAGTAATTAATTATTGGGGACAGACAGACCGGCAAAACAACAATAGCTACAGATACGATTTTCAATCAAAAAGGGGAAAATGTAATCTGTGTAGCTATTAGTCAAAAATCATCTTCTGTGGCTCGGGTAGTGACTAATTTCCAGGAACGAGAGGCAATGGAATATACTATTTGTGGTAGCCGAAACCGCGGATTCTCCTGCTACATTACAATACCTTGCTCCTTATACAGGTGCGGCTTTAGCTGAATATTTTATGTATTGTGAACGCCATACCTTAATAATTTATGATGATCTCTCCAAACAAGCACAAGCTTATCGCCAAATGTCTCTTCTTTTAAGAAGACAGCCTGGTCGTGAAGCTTATCCAGGAGATGTTTTTTATTTGCATTCACGCCTTTTGGAAAGAGCTGCTAAATCAAGTTCTAGTTTAGGTGAAGGGAGTATGACTGCTTTACCAATAGTTGAGGCTCAAGCTGGAAATGTTTCGGCTTATATCCCTACAAATGTAATTTCCATTATAGATGGACAAATATTCTTATCTGCCGATTTATTCAATGCGGGAATCCGACCTGCTATTAATGTAGGCATTTATGTTTCCAGAGTGGGATCCGCAACTCAAATTAAAGCCATGAAACAAGTAGCTGGAAAATTAAAATTGGAATTAGCTCAATTTGTAGAGTTAGAAGCCTTTACGCAATTCGCTTCTGATCTCGATAAAGCTACTCAGAATCAATTGGCAAGAGGTCAATGATTACGCGAGTTGCTTAAACAATCCCAATCGGACCCTCTTACTATGGAAGAACAGATAGCTACAATTTATATTAGAGCAAATTGATATCTTGATTCGTTATAATTTGGACAGATAAAGAAATTTCTCATTAAGTTATGTACCTACTTAAAAAAGAATAAACCTCAATTTCAAGAAATTTTATCTTCTACCCAGACATTCACCGAGGAAGCGGAAAACTTTTTGAAGGAAGCTATTCAGGAGCACACTGAACTGTTTCTACTTGAGGAACAAGCATAAATTTATAACTCTAATTCTATTGTTAGAACAAGAGTTATTCTTGCGTATTATTTCTGATTCAAATCATTCAGAAAAGGGGTTTCTTGGTATCGCCACTTTAAAAATAGATGGAAAAAATTGCGTCCAATAGGATTTGAACCTATACCAAAGGTTTAGAAGACCTCTGTCCTATCCATTAGACAATGGACGCTTTTCATTCCTATTTCATTATTTCGCATTCTCCCTTTAACTTTTTTTTTGGGAAAAATAAATGAAAATTTTTTTAGGTAAAAGAAAAGAATGCATATTCGAATCGATGATGCATATAGAATAAGGAATATGGGGCGGGCAGTAGGAATCGAACCCGCATCATTAGCTTGGAAGGCTAGGGGTTATACTCGATGTTAATTTATCATTCTTAACTTCTTTAACTCAAAACCGAACATGAAAATTTTGTTTCATTCGGCTCCTTTATGGAAAATTGATGTGTTCCCGGAAACAAAAATTAGATCAATAACATCTATGTTAGCTTTTCTTATTAAAGACACCCAAAGCCACTCGCTTTCTAGATGATCCCTCTAGAGAAGGGGGATTCTATTATCCCAAATCCATCTAATCTAGTTATTTCGTTCCCTATTTCCACTCGAGGGATCCTGAGGAAAAGAATTTTATTTAGTTTCCACAGAGCTAAAATAATATGCTGATGGTTCTAGTAAACCAAAACTACCATTTTCTAGCTATTTGGCTTTAATCTTAGCTTATACAAGACAAAAATTTAAGATCCAGTTACGATTGGAAATGCACTTTTTTTTATCTTCATCCATAGATCCTTTACTTTTATTTAATAATCGAAAGATTTGATCCAATTTCTTTTATTATGCTTCGTGGCTCTATAACCTTTTTATTCAATTTCAATTGAACTTTGGATACAAATCGTGAGAATTTCTATTTATCCTCAAATATGCTATTGAGGGAAAAGGATTAATCTAGTTTTAGGAAATAAAGTTTTTTTTGATCGGAATATGAAAAACCCAAAAGACCCCATAAATTTTTAAGTTTTTAATTGAACGAATCACACTTTTACCACTATACCCACTTCATATTCATTATTATATGTGAATATACCTTTTGTCGAACAAAGGAATGAGATGTTATCTTAATAGCATTAGACTCATTAAAACTTGAGCGTTGACACTTCATCCTCCCTGACCAGGGCTACTTGAAGTCGAAGTACAAAAAGTTTTCTAAAATAACCAAATTCTAATAAATTTAGAATAAAGCAAAAAGTCTCATGGAGGGTTTATAACGTAAAGTTTATAAGATCTTATAAATTTTTAGAAATTTTTTTTCGTAAAAATCATTAATTTTTCGGAGCATTAAAGAGTTTATCGAAAACTTACACCATCTTGCCAAACAAAGGCTAAGAGCAAAAATAGTACAAGTATGACAGGCATAACATCTACGATAGGATTGAAAAAGGCACAAGCCTCGGGCAATTTGCCGAAGAAAAAACTACTCAAAGAAAGGGTAGAATTAAGATAGATACAGATTAAACTAAAAATATTAAGCATTATAAACATTTCATTATTGTAGATTAGAAAAATAGATTTTGATTGAATTCTTTTTATGAGGGAAAAATTAAAAGGCAGGGAAAAAAACCTTCTTGTTCTTCGAACGCTCTCAAATCAAAAATCTTCCCTTTCATTCTCAAATGAGAATGCAAGGAATTTTAGTTCATACAATATCTTAATTTAATTTTATGGAATGATCAATCATTTTTTTCTATATTTTCATGTGTTGAATCCTAGCAGTAATATATTTCATATATATTTTAATCGGGATTGACGAACGACTAATACCAATATTAGTCTTTATTAGTATCAAAGAGAAATTCGAAATCGAAATGTGGCATGGCCAAGTGGTAAGGCAATGGGTTTTGGTCCTGTTATTCGGAGGTTCGAATCCTTCCGTCCCAGAGCGTCTACATGAGAAAGGAAAGATTCTTCTCTTTAACAAATTTCTCTTTAAGTTTGGAAATTTTTTCCTCTAATCTTGGACATAGTGTCACCTTTTGTTCTAATTTTTCTATAAAAATAAAACTTTTTTCATTTAGTTTTTCACAAATGCGATTGAGTGTACGTGTAGAAATAAAGATATTTCATTGAATTCTAAATTCAAAACAATTTTCGTGTATATCATTAAGAGACTACTATTTTAATAGTCATATTGAAGTAAGTTACTTAGGAAAACTCTTTTTTCCATAAAATCTGAATTCTTGTATGGGGTTTTTTGGCTCAAGGAAAAAGTTGAGGAAAAATTTAGTTTTAAGTTCAAGAAGTTTGTTTTTTAGGCTGAAGGACACTTTCTAGTGTAAATCGCAGAATGATAGTTGTAACTATCATTTTCTGTTTACACTAAAAATGTCCTTCATACTAAAAAACAAACTTGTCGTCCCTGAGGCTAAATTTTTTTGCAACTTCTTCTCTGTGTCTATTTTCTTGTTCTTGTATTATGTAATTTATTATGGAGTTCTGAATTGAAAGAGAAAAAGAGATCCTTTTCTATTTCATACTCATGAAAACAAAAATTCTTTTTTTTATGAACCTACCTACTCGAAGAAATTTGAAAAATCTATATTATAAATATAGAGAAACTTATGACTTTTTCAAGTTATTAGAATAGCTTATATTTTGTTAATAACTGATTTTATTCCGAAATTGGAAAATCAATAGGGCCGTTCTTTTTAGATTTAGAGTTTATTTGTTCGAGAAGAATTTTTTCCATAATTTAACATAACATCTTGAATGATCTGTTGAAGATTTTAATTAGATTTAAGGAAATGGATTCACTTTTCCTTTTTCTTTTTTAGAAATTTCTTTCACCTCATAGGATAGAGGGGCGAAATAACTTAAATCCTTTATAACATAAGACTTTTTTCCAGATAATTATTTACCTTTCCCTAGATACATACATAAAAAATATTTTCTATCATTGAGCCAATGAGTATTCATGATTCCATATTAAATCAATTGCATACCGTTTAAAAATAAAATTTAAAATGAGAGGAGTGTTATGGTAAAACTTCGTTTAAAATGATGTGGTCGAAAGCAACGTGGGACTTGAAGGACATAATTCACTGTAGATTCTTACATCCGCCATTTTCTATAGGAATGAAGATGCTCTTGAATCGACCTAGTTTATTCTGTTTCTATTAGGAACCCAATTTGTACTGGGTTGGTAAATAGGAATAGTACATGATGGAGCTCGAGAAAAACGTATTGATTCATTTTTGGGGGGGCGAATCTAGGGTTAGTAACAAATAATAAATTAGACTACTTTGTTAAGTATATCCTCAATATAGAAATTAAAGTTTGAAATTAAAGGATTCAAATCCCAACAAGTTTGAAATAAAATTATTAACATTTTTTATATTACATTACAAGGGAAAAAATCGTTCATATTATCTTTCCATAGAAGGAAATAACAAAAAACAAAAGGTATGTTGCTGTCGTTTTGAAAAAAGGGATGAGGATCACCGAAGTATTGTCTAAACCTAATGATTTTAAAAAGTAAAGAGAAAGAATTCTGGAACAAGGAAACACTATTTTCAATTGTCTCAATATTTTATTTTTAGTATAATGATGGCGACTAAAAAAAGATTCAATGTAAGTTTAGAGACGACTCAAGAAATTCCTAAGGATTTACCTTCAAACTTTTCAGAATTACCCAACTTGAGTTATGAGTACGAATGATATTTCTTTTTTTTATGTAAGTTTTTATGTAACTAAGAACAAAAAAACTTAAATCATAGTCTAATTCATAATTTTTTTTATATATTTTACATTATATACAAAAATATTAGAATCATTTTTTCTCGAGCCGTATGAGGAGAAAACCTCTCATACGTTTCTAGAGGGGGTTATTTATCTTTATCTATCCAATGAGCGATCTATCAAATCGTTGCAATTGATGTTCGATCCCGACGCGAAGGAAGAGATCTTCGAAATGTGGGTTTTTATGATCCAATGAAAAATCAAACTTGTTTGAAGGTTCTTGCTATTCGTTATTTCCTTGAAAAAAGTGCTCAATATATAGGAACTGTTCATGATATTTTAAGAAAAATAGAACTTTTAAAAGAATTCATAAAATAAATAAATAAATTATAAAATAGAAAGGTAACTAGTATAAATTTGTGTGGTAATTATTTACTCACAATTGCTCTTTTCTTGTTCTATATTATGTTTTATATTTACCATATTTATTGTTTGTTGTGCCAATCCAACACAAATCCTTATTTTATTTCATTTTTATTTAATTGATCTTATTTTTTCTCAACAATTTATTCATATTGACAATGGTGTGTCGAACAAATATAATTCGATCATAGATAAATAGATCTGTTTATTTCGATCCTTATTTATTTATGGGTTTTTCCTTTACTTCATTCAAGTTATGGGTTTGCCAAATTTACTATTTTTTATATAAGATATATTTTATTAAGAAATATCAATTTTTTTTCTATTTTATAAAAAAGGGGGCGGTCTTTAAATGTAAATTTTTACATTTTTTTATTTGTCTTTAATTTAATCCAATCTACTTTGCTATTTTGTTTAATTGATGATCTAATATTTCCTTCATATTTCTTTTGAATTAAAAATTCAATGTTTTTACATAGTTGTATAGTTCAGTTCCATTTTTCCACTTGTATATACATATTTATCTGGGTTGCTAACTCAATGGTAAAGTACTAGACTTTTAAGTGCGATTATGGTTTTTTACACATTTGAATGAAGTAACGAATTCGTCCAGGCTTTTGGTAGAGTTTATAAGACCATGACTGATGTTGAAAGGTAATGGATGGAAAAAATCGCATGTCGTAATAAAATAATAAGAAAAATGGAATTGCATTTTCATTTTTCTTATTATATTCTTTCTTATTTTTATTTTTTTAACAAATTCAAAGTTAGAGTTTGGTCTAGTGAATAAATGGATAGATCTCTATGGCTCTAATTATGGTAAAAAAAAGCAACGAGCTTTTATTCTTAATTTGAATAATATCCCGATCTAATTAAACGTTAAAAATAACTTAGTGCCTGATGTGGGGAAGGGGTCTCCTGTAAATGGACCTTTGATTCTTTTTTTAAGAAGAAAAAAAATCCTACCTATTTTCTATAATTGTAATGACCCTAAAATAAAAATAAAATGATATATATTTATGTTAGAAAATTCTGAGATGTATATATATATATAAGTATATATATATATATATATATTGCATTAAAACAGAAAAGAATTTGGCAATAAATAAAATAAATGGGAGCTTCTGTTTGATAAAATGCAAGGAATTAAGGTAATTAGAAGAAAAATTGGAACTCAAAATAAATATAGCTTTATGTTCAAAGAATTATGTAAATATATATACACATTTAATATATATGGGGTGTTTGCTGTTTTATATGAAGATAAAATAAAATGAAGTTTAATATAAAGGTTTATATGTCTTATAATTATGCCAGAAAATAATTAGCATAATATATGTGATTTTTAATTTAAAAGGGAGTTGACTGATTTGACATAAAGGCAGAAATATATATATATATACACATATACATAATCAAATAAAATTTCCATACTATATTTGTTCCAAGCAAATAATTTGTGTAAATGATTTTACATTACAAAGTATGGTAGTATGTTTGATTTAATGGAGGTAATAGATAGGTACAAAAAAAAATACAAAGTAGATTTTCAGATTTCCTTAAAACTTATAAAAAGAAATAATGAACTGAGGGTCACATGCTTATTGCATGAGTAGAAAAGAGTCATGAAAATAGTATTGAGTGTCTAAAAATGCATGATCCTCGAAATAGCTAATTAAAGTGTGCATTTCCAATTTATGATCACACAGAAATATGATGTGTACATAAACATCTAAGGGTATCAGGGGAATTACCCATTTTCTAAAACCCTAGAATGGATTTATAAATAACTGCACATAGCCAAAACCATCACTCTCTCGGGATCAAAAACAAAATAAAATAAACAAGGAGAAACACTAGCTTGAGGCTTTGGGGGATTTGCTGTTCTAAGAAATTAAGGCAGTGAAAGGAGAAACATTATGTGAGTATTTATCTTTTGTATGCAATGGCATTAAGTCCTATTGCAGGGAGCCTAAATATACTATGAGTTATCTGAATCTCTGAAATGATTTGTTATGGGTGATATGGATGTTTGTTTGTGCATTTTTTTTGTTTGGAGCATTGATCTGTGATTTGGCTCTCAGAGTTAACATGTTTTAAGTATTCTTGTTCTATCATCATTAAATATGGATTAAGATTAATAGGGGAACATGGGGTTGAGCCAGAAAATATGCAGGTAGTCATATTTCTCTGATATATAAATGAAAAAAAAAACTAAATTGGTCACTTGGGGGTAGTCAATGATCTGCTTACTTCAGGTGGAAGCAAGTATGTGCATGGTGCAACTGCACCCTGAGGCCTTTGTGTGTTGGAATAATTTAAACAACCTGGGAGTTTCCATCACAATGCATACATAGTGTTCATTTGACAAGGAGTTAAAGACCATAAAATAAATGGGGACAGGGGTTCAAAAATCTGGGTTATAAACTTTCAGATTTGGTGTTAGATTTAATCAAGATAAACATTGTTCATTGATTAATTGCTGGGTGGAAATTTGGAGTATAAAACAGAGATTACTTATCCAAGATTTGATGAGGATGAATTAAAAATTGTACACATGCTTAATCTTAACTGACTGTTGTGCATTGTTTGATTTGTTGAATGTGGTTTTGTGTCTTTTTGAATGAACCAAAACATGCTAAGAATAAGACCTGTTAAACTAGGAAGGCACTGCAAGATTACTAAAATTATGTATATGCATACAAAATTGATAAATGCTCATACCAGTGTAAACTGACCCTTTTGGTTGTCCTTGCAATCATCTGGGTGTCTCAAAAAAATTATTTGGGGCAGCTAAATGATTTGTTTGCAGGAAATTGAAGTTGGCTTGATGAGTAAAGAAGGCATTGGCTGCTAGTATAAATAAGAGAGACTTGTTTTAAATTTGCAGTTGCTTTGTAATAGAATTACTAGACAAATTCTATTTTCTGTAATTGAAGTACTTGTAGGAAACTTTCTAAGTATTTGGGGTTGAAAACTTGTACTTAAGTAAAATTCATTTTGAATGATATTTGATGGAGTTTGATTTTTATTAATTTTATGATCATTTGATTTGGAGAAAACAAGGGGATGGATATAACACATAAATATAAAATGTGAATGTAATGATCTCTGGTTTTATTGCCTGAGTTTATTCTATGATCTTCTTTAAATAAAATTACAATAGATTTGACAAGATTTGAATAAGAAATACTCAAGTGGAATAAAATGTATGCATGTCAGATAACTGATACTGAAATATATATATATATATATATATATATATATATATTTGAATCTCTGATTTCTATTGTTTATATTTTGTCTTATGGAAATTAAACAGCTAAGGGGATTTAATTTTTGAAATGAACTCTCAAAGATTTTAGCAGAACATTCAAGTAAAATGAATTTGTGCATGGAAAGTAAATGATACTGGCAGGAGCATAAATTTTGGAAATTTGTATGGACTTGAGCATTTAAAATTTCAAAAAAAAAGATCTTTGAGAATAGTAGACCTGGAAAGGTAATGGACTTTGGATATTTGGTTGAACACCTATAAGAAAGTATTTCCCAGAAAACTTGAACTAGGCATAAAAAGGCTTGGAAATTTAGGAGTAGGAATTTTGTAAAAGCTTGTCAAAATGAAGGGTATGGGTTTGCAAGTGGTAAAAGGGGGACTATGGCTGGTCTAGGTGGCCATGGGTCAAACCCTTGGCGCCTGGAATCTCTTCATTTCAATTGATGAAGTGTGAGTGCATCCGGGACAAAACCAAGAAAAACACCAAGCAACCCTCAGATAACACCAAGCAATTATAGTGATATACCAAGCAACTAAAAATCTGTACCATGTCAAATATAGAAATGCAATCTAACTTCAATTGTTTAATTTGAGACAGTGATTAGGAAATCACTTTTAATGTTCCTAACTACAAGTAGGATCTTGAAATAATTTTATGCATAAGCCTAATAACTGTCACAAGAACAAATAAATGCTAATAGCCTTACTTAGGCAGATTAATATTTATATATAGTCAGATAACAAGTTTAGGTATTATAATTTGCTAAAAATATACCTCTAGCAGTAGAATAAGATTTAAATAGGAAATAAGTGGCTTGTCAATAGCTTGTATGATATTTTGTTTTCAATTTGATTTAAAATGACTCTGATATATATATAAAAATATATATGTAAATATTAATAAAGGAGCAATTGTATATCATCAAATATATAATTGGTTTAATATTTGTACACTGATATGATTATATTAGTAATTCCAGGGTCTTGGGAAAAATATTTGGAAACTATATAAAAATTTAAATATAAAAGTATTTGGGGATTAGTGGTGAGTCCCTCTTGAATAAAAAAAAACTAAGTGATTTTAAAGATGAGGGTCACCACAGTTGGTATCAGAGCTATGTTTTAAATAACATAGTAAATGTTGTTGTATGCATATGGATGTTTGAATGCATTGTTTGAATTGTTGGTGTTGAATGTTTTTGCTGTATGTCAAGAAATATATATGTGTACATGTGACACATGCACAGTGTGCACAGAAATAAAAATGAACCAAGTAAAAACACCAAAAAACTGATAGGGGTAAATAAACTAACATAACAATCATATTTATAGCATTATGGTAGGACCAAGGCATCACACAGGTGCAGGATCATCACGTGAGCCACCTGTGATGAGCATGGAGGATTTTGTGAGAGCTTTAAGGGATGGAATGGCACCAAGGCAAGACAATCCTCATGAGGAACTCTCCAAACTGCTTAAGACTTGTGCCACTTTGGGAGGAAAGGATTTTGAAGGTACTGAAGGAGCTATAGGTGTTCAAACTTGGATAAAAACTATGGAGAGGGTCTTCACAGATATGCAAATCAATGACCAAAGAAAGAGACAGATAGCTTCAAGGAAATTGAAGGGGGTTGCACTGGATTGGTGGGAAGTTGTGACAGCAGGAAGACAAGAGGATACCATTACTTGGAATAATTTCAAGGACATGCTTGAGGCCAGATTTGTCCCAGCATCTGCCAAGGCTACACTGCTGGAAGACTTTATTAGATTAAGGCAAGGAAGCATGAGTGTGAATGAATACACTCAGAAGTTTGAAGCATTATTCAAGTATGGACTGGTGTTAATAGGGAATGCAGAAGCAAAGAATGCAAGGTACATTCAAGGCTTGAACCCTAGTTTGTCAAGGGCAATGTTGCCATACAAGGACAAAACCTTTGATCAAGTAATTGATCTAACTCTCTCATTTGAGCAACATGACACTACAAGAGAGAAATTCTGGAATATGAAGCTCAACAAGAAGAAGGGTGGTCAGAACAAAGTGAAACCTTATGACAAGAGAAATGCAAGTAAAGGGGTTAAGAAAGGGGAAGGAGCAACAGCACTTGAAAGCAAGAAGTTCACTCATTGTTTTAATTGTGGAAAAGCTGGACATTATAGTAACCAATGCCCTGACCCCAAGATACCCAGAGGAGGATGCTATAATTGTGGAAAGATGGGTCATCTCAAGAAGGATTGCCCAGAAACCAATAGGGGAACAGCAAGGGTAGGAGCTTTGGCAACAAGTAACACTGGGAATGTTGGGCAACTTGAAGGTATAATTTTTATTCATACCCAACCCATATCAGTAATATATGACACTGGTGCCTCACATTCACTAATATCTTTGGAAATTGTAAAGAAGTTAACACTTGCATGTGTTTCCATTGATCAGCCCTTGGTTGTACACAGTCCCATAGGGAGTCATTGTATGTTGGGGATGAAGTGTTTGGGTCTGAAATTAATTATAGGGGTTATGAATTTAATTCAGATTTATACACCTTAAATTATCCTGGTATTTGGATTATTTTGGGGGTAGATTGGTTAATGAGAAATAAAGCAATTTTAAATTTAGAAAACCTTACTATTTCTTTGGAAATAAATGAAGGCAAAAGAATTACCATCTTAAGTGAAATAGCAAAGAATACATGTTTTAATAAAATCTGGAGTATTAATGAAATTCAAAAGGAATTAAAAATATAGGAAATCCTAGTAGTCAATGAATATGTAGATGTGTTTGGAGAAGTGAAAGGAATTCCTCAAAACAGACCAGTTGAATTCAAAATAAAATTAATTCCTGGAACAAATCCAATCATTAAGAAGCCTTATAGAATGGGTCCAAAAGAGTTGGTAGAATTAAAACATCAACTAGAAGAAGTAGAAGAGAAAGGATTCATAAGATCAAGTAGTTCCAGTTGGGGTTCCCCAGTGCTATTTGTCAAGAAACATGATGGAACAATGAGGTTGTGTGTAGACTACAGAGATTTAAACAAGGTGACTATTAAAAATAAGTACCCATTGCCTAGAATAGATGATCTATTTGATCAATTGCATGAGGCTAAAATATTTTCAAGGCTAGACTTAGCCTCTGGATTTCATCAGATGAAAGTTGCAGAGGAAAGCATTGAGTACACAGCCTTTAATACAAGGTATGGCCTTTATGAATTTCTAGTAATGCCATTTGGCTTGACCAATGCTCCCTCCTATTTTGTAGACTTGATGAATAGAATTTTTAGAGAATTTTTGGATAAGTTTGTCTTGGTATTTATAGATGACATATTAATTTATTCAAAGACAGAAAATGATCATGCCATGCACCTACATTTAGTATTATCCAGACTTAAAGAACATGAATTAAAAGCCAAGTATTCAAAGTGTACCTTTTGGCAACATGAAGTAAAATTCTTAGGACACATAGTGTCACAGTAGGGAGTAAGTGTAGATCCAAGCAAGGTCATTGCAGTTCAATCATGGAGTAGACCCAAAACAGTGACTGAGGTGAGGTCATTCTTAGGTTTGGCAGGGTATTTTAGGAGGTTCATCAAGGATTTTTCAAGAATAGCCGCACCAATGACCAAACTAACCAAGAAGAACCAACCATATGTGTGGACTGAGCAGTGTGAACAAGCTTTTGAGAAATTGAAGCAAGCATTGGTGGAAGCTCCTGTCCTACAAATCCCAGAAGCAAATGAAGGAATGGTTGTATACACTGATGCTAGTGGGTCTGGGTTAGGTGCAGTGCTTATGCAACATGGCAAGGTAGTGGCATATGCATCAAGACAGCTTAAACCCAATGAAACCAAATATGCAACTCATGATCTAGAATTAGCTGCAATAGTGTTTGCACTAAAACTATGGAGGCATTATTTGCTTGGGGCAAAATTTGAATTATTCACAGATCATCAAGCATTGAAATATTTATTTTCTCAAAAAGATTTAAATATGAGGCAAGCAAGGTGGTTGGAGTTTCTGGCTGCATATGATTTAGATATATTGTACACTCCTGGAAAAGCTAATAGGGTAGCAGATGCTTTGAGCAGAAATCATGTTAGATTAGCCAGTTTGATGATTGATGAGTTTAAAAATCTTGCAGTGCTTGGGGAGGCAGATATATACAGCAAGGATGCAGTGAATTTTAAAGAGCATGGTGATATGGTGGAGTATGGTACACTGGGAATAATCACAGTGAAGTCTAATCTGGTGGAGAAAGTTGGTAGCATGCAAGATCAAGATCAAAGTCTAAAGGAGAAGAAAGAAATGTTATTAAATAACATTGAGTCTGAGAATTTTAAAATAGATTCCCAAGGTTATTTGAGGAAAAATGATAAGCTTTGTGTACCAAACATTGCAGAATTGAAGGAAGAAATCATGAATGAGCATCACAAGACCAGGTACACCATACACCCTGGTGGTACTAAGATGTATCATGATTTAAAAAGAGGCTACTGGTGGCCAGGAATGAAGCAAGCAGTGGCAAGATATGTGGCAAAATGTTCCACATGTCAACAAATTAAAGCAGACCACCAAAAGCCCTCTGGCATGTTGCAACCTTTGGAGGTACCTCAGTGGAAGTGGGAAAGTGTTTCCATGGATTTTGTGGATGGTTTGCCTAGAACTAAGAAAGGCAATGATAGTATATGGGTAATTGTTGATAGACTAACCAAATCAGCTCACTTTGTTCCTGTCAGGTCAGATAGAAATGCATCTAGGCTTGCACAATTGTTTATTAAAGAAGTGGTGAGGCTACATGGCATACCCAAGACTATTGTAAGTGATAAAGACACTTTGTTCACCTCAAGATTTTGGGAAAGTTTCCAAGAAGCAATGGGAACACAACTTTGTTTAAGCACTGCCTACCATCCTCAAAGTGATAGGCAAACAGAGATAGTGAATAAAATATTGGAAGATTTACTTAGAGCATGTGTGCTTGATTTTGGGGGAAATTGGGAGGATCATATTCACTTGGCAGAATTCACTTACAACAATAGCTATCAATCAACCATAGGAATGTCTCCCTTTGAAGCCTTGTATGGGAGACCTTGCATGTCTCCTGCCTGTTGGTTGGAAGCAGGAGAGGGTGTAATGTTGGGGCCAGATCATGTTAAAGAAACTTCCAACATGATTGAATTGGTTAGGCATAAGATGAAGGCAGCACAATCAAGACAAAAGTCTTATGCAGATAGAAAGAGAAAGCCAATGGAGTTTGAAGTAGGAGAGCATGTTTTTCTGAAAGTATCACCAATGAAGAAAGTGTTCAGGTTTGGAAAATCTGGTAAGCTATCACCAAGATTTGTAGGACCATATGAAATTATACAGAGGATTGGTGCTATGGCCTACAGACTTAAGTTACCTGAGGAGTTGAGTGGTGTGCATCCTGTATTTCATGTTTCTCAATTGAGAAAATGGGTGCATGATGAAGGAGCAATTCTGGAGTCACCTACCCAAGTTCAAGTCCAGAAGAATTTGGTATATACAAATGAACCAGTAGGGATAGTTGCCAAGGAAGAGAAAAAGTTGAGGAACAAGGTGATCAAACTGGTGAAAATCCAATGGAGCTTGGACACTAATGATTGTACATGGGAAGTTGAAGATAAAATGAGGGCTAAATACCCCAATTTGTTTACTGATGAAGAGGTATGTTTAAGCAGCCTAAGATAATTTTTCTAAATATACTTATACATTGTTTGTTTTCATAAAATATGGGTATGGGGTTATGGAGTTAAAACAGGCTATGGATTAGTGCTTTTAATTGGAGAAATTAGGTGAAATTATGGGGACATAATTCCTTTAAGGGGAGGGTATGTAATGACCCTAAAATAAAAATAAAATGATATATATTTATATTAGAAAATTCTGAGATATATATATATATATATAAGTATATATATATATATATATTGCATTAAAATAGAAAAGAATTTGGCAATAAATAAAATAAATGGGAGCTTCTGTTTGATAAAATGCAAGGAATTAAGGTAATTAGAAGAAAAATTGGAACTCAAAATAAATATAGCTTTATGTTCAAAGAATTATGTAAATATATATACACATTTAATATATATGGGGTGTTTGCTGTTTTATATGAAGATAAAATAAAATGAAGTTTAATATAAAGGTTTATATGTCTTATAATTGTGCCAGAAAATAATTAGCATAATATATGTGATTTTTAATTTAAAAGGGAGTTGACTGATTTGACATAAAGGCAGAAATATATATATATACACATATACAGAATCAAATAAAATTTCCATACCATATTTGTTCCAAGCAAATAATTTGTGTAAATGATTTTACATTACAAAGTATGGTAGTATGTCTGATTTAATGGAGGTAATAGATAGGTAGAAAAAAAAATATACAAAGTAGATTTTCAGATTTCCTTAAAACTTATAAAAAGAAATAAAGAACTGAGGGTCACATGCTTATTGCATGAGTAGAAAAGAGTCATGAAAATAGTATTGAGTGTCTAAAAATGCATGATCCCCGAAATAGCTAATTAAAGTGTGCATTTCCAATTTATGATCACACAGAAATATGATGTGTACATAAACATCTAAGGGTATCAGGGGAATTACCCATTTTCTAAAACCCTAGAATGGATTTATAAATAACTGCACATAGCCAAAACCATCACTCTCTCGGGATCAAAAACAAAATAAAATAAACAAGGAGAAACACTAGCTTGAGGCTTTGGGGGATTTGCTGTTCTAAGAAATTAAGGCAGTGAAAGGAGAAACATTATGTGAGTATTTATCTTTTGTATGCAATGGCATTAAGTCCTATTGCAGGCAGCCTAAAAATACTATGAGTTATCTGAATCTCTGAAATGATTTGTTATGGGTGATATGGATGTTTGTTTGTGCATTTTTTTTTGTTTGGAGCATTGATCTGTAATTTGGCTCTCAGAGTTAACATGTTTTAAGTATTCTTGTTCTATCATCATTAAACATGGATTAAGATTAATAGGGGAACATGGAGTTGAGCCAGAAAATATGCAGGCAGTCATATTTCTTTGATATATAAATGAAAAAAAAAACTAAATTGGTCCCTTGGGGGTAGTCAATGATCTGCTTACTTCAGGTGGAAGCAAGTATGTGCATGGTGCAACTGCACCCTGAGGCCTTTGTGTGTTGGAATAATTTAAACAACCTGGGAGTTTCCATCACAATGCATACATAGTGTTCATTTGACAAGGAGTTAAAGACCATAAAATAAATGGGGGCAGGGGTTCAAAAATCTGGGTTATAAACTTTCAGATTTGGTGTTAGATTTAATCAAGATAAACATTGTTCATTGATTAATTGCTGGGTGGAAATTTGGAGTATAAAACAGAGATTACTTATCCAAGATTTGATGAGGATGAATTAAAAATTGTACACATGCTTAATCTTAACTGAGTGTTGTGCATTGTTTGATTTGTTGAATGTGGTTTTGTGTCTTTTTGAATGAACCAAAACATGCTAAGAATAAGACCTGTTAAACTAGGAAGGCACTGCAAGATTACTAAAATTATGTATATGCATACAAAATTGATAAATGCTCATACCAGTGTAAACTGACCCTTTTGGTTGTCCTTGCAATCATCTAGGTGTCTCAAAAAAATTATTTGGGGCAGCTAAATGATTTGCTTGCAGGAAATTGAAGTTGGCTTGATGAGTAAAGAAGGCATTGGCTGATAGTATAAATAAGAGAGACTTGTTTTAAATTTGCAGTTGCTTTGTAATAGAATTACTAGACAAATTCTATTTTCTGTAATTGAAGTACTTGTAGGAAACTTTCTAAGTATTTGGGGTTGAAAACTTGTACTTAAGTAAAATTCATTTTGAATGATATTTGATGGAGTTTGATTTTTATTAATTTTATGATCATCTGATTTGGAGAAAACAAGGGGATGGATATAACACATAAATATAAAATGTGAATGTAATGATCTCTGGTTTTATTGCCTGAGTTTATTCTATGATCTTCTTTAAATAAAATTACAATAGATTTGACAAGATTTGAATAAGAAATACTCAAGTGGAATAAAATGTATGCATGTCAGATAACTGATACTGAAATATATATATATATATATATATATATATATATATATATATATATTTGAATCTCTGATTTCTATTGTTTATATTTTGTCTTATGGAAATTAAACAGCTAAGGGGATTTAATTTTTGAAATGAACTCTCAAAGATTTCAGCAGAACATTCAAGTAAAATGAATTTGTGCATGGAAAGTAAATGATACTGGCAGGAGCATAAATTCTGGAAATTTGTATGGACTTGAGCATTTAAAATTTCAAAAAAAAAAGATCTTTGAGAATAGTAGACCTGGAAGGGTAATGGACTTTGGATATTTGGTTGAACACCTATAAGAAAGTATTTCCCAGAAAACTTGAACTAGGCATAAAAAGGCTTGGAAATTTAGGAGTAGGAATTTTGTAAAAGCTTGTCAAAATGAAGGGTATGGGTTTGCAAGTGGTAAAAGGGGGACTATGGCTGGTCTAGGTGGCCATGGGTCAAACCCTTGGAGCCTGGAATCTCTTCATTTCAATTAATGTAGTGTGAGTGCATCCGGGACAAAACCAAGAAAAACACCAAGCAACCATCAGATAACACCAAGCAATTATAGTGATATACCAAGCAACTAAAAATCTGTACCATGTCAAATATAGAAATGCAATCTAACTTCAATTGTTTAATTTGAGACAGTGATTAGGAAATCACTTTTAATGTTCCTAACTGTAACGTCCCAGATTTTCGCGCTCGAAAATCGACATCCATACTTTACATCGTACTCGAATGTCGTAGATTCGACCGTTCAAATCCGAGTCGTCGGAGCTTATAACACAGTTAAGTAAATATCACAGCGGAATAAAAAGAATATAGATATACAACATCTGATACAATATCCAGATACAATGATGATACAATGAATATCTATATACATCAGAGATATGATACAATAAATAGCAGCGGAAAGAAAAATAGATAACATCAGCAGGGGATAATCTTCATCTCCAAAGCACGATCCAGAATTAGCTCGAACTCCCAATACGAGGCACAAAGATAAGCAAGTGCAGTCTGATCCAAAGACTGAACTAACTCCAGAAAATCTACTAAACCTGAATATCTGAAAACCCCAACTCTAGACTGCTCGTGTAGGAAATTATGAGCACCCAGAGTTTAGGAAAGGAACAATAAACTCCGGATCAGTCATGGGACTGGTGTGAGCAACAAAAACAGTTTATCTTTAAAACAAATAGCAGAGAATTTTAAACATTGAAACCCGCAATGCTTTTTGGAAAATGAAACTACCATAAGACCTCCCACCACACACACAATGCAAACGCAGAATTGGAGGAGATTTCTCCTTATGATAGTAAAAGATGTTTACTACGCAAAAATCAAATCATTTGATATTATTACTAGTGCATAGTGCAGAAAACAATTTCGAAAGTAGAATATAAATCTTAGCCAACATAGACATTTCACACTTATGCCTACTATAGCTACCATGTTCAATAGCAGGTTACCACCACATTCCATGGCAGGTAATACAACTAAAACCGTACAGGGCTCGTATTGTTTTGTTTGGATTTCCAACAAATGGTCAGGCTAAGGAACTTCCTATTCCACGAAAGAAACGCCTCTGGCGGGACGTTCCGAGAACCACACCGTTCTCTGCCAAACAAGGCCGGCAACCCCTTTTCCCAAGGGATAAAAGAAACCTCAGATATGCCACCCCCGGTCCTTTGGGACCTTTAACCGAGGCGCCTCGAATCCAACATCACACGTCATAAATAAAGTGTGTCCACATGAGTAAGTATCTGGGCTCCATACCATGATACTACCCTTTTCCAGAAGGAATGGTCATACCCTAGGGGAGCTACCCCTGAAAACCTTGCCGCACAATTCCTGTTTCGACCATTACCGGGTTGTGAGGCTCGACGAAGTCTCGTCCACAAAGCTACGCTTTTTTCAAAAAGCCACGCTTTGGGTCAACAGATGATCAACCTATGATCACAAAGATAAATGATCAAACAAATGATCATATCACAAATGATCAAACACTGATCATCACACAGCAACACTCAGCATGCCACATTACCAAATTGGGATATATCGCTGATAAATTTCAACTACATAACCTCTGAGCTCGTACGTCTCAGAGAAGGGTGTTAAGCTAAGAGAATAAATTCTCCGCCACCAACAGATATGTATTTGAAAGAAATCGGCTTTATATCTCAAAGTGTAATGTCAGACATGTAACCATACAAGTCTGTTCCGGGTTCGAACAGAACCGAAGGCACTTCTCACGAAGCCCTTGCAAATCCGGATAATTTCCAATCACGTCCGGACTTCCCATCACAAAAAGAGTGATATAAATCTCTATACCGGAGCAACTCAGTGCAGAGACATTCGACAGGTTGTCCTTTCATTTTCGAAAATATCCGGTCTTCAACACCGATCTTCAAATGCCATCCATATACGACGTATCACTATTCGGAATGGGTTATACGACCCAAAGGTCCTTTCCCGGCTAACCCGAATAGTGAGCGCAATTAAAAAGCATATGGATATTGGGATTTCAATTAAGTCACAACTTAACAATTCCAAACTTTCTTTCAAATGGTTTAAACCAATTACCATTTTAATCCTTTTAAACAAAAAGATTCATTTACAGATTTTTCCAAATCAATTCTCATTTCAATTTGATTAACTCGTTAAATCTTTAAATCAAAGATTTAACTTATAGCTTTCAAAACAATTTCATTTTGAATGGTTTAAATAAACCATCATTTTAAATCTGTTAAAAATAACAGATTCAATTCATAGCTTTCAAAAAAGAATTCATTCATAGCCTTTTAAAACATTTCAATTTCATTTTTAATTTGAAACCTTTCAACACAAATTGGAAGTTCACTTCTTATATGAAAGCTGTTATTATTTGAAAACAAATAGTTTTCGTTTAAGAAAAATCCAATTATATCTACACGAGTTAAAACCATTTTATTTTATTCACATTCCAAAGTCAATACTTTTTAAAATGGTTTAACTCATATATAACAGGTATAAAATCTCTAATCCCTATTTTCAAATCATAGAGTTCAATTTCAAATCTTGAATTTAAGTTTAAATCAAATTATTTAAACTTCAAAACTTAATCAGGTTATTCGAAAATAAGTTTCATCTTTGAAATTCCATTTCAAAAGCTTTTCACATTTAAACCGAAATTTCTAATTTCAAAATCAATTGAAATTTAAAATTTCAATTTCAAAACATCAAATTTAAATTATCTGTGACTTAACCAATTTCCTCGTGAATCCATATTTGTGTGTGTAACAGTGTAGTCCAGGGGTTTCACACACAATAGTGCGACATAAATCAATCATCGCAGATCAAAATACAGAATTATAGTTGATAAACGATATAAACTATATCGCTTATCTTTTATTCACAGATCATAGATCACAGATTTATAAATCACAGATAATAATTTACACCCATCCCCGATAAATAACTACGGTACAGATCACACAAAACAGAATATATCAGAAAGCATTACAGTTTAGAGATGTCAAATAATTCAACATTCAATAGAATCCCATCATTCACAAGTGAATTTATAAGTCAACTGATTAATTTAAATTAGATGTATCATTATTAATCTGGTTTGATTGTCATAATTTAATTACAAATTATTTGAAAATCTTTCTTTCAAATTTATTAGTTAACCCTTCATTATTAACTAATCATTCTTAAATCACTGAATCAATTAATCTTTAAATTATTAAATTAATCTTAATTAATTGCCATTATTAGTTAATTCTTTGATTTATTAACAAATAATTTATTCACATTTTAAATTATCATTTAATTAATTACATTCAGTAATTATTTATTTATTACTTCTCTAAGTAAATTTTATTTTCCAAATTGTCAAGTGATTATTAATTTAAACTTTAGTTAATACATTTAAACTTATAATTACAAATTATCAATTATCACTCTAATTATCCTAATGGTCAAAGAATTTAAATCTTTAATCTTTATTTACTTAAAGAAAACCAATTTTCCATTTATTAAATTTAAGTTTCACTTAAATATGGTTGGAGACATTTATTTCAAATTTTCTTTGAGCTTTCAATTAAAACTCCAAGTTCAAATGATCATTAATTTAACTTTAAATCTCTTTATAAACTAAATTTTAAAACTTTGAATTACAAATTAAAACAACCTTGCTATGAAAAGGATTTTTAAATCAAAACCCTTTAAATTCAAATATTTAACTTTATTTAAAGTATTTAAATTAAAAACCTTTCTTTTATTTCAAAAATCTGGATTTAAACACTTAAACTAAGCTCAGTTTTAACATTAATTTCAAATTTAAATCTAATAACTTAAAATGTTAAAAACTGGACACTGGTAAAATTCGAAACAAATGACTCGAGTTCCCCTTCAAACTGCTTCGAGAAAAATACAGATTTACCCGAGCCAAAACTGAGTTTACCCGAGCATGTACTCGAGTTAAACTGGGCGCTGTCCAAACTTAAGAAATACAGACCTACCTGAGATAGCACTTATTCTACTTCGAGGAAAATGCAAATCCACCCGAACCAGTCACGAGTCTACTCGAGAAAATCTCGAGTTTGCCTCTGCCATCAACAAAGAACACAGCCACCAGGAATATTTCGACTGTGCACGTGCACGCTTTCGTTCGCCGCCTCCGGTCAACCACGACCATCCCCACACATCGGCGATCAACATTATATCTTATTCCAGCCTTCAGATTGACACTCCATACTCGAAATCGAGATCGAGTTCTCACATCAAAACCTGGAAACATACTATCCTTATCACCATAACCTGGCAACACCTCATCCAAGAAGCTCCGACCACCAGATCTTACGAAACTTCGGCCATCACCTCGTCGTCACCCCCTCTTCCACCTTCCAAAACCCTGTGTCGCTCGATCGCCTATCGGCGATGATCGAATAGAGAATCTCAACCCCACCAAAAACTAGGGCTACGTACTTGAACCCATCACCGTCGCCACGGCATCCACCTGCAACCCCAACCAACATTTTTCCTAGGGGCCCCGATCCCTCCTCTACCATTTCCAAGAACCCTGGCCTCCATCAACGTCGAGATCAACGGAAACGACCAAAACTATGAAATCCAGTCAATTCCTGATTCCTCACCAATCCTTATTCTAAAATTTAAAACTTTTACTTTAAAAATCATGATTTAGTATACGAATTCAATGTATATGCCTGAATTCGTAAATTAACAAGTTTAAAATTTGAACTTATTTGGACCTTGGCTCTGTTCTTTGACTTCCAGAACCTTAACAAGTTATTTTAACTTGTATACATTTTTAAACCTTAATATACTAGGTAACAACCAACTTTTGTTTTGATCACCAATACAAAAAGTAAATGAATCAAAAGAATTGTTTTTTTGAATTAAAACTTGAGCTTGAAAAGCTGGCAGAGAGATGATGCAGGAGATAACTGGGCATATATATTCATTCATCATTCATGTATACGCAGAGAAACATACTTGTATACCAATGCACTTACCTCAAATACTTGCAAACAGAACTATGTTGAAATTTTTAGAAAGAAGAGTTACTCACTTGTTTTAAGAAATGGACAGAGCATACTTATTGAACCAGGCCTTAAAACTGTTAGTTGAAACTTCTCTTTTGATCCCTGATTGCAGTTGCATGCTTGATGTTTTTTTTTCTTTTTCTTTTTTTTTCATGGCTTTGCTATGATATTGGCCGGACTGAAGTGAGAAAGTTAATGTATAAGAAGATTACAGGCTGGTATAGTTAGTATAGTGTATTATAATAATTTGTATAATAGGCATGGTTGAAGTGTTCATGTATAAATGAGGTATGGCAGGTCTTTGCTTTGCTTATGGGCTGCTTTAATGGTAGGTGTACTTGTTTTCTTTTTGTTTTATTTTACTAATATTTTGTTTATTTACTTACTTCTTTGTTTATACATAGATACTTTGTTTTTGGTATGGAGGCTGATGCAAGATTTTCTTTGTACTGAGAAGGTGGCTGAGATACTTGTATTAAATGCTTTAAGACCTTTTTGTAAGCTTATACTATACATTTTTTTTTCTTTCCTATTGTTTACAGGTGATACGACTTGCATGGGTTGTTTGTTGGTTTCACATTTGAGCATATTTATATTTTATTTAAATTTTGTTTTGTTCACTTGTATTTTCCTATATATATGTTTACCTTATATTTAATTTAAAATTTCAAATTTTTTTGTTAACCATCAATTCTAATATTTAATATTATTATCAATTATTTACTTACAATTTAAACTCAAGTCAAATATATATCTATATTTATTATTTTCAAATTCACTCATATTTGAATCGGGGAAACTCGCTCCAATATTCTAATTAAATTAACAAATATTTATCCAAAAATTTATTTAATTACTCAATTTAATACAAAAATCCAATAAATTATTTATTTAAATAAATTTAAATTTCGGGATCGTTACAAACTTCCCTCCTTAAAAGAATTTCGTCCTCGAAATTCGCAGGCATGAAACAACAGAGATAAACAGATTCGATCTCCTATAACTCCTCAAACTCAAGATACGAATTCTGAATTCAAGTCGGAATATCTCAGAATACATACCAATTTGTCCCTCTTCGGACTTTGGTATTCACAAGAAATTACAATAGAATTTCAAATTTGGTTTTAAACGAAATCGTTTTATTGATTTAATTCAATTTATCCTTCATATTCTATTATTCAATTTAATTCAATTTAAAATTTCCAATTTCATATTCATTAAGGTTTAAATCAAAAAGCTGATAAGAAACGATGAAGATACGAAGTAATAATTTTCTACGACGATTCGTAGGGCCATCATCACACCGAAACTTCTTCTTGTAGCTGATACGAAGCAATCAAAAGAATTTGGAAACGAATCAAAGAAAATTGATAGAGAAAGATTGTTCCCACTGTTGCAGGGTATTGACCATTTATAGTCGTATTTCCCTGTCCCTTATCTCGTCCTCTTCTTGTACTCATACTCACCATCAGTGGATAGTAAGAGAATTTACTGAGACGTTTAAACGGATATCTTAAGGATTACTCATTCTAGAGTTTACTTCACTCTATCTCTAATGAGCTACTTAACGTGTTATACTCCTGAGCTAAAGTTCAACCTTAGCTCTGATACCAAATGTAACTCCCAGATTTTCGCGCTCGAAAATCGACATCCATACTTTACATCGTACTCGAATGTCGTAGATTCGACCGTTCAAATCCGAGTCGTCGGAGCTTATAACACAGTTAAGTAAATATCACAGCGGAATAAAAAGAATATAGATATACAACATCTAATACAATATCCAGATACAATGATGATACAATGAATATCTATATACATCAGAGATATGATACAATAAATAGCAGCGGAAAGAAAAATAGATAACATCAGCAGGGGATAATCTTCATCTCCAAAGCACGATCCAGAATTAGCTCGAATTCCCAATACGAGGCACAAAGATAAGCAAGTGCAGTCTGATCCAAAGACTGAACTAACTCCAGAAAATCTACTAAACCTGAATATCTAAAAACCCCAACTCTAGACTGCTCGTGTAGGAAATTATGAGCACCCAGAGTTTAGGAAAGGAACAATAAACTCCGGATCAGTCATGGGACTGGTGTGAGCAACAAAAACAGTTTATCTTTAAAACAAATAGCAGAGAATTTTAAACATTGAAACCCGCAATGCTTTTTGGAAAATGAAACTACCATAAGACCTCCCACCACACACACAATGCAAACGCAGAATTGGAGGAGATTTCTCCTTATGATAGTCAAAGATGTTTACTACGCAAAAATCAAATCATTTGATATTATTACTAGTGCATAGTGCAGAAAACAATTTCGAAAGTAGAATATAAATCTTAGCCAGCATAGACATTTCGCACTTATGCCTACTATAGCTACCATGTTCAATAGCAGGTTACCACCACATTCCATGGCAGGTAATACAACTAAAACCGTACAGGGCTCGTATTGTTTTGTTTGGATTTCCAACAAATGGTCAGGCTAAGGAACTTCCTATTCCACGAAAGAAACGCCTCAGGCGGAACGTTCCGAGAACCACACCGTTCTCTGCCAAACAAGGCCGGCAACCCCTTTTCCCAAGGGATAAAAGAAACCTCAGATATGCCACCCCCGGTCCTTTTGGACCTTTAACCGAGGCGCCTCGAATCCAACATCACACGTCATAAATAAAGTGTGTCCACATGAGTGAGTATCTGGGCTCCATACCATGATACTACCCTTTTCCAGAAGGAATGGTCATACCCTAGGGGAGCTACCCCTGAAAACCTTGCCGCACAATTCCTGTTTCGACCATTACCGGGTTGTGAGGCTCGACGAAGTCTCGTCCACAAAGCTACGCTTTTTTCAAAAAGCCACGCTTTGGGTCAACAGATGATCAACCTATGATCACAAAGATAAATGATCAAACAAATGATCATATCACAAATGATTAAACACTGATCATCACACAGCAACACTCAGCATGCCACATTACCAAATTGGGATATATCGCTGATAAATTTCAACTACATAACCTCTGAGCTCGTACATCTCAGAGAAGGGTGTTAAGCTAAGAGAATAAATTCTCCGCCACCAATAGATATGTATTTGAAAGAAATCGGCTTTATATCTCAAAGTGTAATGTCAGACATGTAACCATACAAGTTTGTTCCGGGTTCGAACAGAACCGAAGGCGCTTCTCACGAAGCCCTTGCAAATCCGGATAATTTCCAATCACGTCCGGACTTCCCGTCACAAAAAGAGTGATATAAATCTCTATACTGGAGCAACTCAGTGCAGAGACATTCGACAGGTTGTCCTTTCATTTTCGAAAATATCCGGTCTTCAACACCGATCTTCAAATGCCATCCATATACGACGTATCACTATTCGGAATGGGTTATACGACCCAAAGGTCCTTTCCCGGCTAACCCGAATAGTGAGCGCAATTAAAAAGCATATGGATATTGGGATTTCAATTAAGTCACAACTTAACAATTCCAAACTTTCTTTCAAATGGTTTAAACCAATTACCATTTTAATCCTTTTAAACAAAAAGATTCATTTACAGATTTTTCCAAATCAATTCTCATTTCAATTTGATTAACTCGTTAAATCTTTAAATCAAAGATTTAACTTATAGCTTTCAAAACAATTTCATTTTGAATGGTTTAAATAAACCATCATTTTAAATCTGTTAAAAATAACAGATTCAATTCATAGCTTTCAAAAAAGAATTCATTCATAGCCTTTTAAAACATTTCAATTTCATTTTTAATTTGAAACCTTTCAACATAAATTGGAAGTTCACTTCTTATATGAAAGCTGTTATTATTTGAAAACAAATAGTTTTCGTTTAAGAAAAATCCAATTATATCTACACGAGTTAAAACCCTTTTATTTTATTCACATTCCAAAGTCAATACTTTTTAAAATGGTTTAACTCATATATAACAGGTATAAAATCTCTAATCCCTATTTTCAAATCATAGAGTTCAATTTCAAATCTTGAATTTAAGTTTAAATCAAATTATTTAAACTTCAAAACTTAATCAGGTTATTCGAAAATAAGTTTCATCTTTGAAATTCCATTTCAAAAGCTTTTCACATTTAAACCGAAATTTCTAATTTCAAAATCAATTGAAATTTAAAATTTCAATTTCAAAACATCAAATTTAAATTATCTGTGACTTAACCAATTTCCTCGTGAATCCATATTTGTGTGTGTAACAGTGTAGTCCAGGGGTTTCACACACAATAGTGCGACATAAATCAATCATCGCAGATCAAAATACAGAATTATAGTTGATAAACGATATAAACTATATCGCTTATCTTTTATTCACAGATCATAGATCACAGATATATAAATCACAGATAATAATTTACACCCATCCCCGATAAATAACTACGGTACAGATCACACAAAACAGAATATATCAGAAAGCATTACAGTTTAGAGATGTCAAATAATTCAACATTCAATAGAATCCCATCATTCACAAGTGAATTTATAAGTCAACTGATTAATTTAAATTAGATGTATCATTATTAATCTGGTTTGATTGTCATAATTTAATTACAAATTATTTGAAAATCTTTCTTTCAAATTTATTAGTTAACGCTTCATTATTAACTAATCATTCTTAAATCACTGAATCAATTAATCTTTAAATTATTAAATTAATCTTAATTAATTGCCATTATTAGTTAATTCTTTGATTTATTAACAAATAATTTATTCACATTTTAAATTATCATTTAATTAATTACATTCAGTAATTATTTATTTATTACTTCTCTAAGTAAATTTTATTTTCCAAATTGTCAAGTGATTATTAATTTAAACTTTAGTTAATACATTTAAACTTATAATTACAAATTATCAATTATCACTCTAATTATCCTAATGGTCAAAGAATTTAAATCTTTAATCTTTATTTACTTAAAGAAAACCCATTTTCCATTTATTAAATTTAAGTTTCACTTAAATATGGTTGGAGACATTTATTTCAAATTTTCTTTGAGCTTTCATTTAAAACTCCAAGTTCAAATGATCATTAATTTAACTTTAAATCTCTTTATAAACTAACTTTTAAAACTTTGAATTACAAATTAAAACAACCTTGCTATGAAAAGGATTTTTAAATCAAAACCCTTTAAATTCAAATATTTAACTTTATTTAAAGTATTTAAATTAAAAACCTTTCTTTTATTTCAAAAATCTGGATTTAAACACTTAAACTAAGCTCAGTTTTAACATTAATTTCAAATTTAAATCTAATAACTTAAAATGTTAAAAACTGGACACTGGTAAAATTTGAAACAAATGACTCGAGTTCCCCTTCAAACTGCTTCGAGAAAAATACAGATTTACCCGAGCCAAAACTGAGTTTACCCGAGCATGTACTCGAGTTAAACTGGGCGCTGTCCAAACTTAAGAAATACAGACCTACCTGAGATAGCACTTATTCTACTTCGAGGAAAATGCAAATCCACCCGAACCAGTCACGAGTCTACTCGAGAAAATCTCGAGTTCGCCTCTGCCATCAACAAAGAACACAGCCACCAGGAATATTTCGACTGTGCACGTGCACGCTTTCGTTCGCCGCCTCCGGTCAACCACGACCATCCCCACACATCGGCGATCAACATTATATCCTATTCCAGCCTTCAGATCGACACTCCATACTCGAAATCGAGATCGAGTTCTCACATCAAAACCTGGAAACATACTGTCCTTATCACCATAACCTGGCAACACCTCATCCAAGAAGCTCCGACCACCAGATCGTACGAAACTTCGGCCATCACCTCGTCGTCACCCCCTCTTCCACCTTCCAAAACCCTGTGTCGCTCGATCGCCTATCGGCGATGATCGAATAGAGAATCTCAACCCCACCAAAAACTAGGGCTACGTACTTGAACCCATCACCGTCGCCACGGCATCCACCTGCAACCCCAACCAACATTTTTCCTAGGGGCCCCGATCCCTCCTCTACCATTTCCAAGAACCCTGGCCTCCATCAACGTCGAGATCAACGGAAACGACCAAAACTATGAAATCCAGTCAATTCCTGATTCCTCACCAATCCTTGTTCTAAAATTTAAAACTTTTACTTTAAAAATCATGATTTAGTATACGAATTCAATGTATATGCCTGAATTCGTAAATTAACAAGTTTAAAATTTGAACTTATTTGGACCTTGGCTCTGTTCTTTGACTTCCAGAACCTTAACAAGTTATTTTAACTTGTATACATTTTTAAACCTTAATATACTAGGTAACAACCAACTTTTGTTTTGATCACCAATACAAAAAGTAAATGAATCAAAAGAATTGATTTTTTTGAATTAAAACTTGAGCTTGAAAAGCTGGCAGAGAGATGATGCAGGAGATAACTGGGCATATATATTCATTCATCATTCATGTATACGCAGAGAAACATACTTGTATACCAATGCACTTACCTCAAATACTTGCAAACAGAACTATGTTGAAATTTTTAGAAAGAAGAGTTACTCACTTGTTTTAAGAAATGGACAGAGCATACTTATTGAACCAGGCCTTAAAACTGTTAGTTGAAACTTCTCTTTTGATCTCTGATTGCAGTTGCATGCTTGATGTTTTCTTTTTCTTTTTCTTTTTTTTCATGGCTTTGCTATGATATTGGCCGGACTGAAGTGAGAAAGTTAATGTATAAGAAGATTACAGGCTGGTATAGTTAGTATAGTGTATTATAATAATTTGTATAATAGGCATGGTTGAAGTGTTCATGTATAAATGAGGTATGGCAGGTCTTTGCTTTGCTTATGGGCTGCTTTAATGGTAGGTGTACTTGTTTTCTTTTTGTTTTATTTTACTAATATTTTGTTTATTTACTTACTTCTTTGTTTATACATAGATACTTTGTTTTTGGTATGGAGGCTGATGCAAGATTTTCTTTGTACTGAGAAGGTGGCTGAGATACTTGTATTAAATGCTTTAAGACCTTTTTGTAAGCTTATACTATACATTTTTTTTTCTTTCCTATTGTTTACAGGTGATACGACTTGCATGGGTTGTTTGTTGGTTTCACATTTGAGCATATTTATATTTTATTTAAATTTTGTTTTGTTCACTTGTATTTTCCTATATATATGTTTACCTTATATTTAATTTAAAATTTCAAATTTTTTTGTTAACCATCAATTCTAATATTTAATATTATTATCAATTATTTACTTACAATTTAAACTCAAGTCAAATATATATCTATATTTATTATTTTCAAATTCACTCATATTTGAATCGGGGAAACTCGCTCCAATATTCTAATTAAATTAACAAATATTTATCCAAAAATTTATTTAATTACTCAATTTAATACAAAAATCCAATAAATTATTTATTTAAATAAATTTAAATTTCGGGATCGTTACAAACTTCCCTCCTTAAAAGAATTTCGTCCTCGAAATTCGCAGGCATGAAACAACAGAGATAAACAGATTCGATCTCCTATAACTCCTCAAACTCAAGATACGAATTCCGAATTCAAGTCGGAATATCTCAGAATACATACCAATTTGTCCCTCTTCGGACTTTGGTATTCACAAGAAATTACAATAGAATTTCAAATTTGGTTTTAAACGAAATCGTTTTATTGATTTAATTCAATTTATCCTTCATATTCTATTATTCAATTTAATTCAATTTAAAATTTCCAATTTCATATTCATTAAGGTTTAAATCAAAAAGCTGATAAGAAACGATGAAGATACGAAGTAATAATTTTCTACGACGATTCGTAGGGCCATCATCACACCGAAACTTCTTCTTGTAGCTGATACGAAGCAATCAAAAGAATTTGGAAACGAATCAAAGAAAATTGATAGAGAAAGATTGTTCCCACTGTTGCAGGGTATTGACCATTTATAGTCGTATTTCCCTGTCCCTTATCTCGTCCTCTTCTTGTACTCATACTCACCATCAGTGGATAGTAAGAGAATTTACTGAGACGTTTAAACGGATATCTTAAGGATTACTCATTCTAGAGTTTACTTCACTCTATCTCTAATGAGCTACTTAACGTGTTATACTCCTGAGCTAAAGTTCAACCTTAGCTCTGATACCAAATGTAACGTCCCAGATTTTCGCGCTCGAAAATCGACATCCATACTTTACATCGTACTTGAATGTCGTAGATTCGACCGTTCAAATCCGAGTCGTCGGAGCTTATAACACAGTTAAGTAAATATCACAGCGGAATAAAAAGAATATAGATATACAACATCTGATACAATATCCAGATACAATGATGATACAATGAATATCTATATACATCAGAGATATGATACAATAAATAGCAGCGGAAAGAAAAATAGATAACATCAGCAGGGGATAATCTTCATCTCCAAAGCACGATCCAGAATTAGCTCGAATTCCCAATACGAGGCACAAAGATAAGCAAGTGCAGTTTGATCCAAAGACTGAACTAACTCCAGAAAATCTACTAAACCTGAATATCTGAAAACCCCAACTCTAGACTGCTCGTGTAGGAAATTATGAGCACCCAGAGTTTAGGAAAGGAACAATAAACTCCGGATCAGTCATGGGACTGGTGTGAGCAACAAAAACAGTTTATCTTTAAAACAAATAGCAGAGAATTTTAAACATTGAAACCCGCAATGCTTTTTGGAAAATGAAACTACCATAAGACCTCCCACCACACACACAATGCAAACGCAGAATTGGAGGAGATTTCTCCTTATGATAGTCAAAGATGTTTACTACGCAAAAATCAAATCATTTGATATTATTACTAGTGCATAGTGCAGAAAACAATTTCGAAAGTAGAATATAAATCTTAGCCAGCATAGACATTTCGCACTTATGCCTACTATAGCTACCATGTTCAATAGCAGGTTACCACCACATTCCATGGCAGGTAATACAACTAAAACCGTACAGGGCTCGTATTGTTTTGTTTGGATTTCCAACAAATGGTCAGGCTAAGGAACTTCCTATTCCACGAAAGAAACGCCTCAGGCGGAACGTTCCGAGAACCACACCGTTCTCTGCCAAACAAGGCCGGCAACCCCTTTTCCCAAGGGATAAAAGAAACCTCAGATATGCCACCCCCGGTCCTTTGGGACCTTTAACCGAGGCGCCTCGAATCCAACATCACACGTCATAAATAAAGTGTGTCCACATGAGTAAGTATCTGGGCTCCATACCATGATACTACCCTTTTCCAGAAGGAATGGTCATACCCTAGGGGAGCTACCCCTGAAAAGCTTGCCGCACAATTCCTGTTTCGACCATTACCGGGTTGTGAGGCTCGACGAAGTCTCGTCCACAAAGCTACGCTTTTTTCAAAAAGCCACGCTTTGGGTCAACAGATGATCAACCTATGATTACAAAGATAAATGATCAAACAAATGATCATATCACAAATGATCAAACACTGATCATCACACAGCAACACTCAGCATGCCACATTACCAAATTGGGATATATCGCTGATAAATTTCAACTACATAACCTCTGAGCTCGTACGTCTCAGAGAAGGGTGTTAAGCTAAGAGAATAAATTCTCCGCCACCAACAGATATGTATTTAAAAGAAATCGGCTTTATATCTCAAAGTGTAATGTCAGACATGTAACCATACAAGTCTGTTCCGGGTTCGAACAGAACCGAAGGCACTTCTCACGAAGCCCTTGCAAATCCGGATAATTTCCAATCACGTCCGGACTTCCCGTCACAAAAAGAGTGATATAAATCTCTATACCGGAGCAACTCAATGCAGAGACATTCGACAGGTTGTCCTTTCATTTTCGAAAATATCCGGTCTTCAACACCGATCTTCAAATGCCATCCATATACGACGTATCACTATTCGGAATGGGTTATACGACCCAAAGGTCCTTTCTCGGCTAACCCGAATAGTGAGCGCAATTAAAAAGCATATGGATATTGGGATTTCAATTAAGTCACAACTTAACAATTCCAAACTTTCTTTCAAATGGTTTAAACCAATTACCATTTTAATCCTTTTAAACAAAAAGATTCATTTACAGATTTTTCCAAATCAATTCTCATTTCAATTTGATTAACTCGTTAAATCTTTAAATCAAAGATTTAACTTATAGCTTTCAAAACAATTTCATTTTGAATGGTTTAAATAAACCATCATTTTAAATCTGTTAAAAATAACAGATTCAATTCATAGCTTTCAAAAAAGAATTCATTCATAGCCATTTAAAACATTTCAATTTCATTTTTAATTTGAAACCTTTCAACACAAATTGGAAGTTCACTTCTTATATGAAAGCTGTTATTATTTGAAAACAAATAGTTTTCGTTTAAGAAAAATCCAATTATATCTACACGAGTTAAAACCCTTTTATTTTATTCACATTCCAAAGTCAATACTTTTTAAAATGGTTTAACTCATATATAACAGGTATAAAATCTCTAATCCCTATTTTCAAATCATAGAGTTCAATTTCAAATCTTGAATTTAAGTTTAAATCAAATTATTTAAACTTCAAAACTTAATCAGGTTATTCGAAAATAAGTTTCATCTTTGAAATTCCATTTCAAAAGCTTTTCACATTTAAACCGAAATTTCTAATTTCAAAATCAATTGAAATTTAAAATTTCAATTTCAAAACATCAAATTTAAATTATCTGTGACTTAACCAATTTCCTCGTGAATCCATATTTGTGTGTGTAACAGTGTAGTCCAGGGGTTTCACACACAATAGTGCGACATAAATCAATCATCGCAGATCAAAATACAGAATTATAGTTGATAAACGATATAAACTATATCGCTTATCTTTTATTCACAGATCATAGATCACAGATATATAAATCACAGATAATAATTTACACCCATCCCCGATAAATAACTACGGTACAGATCACACAAAACAGAATATATCAGAAAGCATTATAGTTTAGAGATGTCAAATAATTCAACATTCAATAGAATCCCATCATTCACAAGTGAATTTATAAGTCAACTGATTAATTTAAATTAGATGTATCATTATTAATCTGGTTTGATTGTCATAATTTAATTACAAATTATTTGAAAATCTTTCTTTCAAATTTATTAGTTAACCCTTTATTATTAACTAATCATTCTTAAATCACTGAATCAATTAATCTTTAAATTATTAAATTAATCTTAATTAATTGCCATTATTAGTTAATTCTTTGATTTATTAACAAATAATTTATTCACATTTTAAATTATCATTTAATTAATTACATTCAGTAATTATTTATTTATTACTTCTCTAAGTAAATTTTATTTTCCAAATTGTCAAGTGATTATTAATTTAAACTTTAGTTAATACATTTAAACTTATAATTACAAATTATCAATTATCACTCTAATTATCCTAATGGTCAAAGAATTTAAATCTTTAATCTTTATTTACTTAAAGAAAACCCATTTTCCATTTATTAAATTTAAGTTTCACTTAAATATGGTTGGAGACATTTATTTCAAATTTTCTTTGAGCTTTCATTTAAAACTCCAAGTTTAAATGATCATTAATTTAACTTTAAATCTCTTTATAAACTAACTTTTAAAACTTTGAATTACAAATTAAAACAACCTTGCTATGAAAAGGATTTTTAAATCAAAACCCTTTAAATTCAAATATTTAACTTTATTTAAAGTATTTAAATTAAAAACCTTTCTTTTATTTCAAAAATCTGGATTTAAACACTTAAACTAAGCTCAGTTTTAACATTAATTTCAAATTTAAATCTAATAACTTAAAATGTTAAAAACTGGACACTGGTAAAATTCGAAACAAATGACTCGAGTTCCCCTTCAAACTGCTTCGAGAAAAATACAGATTTACCCGAGCCAAAACTGAGTTTACCCGAGCATGTACTCGAGTTAAACTGGGCGCTGTCCAAACTTAAGAAATACAGACCTACCTGAGATAGCACTTATTCTACTTCGAGGAAAATGCAAATCCACCCGAACCAGTCACGAGTCTACTCGAGAAAATCTCGAGTTCGCCTCTGCCATCAACAAAGAACACAGCCACTAGGAATATTTCGACTGTGCACGTGCACGCTTTCGTTCGCCGCCTCCGGTCAACCACGACCATCCCCACACATCGGCGATCAACATTATATCCTATTCCAGCCTTCAGATCGACACTCCATACTCGAAATCGAGATCGAGTTCTCACATCAAAACCTGGAAACATACCGTCCTTATCACCATAACCTGGCAACACCTCATCCAAGAAGCTCCGACCACCAGATCGTACGAAACTTCGGCCATCACCTCGTCGTCACCCCCTCTTCCACCTTCCAAAACCCTGTGTTGCTCGATCGCCTATCGGCGATGATCGAATAGAGAATCTCAACCCCACCAAAAACTAGGGCTACGTACTTGAACCCATCACCGTCGCCACGGCATCCACCTGCAACCCCAACCAACATTTTTCCTAGGGGCCCCGATCCCTCCTCTACCATTTCCAAGAACCCTGGCCTCCATCAACGTCGAGATCAACGGAAACGACCAAAACTATGAAATCCAGTCAATTCCTGATTCCTCACCAATCCTTATTCTAAAATTTAAAACTTTTACTTTAAAAATCATGATTTAGTATACGAATTCAATGTATATGCCTGAATTCGTAAATTAACAAGTTTAAAATTTGAACTTATTTGGACCTTGGCTCTGTTCTTTGACTTCCAGAACATTAACAAGTTATTTTAACGTGTATACATTTTTAAACCTTAATATACTAGGTAACAACCAACTTTTGTTTTGATCACCAATACAAAAAGTAAATGAATCAAAAGAATTGATTTTTTTGAATTAAAACTTGAGCTTGAAAAGCTGGCAGAGAGATGATGCAGGAGATAACTGGGCATATATATTCATTCATCATTCATGTATACGCAGAGAAACATACTTGTATACCAATGCACTTACCTCAAATACTTGCAAACAGAACTATGTTGAAATTTTTAGAAAGAAGAGTTACTCACTTGTTTTAAGAAATGGACAGAGCATACTTATTGAACCAGGCCTTAAAACTGTTAGTTGAAACTTCTCTTTTGATCCCTGATTGCAGTTGCATGCTTGATGTTTTTTTTTCTTTTTCTTTTTTTTTCATGGCTTTGCTATGATATTGGCCGGACTGAAGTGAAAAAGTTAATGTATAAGAAGATTACAGGCTGGTATAGTTAGTATAGTGTATTATAATAATTTGTATAATAGGCATGGTTGAAGTGTTCATGTATAAATGAGGTATGGCAGGTCTTTGCTTTGCTTATGGGCTGCTTTAATGGCAGGTGTACTTGTTTTCTTTTTGTTTTATTTTACTAATATTTTGTTTATTTACTTACTTCTTTGTTTATACATAGATACTTTGTTTTTGGTATGGAGGCTGATGCAAGATTTTCTTTGTACTGAGAAGGTGGCTGAGATACTTGTATTAAATGCTTTAAGACCTTTTTGTAAGCTTATACTATACATTTTTTTTCTTTCCTATTGTTTACAGGTGATACGACTTGCATGGGTTGTTTGTTGGTTTCACATTTGAGCATATTTATATTTTATTTAAATTTTGTTTTGTTCACTTGTATTTTACTATATATATGTTTACCTTATATTTAATTTAAAATTTCAAATTTTTTTGTTAACCATCAATTCTAATATTTAATATTATTATCAATTATTTACTTACAATTTAAACTCAAGTCAAATATATATCTATATTTATTATTTTCAAATTCACTCATATTTGAATCGGGGAAACTCGCTCCAATATTCTAATTAAATTAACAAATATTTATCCAAAAATTTATTTAATTACTCAATTTAATACAAAAATCCAATAAATTATTTATTTAAATAAATTTAAATTTCGGGATCGTTACACTAACTACAAGTAGGATCTTGAAATAATTTTATGCATAAGCCTAATAACTGTCACAAGAACAAATAAATGCTAATAGCCTTACTTAGGCAGATTAATATTTATATATAGTCAGATAACAAGTTTAGGTATTATAATTTGCTAAAAATATACCTCTGGTAGTAGAATAAGATTTAAATAGGAAATAAGTGGCTTGTCAATAGCTTGTATGATATTTTGTTTTCAATTTGATTTAAATTGACTCTGATATATATATAAAAATATATATGTAAATATTAATAAAGGAGCAATTGTATATCATCAAATATATAATTGGTTTATTCTTTGTACACTGATATGATTATATTAGTAATTCCAGGGTCTTGGGAAAAATATTTGGAAACTATATAAAAATTTAAATATAAAAGTATTTGGGGTTTAGTGGTGAGTCCCTCTTGAATAAAAAAAAATCTAAGTGATTTTAAAGATGAGGGTCACCACAATAATGGATTGGAAACTAATGTGTAGAAGAAACAGTATACTGACAAAAAAATTTTCCAAAGTCAAAAGAACAATCGGGTTGCAAAAATAAACTATTTTTTATCCTTTGATAATTTATTTAATAGAACGAAGATAAACCTATTCGATAGTAGAAGGAGAGAGGAAAAAGATCTGTTGATTGGACTCTGTATTTCCGGGGTATATTTTTTTTCCATACATAATACATACTCTGTTCTGAACCGTATTGCACTATGTATAATTTGATAATACAAGAAATACCTATTGTTTCTGGTTCAAGTAGAAATTGAAGCCAATGGAAGAATTACTAGGATATTTAGAAAATGGTAGATCTAGGCGACAATATTTCATATATCTGTTACTCTTTCAGAAGTATATTTATGCACTTGCTCATGATCATGGTGTAAATGGTTTGATTTTTTATGAACCCGTAAAAGTCTTTGGTTATGATAATAAATCTAGTTTATCACTTGTATAACGTTTAATTATTCGAATCTATCAAAAGAATTCTTTGATTTCTTCGGTTAATTATTCTAACCAAAATTTATTTATTGGTCACACTCACAACATTTATTTTTTCTTTTTTTTACTGTGTCAGCAACAATATCATTTCTTTCGATGAAGAGGGCGTCACCCTTCTTTAATTTTTACATCTATGATCCGAACTGTATTATTTATAATAATAGGAACTGAACATTATGGCAAGAAAATGTTTGATTTAGAGGGAGACGAAATGATAGAAATTGGAACAGAAATATCATTAGATTCGTCGGTCCTTCAAAAAAGAAATAAGCAAGGTTCCGTCGTTGAGTGAAAAATGGGAAATTCATGGAAAATTGCAATCCTTACCCGTAATAGTGGATCTATACATCTTCATCAACGTTGTTTTTTGACCAGAAGACCTAGAGCTAACTATCGAGACTTTGGACTATCCAGAAACGTACTTCGAGAGATAGTTCATGCATGTTTGTTACCCGGTACAACAAGATCCAGTTGGTAAGGATAAAAATCTCGTTTCTGGTTTGTACGGATCTATATGATCATAGATCATAGAAGGGCCCTATTACCATTTTGTATAAAAATATTATTCTATTTGTATAGATATGGTAAAGGGCATATCCAATCTTTCTTGACCCGTTAGTTCCTAGTTCTTTAGCGCGGAGTAGAGCAGTTTGGTAGCTCGCAATGCTCATAACCTTGAGGTCACAGGTTCAAATCCTGTCTCTGCAACATTTTTTTGTTAGAAAAAACAAAAAGTTTTATTTTTAGGTCTTGTGTTATTCTGTTAACTATTAATTAATTACTATTTTTATTTTTGGATGATAGGGAAACAAGAACAAAAGGAAAGATAAAACTACTAGAAAAATAAAATAAATAGAAGTGTTATAGTGACTATTGTAATATCATTATAGTAAGTATCATAATAGAATCATAATAAACTATACTGAATTTTTACTGAATTTTTCCTTTTTTTATTATTCTAATTATAGTACATTACTTCATCATGGGCGGAAAGCGGGAATCGAACACGCGTCTTCTCCTTGGCAAAGAATTTTTTTACCATTCGACCATATCCACATTTTTGCATTTCTGAAACGTATGCATATGTCCACACATATATGACATATATGATATATATTTTATGCGTCTGGATCATATTTGCGAAGGGCAATAGATAAATACTAGTAAAGTAAGATTCCAATTAAGATGAAATTCTTATTGTCTCCAAATAGCTAATTAATAACTAATAACAAATTTAATAGATTTTTTTTTACTCAGATTGAATTTACACGTGTCTCACAATCCAAAATTTCGAGAAAGAATGGCATTTTGGATTCGAGAAAATGCCAAAGAAGTTCAAGGGATGAGAGAATTAAGGATAGCTACTAAAAAGACTGATCCAATCCATAATGATGTATCGGAAAATACAATATTTTTGTTACTTGACCAACCATCAGAAGAAGCAAATACAATGGGTACACTAATAAGTAAGATTGATGAAGTCACAATTAATGCAAAAACAGCTAATTGGAAAGCAACAGTCATATTTTTAATACTCCAAGTTACCAACAAATAAACTATACCATTTGATCCCCGCTTCGTTAAAATTGGAATGAAATGCATCGTGGAGGGATTTTACCATAAATTAATCAATTGATTTTTTAGAACTTATTACCACTTTATTTTATTCAGACATGGAGTCGAAGGGAGTTTCATAATTACTTCAAAAACGTATATAATATACTATATCATGTATATATATTATATATATAGTATATTAGGTAGATATATCGAAACATAGATTCAATCTGGGAGGTTTCTACATACAGGTAGTTAGTGTATCATCTCACATGGTCACGTTTTATTCGTAGGAATAAAATGGAGATTGCCTCTGGGAGAGGTGGTTGAGAGCTTGATAGCTCCAGTCTTGAAAACCGGTATAGTTTTGATACTATCGAGGGTTCGAATCTCTCTCTCTCCTTTTCTTTATTTTGGAATTAAATTTTCTATTTATTCGTTTGGATTCACTTGTTATCTTTCATAAAATAAAGAATACTAGCTCGGCTAGGTGGGATAACCGAGCCAGAACAGAAAAAACAATAGATATAATGTAAAAAATCTTAACTAAGTGGGGTCATAAAAAGAACAGGTTATAAATCATGATCGATTCCGTTTTCAAATCCTGCTTCAGCTGCACGGGCCCTTCCCGCATGCCATAATGACCCACAAATAGAAAAAATCCTAGAACAAAATGAGAGGTAGCTAACCAACTTCTAGGAGAGACATAATTAACTGCATTTATCTCGGTAGCTACACCACCTACAGAATTTAAAGAACCTAATGGAGCATGAGTCATATATTCTGCCGAACGTCGTTCTTGCCAAGGTTGTATATATATTTTTAGCCTACTCAAGTCCAAACCATTGGGACCCCATAGAGGTTCTAACCAGGGAGCACGGAGATTCCAAAAATGCATAGTTTCTCCTCCAAAAATAACCTCTCCCATAGGGGAAAACATTAGATATTTACCTAAAGCAGTGGGTCCTTGGGTAGATCCAACGTTGGCCCCAAGACGTTGGTCTTTAACTAGAAAAGTAAATGCTTGAGCTTGAGAAGCTTCTGGTCCGGTGGGCCAGTAAAACTCACTATGATAAGCGGTATTATTGAACCAAATGAAACAACAAGCGATGAAACCAAAGGCAGATAAAGCAGCTAAATTATAAGACAAGTAAGCCTCTCTAGACCATACAAGTGCAAGGCAAGGCCACGCAAAGATTTGGTTAAGATATGCCAAATTCCACCAAGTATACAAATGGAACCTAACCATACATGTCCTCCAATTATATCTTCTAAATCGTCCACACTAACAATCCATCCTTCTCCTCCAAAAAGGGATTTTATTAAATAACCAAATATAACACTTGGGCTAAGAGTCAAATTGGTAATTTTTCTTACATCCCTCCCGGTGCCTAGGTATCATTTACGCCTCCAAAATAAAGAGCCTTGAATACTAAAAGAAAAGCACCTATACCTAATAAAATTAAGTGAATACCCAAAATTGTCGTCATTTTATTTCTATCTTTCCATACATAACCAAAGAATGGAAAGGATCCTCAAGAGTCTCGGGTCTAAGAATTGCGTGATAAATACCTCCAAAGCCCAAGAATGCAGAGGAAATTAAGTGAAGTAATCCAGATACAAAGTATGGAAAGGTGTCTATAACTTCTCCCCCCGGACCTATCCCCCGACCTTGAGTAGCTAAGTGCGGAAGCAAAATCAATCCTTGTTCATACATGGGTTTCTCTGGTACGAAATGAGCCACTTCAAATACGTTCATTGCTCCGGCCCAAGATACGATTAATCCGGGATAGGCTACTTGATCCCTAAGTAGTTAACCAGATAAATTGATAAGTCTGGCATTCCCGGCCCACCAAGTGAAATCGATGGTTTCTTCGTTACGACCAGCTAAAGTTCCATTAAAGAGCATTTCCATGGGGTAGAACCTCCTCAGGGAATATAAAGTTTTCATGAGGCTGATCCTGAGCTGCCATCCAAGCACGAATACCTTCATTTAATAAAATATTTTTGGTGTAGAAAGTCTCAAATTCTAGATCCTCCGCTGCCATCCATGAACTTACAAAAGTTGTATCTATGAACCAACCTCCTAAAGCGAAATAAGCACAAGGAAAGAGCAATAGGCTGGACCAGCCTACAAAAACAAAACGGTCCCTCTATAACCAGTCATCCATAATATCAAATAAATAATTTTCTTCTTTGGTAATTTTACCAAGAGCTATAGTCATAGTGATCCTCCTATTCAACTACTTTAACCATTTCTGAACACGTCATCTCATTTTCAGGGCATGCGATAGTTCAATTATGTATGGACGATTCGCTGTTCCATGCCCTTTAGAATACAATGGGTTTTAAAAAAGAAAAAATGAATTATTTTTTATTTTCTATTGGTTGATAAACCGACCTAGGTAAATCCGTGAGTGCAATTCGACTAGTCTTTACTATATAACCATTTGAATCCTACACTGTCCTGTAACTCAGATTCTAGAGTATATCTATTAACGAGTCCAACAAAAAAAGGAAAATTTCTTTTTTCCTTGCCCCTCAATTAAATATTAAATGAAATAATGATAAACTGGAACTGAAGGCCCCTTTCTCGCGTTCGTTCTCTATTTGCATTGCTGAAGCAAAACAACAAAACATTATGGGAATCAGATTTTGAAATTAAGGAAAGATATTGAAAAATGAATTTTTCAATATTATATATATAAACTATATGTATCGGCAAACAATATATTATATGTATCGAAAAAGAATAGCGATTTATTCCTATAGAGCGTACATTAATAAGAAAATCAAATCATAAATATCGACAAATTCTTGTCTTTTGTGATCACAAATTCTTGTCTTTTATGATCTAAGAAACTAAAAAAGGAAATAAAAAACCCGCTTTCTACAATTTAATACATATCGAATTAAATATCAGAATAGCCAATATAGTCATGATTCAATGGGTCAGGTCCACTTACTTTTTTTAGTTACCATTTTTATGGTAGGTTCGGTGGGAACAATAGGGAAGTAGGAATATTTTGGTTTGTGATTAATAAATAGGGGTTGGATATCTAGAATATTTATGTTATGTTTCCTGGAATATTTTAATAAATAATAATAAGATATAAAGAGGACTATTATGTCACTACTATGTCACTACAGGCTAGAAGCCCCCACCCACTAAGTTCAATTAGCCAATATAATAATAATTAAATGTTCAACTTTTAATTATTAATTAGAACTCAAAATAAAATAATAAGAACTCATTATATTATAAATAATACAATAGTGTTTGCCTTTTTTTATTATCAAAAATATATGTATTCTTCGAAGAAAAACGAAGACAAAGACTCGAGTTTCATGAAAAAACCCCTTTATCGGATTTGAACCGATGACTTACGCCTTACCATGGCATTACTCTACCACTGACTTAAAAGGGCCTGCTCAATTCATGACTTAGCCATTTTCCATTATGAGTCTACTGCATATATATATATATATATATATATATATATATATATATATATATATATATATGCAGTAGACTCATAATTGAAATAATGGAAAAATAAATTCTATTTACCTGGAAAAGGGGTAAATTTTTTATCGTTTTTGAATTTTCTGACTTAATGTTAGATAGTGATGGGCATATTTTATATGAACAAGAAACAAAGCAATGAGTTAAAATTGAAGAAAAAAATGTTCAATTCAAATTCAAATCCAATGGAATCAGAATATAAAAAGACTATTCGAATCTAGCCATACCATTAGATTATATTGACAATTCCAAAACTATTCATAATATCATTATAGTATGATGACGGTCAGGCGAACATGCCCCCATCGTCTAGCGGTAAAGGACATCTCTCTTTCAAGGAGGCAGCGGGGATCCGACTTCCCTTTGGGGTAGGGTACTACGAAAGGAAGTTGATCATGGATTATCAATAAGCATATAAAGAATTCTTCCTGGGTCGAAGCCCGAGTGGTTAATGGGGACAGACTGTGAATTGTTGACGACTGTCTACGCTAGTTCAAATCCAGCTCGACCCAAAAATTCACCGCCCCATTAGTAAGAAATAATTAATTTATCCTATAGAAAAGAAAGGATAATGCCTACTTCATAGAGAAATAAAGAAAAAAATTTCCCTATCTTTTTTTTTACATCTCATTGAAAGATTGAATATTTTTATTTAACAATAAAATCAAAAATCACTAGTTACTAATAATCCATCTCACTCTAACTAAAGCCCGTGTTTATTTGGATATAATATCAATATAACATTCGCATATATGTTACGTTCCAATATGACGAGTAGAATATTCTTATGAAATCCTAAGTATATGTATACTATACACCTCGCCGGGATTGTAGTTCAATTAGTCAGAGCACCACCCTGTTAAGGTGGAAGCTGCGGGTTCGAGCCCCGTCAATCCCGAAGTAGAATCTCATGAATTGAGAAATTCCTTCCTCTATTTTTGCGAAAGGGAAAACGAAGAACAAAATGGAATAAAACAAATTCACACCGTGGAGATTATTTCTTTTGTTTCGCATGTCTGATCAGATAAATATGGGAAGTTCCATTTCTTCCCCAGTACTAACTGATAAGGAAAAATATATATTAATTTAGTACAATTGGTGCTATATTCAGTATTTAAAGTTTAAGAAATACCAATTTTTTTTCAATCATTCTGCTCTTGATCAATGAAATGGAATAGAATGCTCAGATTTTTGGGGGGGTACAGACACAAAATAGCTTTGTTTATTATATTTTGTTTATTATATGATATACAATGAACTTAATCTTCATAGAATTTAATTCTCCGGCAAAGTACTTTTTAGGTTAAAGCACATCTTTTCTAAATCTAAATTTTTTTAGCCTCAATTATGACTACTGATTTGAAACAATCTATTTCATTCTCATTCCAATTTATATTGAATTTTTGATGTATACATTCCAACTCCTATCCAACAAAACAAAGAGTATACTAATAAAATAACATAAAAAAAGACCAACAAAACCAAGTAGGGCTCCTATCTTTTCTTATTCTTAGTAAAGGTAAAACTTGAATAGTCGATTTTTTAGACTTCACCTTACCTTTTTTACATCTCATTTATACTTATGTGGAAATTAGGAAGGCATCCCTATCATACTTTCATATTGTAAAGCGGGTCCCTATCAAAGTTTCATTGTAAATTCGGTCCCTATTTCTAGAAACAACGAAAAATTATTGCTGAAATGTCAGCAACTTTTATAAATAAGTGTTGATATTTCAGCAACTTTTCCTGTCAAAGTTTCATTGTAAATCCGGTCCCTAATTTTTCTAGAAACAAAGAAAAATTATTGCTGAAATGTCAGCGACTTTTATAAATAAGTGCTGATATTTCAGCAACTTTCATACACTGTGTTCACAGTGTACATAAATGTTGTTGAAATGTCAGTAACTTTTATAAATAAGTGTTGATATTTCAGCAACTTTCATACACTATGTTCACAGTGTGCAGAAAAGTTGCGGAAATGTCAGCAACTTTTATGAAAAGTTGCATCATGCTCTGCAATAATCGTGAATAAAAAATAGGAACCTAATTTGCACTGAAATTTAGTGAAGGACTTTTCGTGTATTTTGAACCTTAATAAGGACCTATGCCAAAAGTACCCTATACTTATACTGTTCGTCTCTCTGTATGTCCTAGAGAATACCGGTTATATAATACCTTATAATTCTATATACAAAATCCTATGTACATGTATAAGTAGAAGAATTGTATATGAACTGATAGTAATGGCCATTGGTGTTCCAAAAGTACCTTTTCGGAGTACTGGAGAGGAAGATGCAGTTTAGGTTGACGTATAGGGCGACTTGACAAACATATTGGGTCATATGGAATTTCCCCATTTTATCCCCCGATCGAGATATCCTCTCTGTTTCGCCCAAGAAATATTGTATTGATTGAAGAATCAATCATGCGTAGCGTGAAGTTAAATTAGATTAATTTAGATTGAGGAGCGATATTCTTAAATAGAAGAATTTATGGTTAACTTGGACTAAAAAAATGGAGTATCCAAGCTCCGCTCATAAAATACCAAATGGGTAATAGTAATACATGTAGAATTACCGCTTATAGCTAGGCATAGAAGATTCTTCTATTTTACTTATTTAATTACAGAAGCATCCCTAAACTGCCATGTCAACCATTATAATAAATACATCGAATAGTTTTTAGGAGACATGAAACGAATTGAAAAAAACACTTGTTGTAAAAAGAAGCGGTACTGAGATCATTTGTCCTATATGTACAACTAGAATTCAGATAGATCTTTACCCGGAGTAGAACATGAACTTAAAAGAATTCAAAGGGCCCATTCAGGAACAAGAAAATGACAACGTGATTTAAATCTCGACGAAACAATACTTCAATGAGAGGTTAATTAAATAAGTTCGGTAAATTCTTATTTTTTTAGGGAAGGGGTAACTTTCTTTTTTTAATGGAAAAAAACCCCTTCATTAGAAAAAAATATATCTTAAAAAAGAGATAGGATTGGAATCTACACATTGATTCTTTATTTTCGTAATTTTTTTGAACCGTATGCATCCAAAGATGCATGTACGGTTCAAAAGGGATATAATTTTTTCCTAATCAACCTATTTTATCAAGAAAGATTACTTTTTTTAGGACAAGAAGTTGATAGCGAGATCTCAAATCAACTTGTTGGTCTCATGGTATATCTCAATATAGAAGATGATACTAAGGATCTTTATTTGTTTATAAATTCCCCTAGTGGATGGGTAATACCAGGAATCGTTATTTATGATACCATGCAATTTGTTTCGCACGATGTACATACAATATGCATGGGATTTGCCGCTTCAATGGGATCCTTCTATTTTGGTCGGAGGTGAAATTACCAAACGTCTAGCATTCCCCCATGCTTGGCGCCAATGAGTTTTTATTGAAAAAAAAAAGAAGAAGAAGATTATGCCTTCGCCATATTGAATGCGAATAATAGGTAATAATAGCATGGCACTTCGAGTTCGATATGAATAAACTATTTTTTTTCTAACATGATTTTTTCTATCGAGATAGTAGTATGAAAAAAATGTTATTTCCGACTTGATCTTCTATGTCGGGAGTGCATTTCAGCGTCACAAACCATTTTCTTCCACACCAGAAGCCTTTTCCAGATATTTCTCTTACGAAGAAAAGAGTATGAAAAAAAAAGGAAACTTTAGGATTGCTAAATCACGGATGAGATAAATATAGAAAGCAATAGAACCATCATAGTATTTATTTTTTACATTACAATGTGAATGAAAGAAAGGGTGGTAAATGGATCATTCAACAATCTAGATTGGATGGATTCGTTTTTTCTTCTTCGATAAAATAGAAGAGGGAAAAGGAAATTCCATTGTAGAGCCGTATGTAATGCACAAAAGGTGCCTTTATGGTCCGTCATTCAATTATATTTTTTTCTTATTTTTTTAGTCCTTACTTTAATCCAATTCTTCAAGATAGAAGAACCGTTCATGCATGATGTTAGAACAATATTATCAGGGTTATGATTCACCAACCTGCTAGTTCTTTTTATGAGGCACAAGCAGGGGAATTTATCTTGGAAGCGGAAGAACTACTCAGACTTTGCGAAACCCTCACAAAGGTTTATATACAAAGAAGAGGTAACCCTTTATGGGTTATATCCGAAGACATGTAGAGAGATGTTTTTATGTCAGCAACAGAAGCCCGAGCTCATGGCATTTTTGATCTTGTACTGGTCGAAAATGAAACTATTGGGGATTTCACCGAAATATATGGTTCCCCTCCATGATTCTATTTTTCCATGCTTTGATATTGAATGTAAATAATTCATAATCATCAATAAATCAGGTTAAGATCGATCTAAACCAACTTATTTTATTATATGTATGTATGATATGCCGACAATTAAACAACTTATTAGAAACACAACACAACCAATATGAAATATCACCAAATCCCCTGCACTTAAGGGGTGCCCTCAATGATGAGGAACATGTACTCGGGTGTATGTGCGACTCGTTTAGATCATGAGTTCAAACAAAATAAATACAACAATTTTTCAAGTACCAATCACCAGTACAAGGAATAAAGATAGATAAGATGGAAAAACTTACTATCTATAAAGCTAAAGATTCATCATCTACCTATATTTTTGTGTGTTAAATTTATGGTTTCCATTGGTGCAAATCCAATCAACTCAGTTTGAGATGAGAAGTAATTCCCCATTGGTAGCAAATAGTTATCTATTAAGCGGAGGAAAGGTTACTATAAAGAAGCAAAAAGATTATGTTCCTATTCTTAAAAGAACAGACTAACAAGGTCAGCTACCAAGCAAACTTTTATAATTAAATATCAACACTGTATGGTTAACCATTTTGTGAAAAGAACTATTACTAATTGGTAGAGCTAAACTAAGGAGTGTAAACTATACAAGTTCACAATAACATTTCGTTAAATGAAAGAAAAGGCTCCGGTGTATAGAGAGGACCTCACCGTTTACGAAGTAACCATAGAAACGATGGAACCCGCTATTTTTTTCCGCTAGAATTTATTCTTTCCGAGTAAAATACCTGGAAAGAAAAAAAAATCATGGTTGGGAAGGTCATAGTAGCAAAACCATTGGAATTTGTATTTTATATATATTAGAATAATCCGTTTTGGTATTAATTAACGAGAGGGGGGATAAGAGGATGACTGAAAGAAAAGAAATCAATTAGTTATTCATTAAAGTTTAATTTTATTCAATGACCAGAGTTAGACGAGGATATATAGCTCTGAGACGTCGAACAAAAATTCGTTTATTTACATCAACCTTTATAAGGGCCCACTTAAGACTTACCCGAACTGCTACTCAACAAAAAATGAGAGCTTTGGTTTCCTCTCATCGAGATAGGGGCAGACAAAAGAGGGACTTATGTCGTTTGTGGATTACTCGAATAAATGCAGCAGCTTGTGAGAATATGGTATTATATATTTATAGTAAATTCATACATAATCTGTATAAGAAGCAAGTGCTTCTTAATCGTAAAATACTTGCGCAAATAGCTATATCAAATAAGAATTGTCTTTACATGATTTCCAATAAGATTAGAAAATAAAAGAGATTAAAAAGTCATATATCATATATTTATAAATAGCGAAAATAGAATAGAATTCCCCAGAGAATGGACTCCGGGTAGATAGAATAAAAATGACTTTAAGAAATTAAAAATAAATTACGATAAGTAGTGGGAATGAAAGAACATCTTTCAAAAAAAAAAGATTTCTTCTTTCCTTATTTGTTGTTTCTTATAACACAACAATCAATTCTGGATTCGAGGATTTTTGAGCAAAACATCAATCTGAGCTTGAGTTCCGCTTGGAGTTTTGAATCAATAGGAAGAGTATATCTATTTATTTTGGGTTCAAGGACTAGCTGTTCTAGGGATCGACTCAGCTTTCTCAAACTGTTTTTCATTATTAAGAAAAGGTAACAAAGATAAAATGTGACGACTCGGGTTTTGCCCGCTCGAAAATCAACATCCGTACTTCACATTGTACTAGAATGCCGCAGATTCGACCGTTCAAATCCGATTCGCCGGAGCTATAACAACATTAAGTAAACAACACAGCGGAAATAAAAGAATAATACATTGATATATAATATCTGATACAACAGAGTGATACAATGAATATCAATATACATCAGAGATATGATACAAGAAATAGCAGCGGAAAAGAAAAGATAACAACAGCAGCGGAACAATATCAATAGAAGTGATAACTCCAAAATGATCTTCAGACAAGAATGAATCCACAACTCCAAGATAAGCAACTCCGATGAATGAACTAGCTCCAGATAATCTACTAAACCTGAATATCTGAAAAGAAACCCAACTCTAGACTGCTCGTGTGGAAAATTATGAGCACCCAGAGTTTAGGAAAGGAACAATAAACTCCGGATCAGTCATGGGACTGGTGTGAGCAACAAAAACAGTTTATCTTTAAACAACAACAAAAGGATTTAAACATTGAAATCCGCAATGCTTTTGGAAAATGAAACTACCATAAGACCTCCCGCCACACACACAATGCAAACGCAGAATTGGAGGAGATTTCTTCTTATGATAGTCAAAGATGCTTACTACGCAAAATCAATTCGATATTATTATTAGTGCATAGTGCAGAAAACATTTCGAAAGTATAATATTAATCTTAGCCAGCATAGACATTTCGAACTATGCCTACTATAGCTACCATCTAAACAGTGGGGCGCCACCATAAGTAGATGGCAGGTTCTACAACTAAAACCGTACAAGTTCCGTATTGGGAAATGGATTTCCAACAAATGGTCAGGCTAAGGAACTTCCTATGCCACGAAGGAAACGCCTTTGGCGGGACGTCCCGAGAGACAAACTGCTCTCTGCTAACAAGGCCGGGTTACCCCTGTAACAGGTAACTCACGAATATGCCACCTCCCGGTCCTTTGGGACCTTTATCCGAGGTACCTCTAATCCAACATCACACGTCATAAATAAAGTGTGTCCACATGAGTAAGTATCTAGGCTCCATACCATGACACCACCCTTTTCCAGAAGGAAATGACATACCCTAAAGGGCGCGACCCTCATAACCTTGCCGCAACGATCCTGTTTCGACCATTTCCGGGTTGTGAGGCTCGACGAAGTCTCGTCCACAAAGCTACGCTTTTTCAAAAAGCCACGCTTCGGGTCAAACAAATGATCAACCTATGATCACAAAGATATAAGATCAAACAAATGATCATATCGCAAATGATCAAACACTGATCATTTCACAGCAGCACTCAGCATGCCACATTACCAAATTGGGATATATCGCTGATAAATTTCAACTACATAACCTCTGAGCTCGTACGTCTTAGAGAAGGGTGTTAAGCTAAGAGAATAAATTCTTCGCCACCAACAGAAATGTATTTGAAAGAAATCGGCTTTATATCTCAAAGTGTAATGTCAGACATGTATCCATATAAGTCTGTTCCGGGTTCGAACAGAACCGAAGGCACTTCTCACGAAGCCCTTGCAAATCCGGATAACTTTCAATCACGTCCGGACTTCCCGTCACTAAGGATGATAAAACCTCTATATCGGGGATCAGCCGATGCAGAGTAACTCGACGGTAATCCTTCCGTTTTCAAAAATATCCGGTCTTCAACACCGGTCTTCAAATGCTATCCATATACGACGTATCACATATTCGGAATGGGTTATACGACACAAAGGTCCTCTCCCGGCTAAACCGAATAGTGAGCGTAATATTTAAAATCATATGGATATGGGATTTCAATTAAGTCACAACTTATTACCCAAAATTTTTCATTTAAATGGTTAAACAAATTACCATTTTAAATCTTTAAACAAAAAGATTCAACCTTTACGGTTTAAACAGTTTCCACACTTTAATCTTTTAAACAAAAGATTCATTCACAGATTTTCCAAATTAATTTCCCTTTCAATTCGATTAACTCGTTAAATCTTTAAAACAAGATTTAACTTATGGCTTTCAAAACAATCCCATTTCAAATAGTTTAAACAAATCATCATTTTAAATCTGTTAAAGATAACAGATTCAAATCATAGCTTTTCAAAACAATTCATTCATAACTTGGAAAACCATTTTTCAATTCAATATTGAAATTCCTTTAATTAAACTGGAATTTCATTTCTTATCGGAAAGCTTTTATTATTTAAAAACAAACAGTTTCATTTCAGAAAATCTGATTCATTCATACGAGTGGAAATCCTTGGGTTAAATCCAAATTCTCAAAATTATACTTTTAAATGGTTTAGATTCAGATAAACACATCTATATCATCTTTAATCCCTAGTTTCAAATCATAGGATTCAATTTCCAACTTGAATTCAAATTTAAATCAAATTATTTAAATTTTCAAAACTCGATTAAGTTATCAAAATAACTTTTATCTTTGAAATTCCATTTCAATAGCTTTTCACTTTCAACCCGAATTTCCAATTCCAAAATCAATTGAAATTAAAATTTCAATTTCAAAAAAATCAAAATTTAATTATCTGTGACTTAACCGATTTCCACGTGAAATCCATATTTGTGTGTGTAAAAGTGTGGTCTAGGGGTTCAACACAATGAATCATCACATATCAAAATACAGAGATATAGTTGATAAGCGATATAACTATAACGCTCATCTTCATTCACAGATCACAGATATATATCACAGATGAGTAAATTACAGATCACAACATAAATCAGGGTATATCACAAAGCATCATATATCAAGGATATCAAACAACTCAATCATTCAATAGAATTCAAACATTCATAAGTAAGGTCAGTTAATTGTCTGATTAATTTAAATCAGATAAGTCATCAATCGTGGTTAATTACATAAATTAATTTTTCAAACCATTTGATTTATTATCCTTTAATCATTTATTAATTAAATTAATTAAGTAGTTTAATCTTTAAATTGAACAATTATTAACCATCCTGTATTAATAACATCAGTAATTAACACTCCTAAATAAATTAATTATCCCATAATTAATTATCTTCATTTATTAATCCCTTGATTAATTTCAAAGGTAATTTCCCATATTACTTTATCTACTCATCAACTTGTATTAATCACATCCGGTGATTATCCTCTAATTACTTCTCTAAGTAACTCTGCTCCATTAATTACACCGAGTAATTCCGCTCATCGGATTATTAAATGATTTATAAATTTGATTAAGTTAAATAGATTCATTCATTTGATCATATCATCCAATTTAGTTCCAATAGATAATAACCCTTCAATTACTTTTGTTAAATATTCATTTAACAGTTTCAATGAATTATCCAAATTAATTCATCTAATTATTATCAATATTTATCACATTTATAAATCAATTTAAAATCCTTAGTTAATTGATTTATTAACTAAACAATTACTTGTTTTCTCCCTTTAAAATTTCTTTTTAATTACAACTTAATATAAATAAGTCATTCTCTAATTAATTTATTAATTACTTCAATATCTAATTTATTTCTATAGTAGTTAATTCCTTAATAAATGACTTAATTAACATTTCCACATTTTAAATTCCAAATTCCTTTCTAAATTTAAGATTTAAAGTGATTAATGATTTAAACATTAATCTAGTGTAAATTCACTTTAAAATTTCTTTAAATAAATGTACCCAACATCTATCACTTACAAATGAAGTTTATATAAAGACAACCTTTAAAATTTAATTATTATGGAAAACAATTCTTTTAAAAATATATATTTTTACCTGCAAATACATTTCTTTCTTCCAAAACTTTTATTTAAAAGAATTTCTCAAATCCGTCAACATTTGTTTTAAAACAAATTTACTCTTTATTTAAACTATATATGTTTTAAACATTTAGAAATAAAATTAATTTAAAGTCTCAGTTTTGGATTCTAACATTTCTTGAATCCATCCACCATTTGATTTTTTTAACTACTATTAAAACTTGTTAAATTTTTGAACTAAGTTTAAACCTGGAAATCACTTTTATTTAAAACTGGAAACATTTCTCTGTCTCTAGACCAACCAGACTGCTACGAGATTTTTACGTCCCTGCTTCGAGTATAACTCGTGATTTACCCGAGTATTTCCCAAGAAAAATTCCCCGCAATCACTTAACAGCTCGATCTGAAACACATTAAACTACTTCGAGTTTCCTGACCCCTTGACTCGAGAAAATCATTCGCAAACTCGAGTGTACCCCGAGTATTCCAAACTGCTTCTTCCTAAAATCGACAGTCTCCACAATATACGTGCACGTGCACAGGCGAAATGTTCGCCTGCGACCATCGACTCCGATGCCAACATATCGTCTCCGATCACCCCTCACGATCTCGATCCCCTGAACCTCGAACAAATCCCTCTGTCGAAATCGAGATTACCTGTTACCAAAACAGGAATAGAACCCAAACCTGGAACATCGTCAAACTCCATTCTCCGATCACCAGAAACATCACCGCCACCGGCCACGCCTTCGCCTACTCCCCCTCTACTCATCCCCAAACACCGGTCGAACTCGATCCCCTGTGGCATTCGAACGAGACCAAAATGTAGATATGGCAAAAACTAGGTTTACAGACAGAATTCCATCGCCGTTGCCACCACGGCGAACTTCAGCGCCTTCCTTTATTTTTCCCTGCCTCTCCGTTCACTATTCCATCACCACAGTGAACCCCGAACGTTCTAGTCTACTCGATCACCAGAAATCGCCTATAACTTCAAAACTCATTCCACTCGAACTGCTCCTTCATTTCAATGTTAAAAATTATGATTTTACCTTTAAAAATCAAGTTTCTAGTTAATGATTTAGTTTACATGTCTGAATTTAGAAATTTAAAAGTTCGAATTTTATCAAACTTATGCTTTCCCTGTTCTATTTCGTTTTTCTAGAGCAAAACCCAACTTTGATTCAATTAAATAAAATTTCAACCTAAGGTTGTGATCAAACAGACATGTTTGGTTAAGATACTATATGTAAATAGTAAATAGATTGAGCAGGTTGATTTGTTTAAGCCTGAGTTTCAAGTTTTTATCACAGTAATATTTTCCAGAACTATACAACAGACAGGTATTAACATATATAAAGAATTTCACAAGTAGGTTCATAAAAACACATTTTTCTCAGACATAAGAACATAGTGATCTTGCTTAAATAGATTAAAAATTTAAGTTACTCACAATTGTTTCCAGGAAAGAACAGAGATGCATTTTTTTGTTGAACAGGCTTTTAAAATTTGTAAGCTGAAGCTTCCTTTTCCCTTGATCTCTGGTTTAGTTGAAGGTATTGTTGTTTTAATTTGAATTCTTGTTTAAGTTGAAGATGATAGTTGCTTCAGATGTGCTCAACTTTTAGTGAACGAATTGAAATGAAGATGATGAATATATGGGAGAGGTGTTTACTGGTTGATGACATTATTTTTGTACAGGATGAAAATATTTGTTTGTACAAACTTGTAGCAGTGATATTTTTCTTTGTGGAGGCTGAGATGATAATATGTTGGGTGCTCAAGATCCTAACATTAATTGCTGCGTACTTTATGTCTTCCATTGCAATACTTCGGCTGCAACCAAATATGAAGATGTTGATTTGGTGGCCAAACATTAATTAGCTTGTACCATTACCTTAATTTTATTTGCTTTGTACCATACCTCATTTATAAATTTTTCTTTTCTTTTCTTTAGTCTCGGCTGTACCAAAAATATGAGATATTGTTTATACTTGTTCAAGCCTATGCATGTATATATTTTGTTTATACTTAATGTATATGTTGGTTTCTTTTCTCAGCCTACACTTGTTAATATCCCATTCTTGTATGCACTTAGGTTTTTATTGGTTTATACTTGCATATGTATTTTGTTTCATTCTATTTTGCTTATAATATTCAAACTTAAACTATCAATATATAATTTACTTTTGTTATTTTAAACTTAACTATTCAATATCACATTTATTTACTATGATTTTTATTTATATTTCTAAACCACTTATTAACAATTTAAATTCAAATCGAATACATATTATATTGTTTCAAATTTACTCAGATATGTTCGAATACATATATATATTCGCATACATACACATGTATACAATAATTTAAATTTTAAAACAATTTGTACAAATATACTTAGATATCGGGGAAACTCGCATCACCTCATCGATTTATTTCACAATTTTCATTCAAAATTCAATGAATTATTAATTTAAATTAAATAAAAATCTGGGGTCGTTACATAAAATACGAGCTTGTTTTATAGCAATAGTAATTAATCGTTGTTGTTTCAATGTCAATCTATTCACCCGTCTAGATAATATTTTTCCTTGTTCACTAATAAATCGACTAGTTAAACTCTTGTTTCTATAATCAATTTGATCCCCCGTTTCAATTGGGGGAAAACGCCCATGAAAAGATCGCTTGGATTTGCGAAAAGATTGCTTGGATTTATCCATGGTTTATTCCTTATCTCTAAATTTTTATTGCTTTATTCATTTCAGATCCAACCAAAATGATTTTTCTTTTTTATTTGTATATTATATATTTATATACATATATATGTCAAGTTTTTCTTTTTCCTGTTCCTTTGGAAAATAATATAATACATATGTTCCATTCGATCTATTTCTTTATTTCCCTATGAATGGTATACTTGCGACAATAATGAAAAAAATTTCTCAGGTCTTATCGACTAGGTGTATTGTGTCGATTCTTTTGAGTAATATATCTAGACATGCTCGGCAATTTCTTATTGACACCATTTTGGGCACAACTAGTGTGCCGCCCTACCTCTATACTCACGCTAGCCAAGGACACTGCGAAGTAATGCCGTCGACTAGCGCGAAGAATAAGGCCGTTGAGGAGTGACCATCTGTGTAATTGCTTTGTGCGAGTACAGATATGTCAGATAGTATAACATGTATTTCATTTCAAGTGGAAATCCGACATATCAAATACAAACTCAAAGCTACCACATAGTGGCTATGAGGCCTTTTGAAACAAATATAGAAATAAGCATAACATAAATCAGTCATAGATGTTCACATCTCAAAGACGGAAACAGATATGAATATAACACATAAAAGTGTACATCAGAGTAGTGGTCAAACAAGATCCAACATATCACAGAAGAATAGATACAAGTGCTTGACAAAAGAATATGTATACATCATGGAGTCTCTATCTCTAATGTATAACAACAAAAACTACCAATCTAATGTAGTTAGGCAAAAGTCAGAGGGTGATCCCAAATGAGGAGTCAAGCAGAAGCACCTGTAACATCTCAGTCTGACCCGAGTATTATTTAAGAAGAAAATAATAACCGGATCAGTCTAGTTATAATTATCATATATAAATGAGATAAGGGTAGAGACATAACAAAAACGTATGATAGCAATAATGTCAAACTATGACATGTATGTTTTAAACAACAAAAAAATCATACAATATCCTTGGAAATCTCAAAGCGACAAAAAGAATGTCATATTCTTTATTTTATTCACCAAACCACAAATATTGACAAACATATCATTGCCAATCACATAAAGTGGTGAAACACAAATTCTAGAAATCATCAATTAGAAATCTAGAAATCACAAAGGGGGGGAGGCCTATCAAAAACGGGACCATGAAAACTAACCAACACGTGTATCACAAATGGAACGCTATTCCATGGTCGCTAACCACCAATTTTGAGCCGAAGCTCCATAAATGGCCCGAAGACCATGGGTCGCTACCCCGCCAAATTGAATCGAAGTTCCACAAACGGGGATTGTAATCCCCAAACAAACAAATAGACATCGCACATCGCTAGTCCAAATCAAAAAATGATCATCATCGATCAATAAAAAGTGTCGATTACATTAAGCTACTAAATATATGAGTTTAGCTTCATGTCCCATAACCACTAGCTTAACTTAAATATTTACGAACAAATTGTAGATTCCCACTCGAAAATTGTCACAAGAGTTCAATCGAACAAGTACAAGAATTAACCGGCAAAGTAAACGCAAGCGTTTCATACCACTTGTTTTGCCAAGCCGTTTAATTAGATTTCTCATACGAATGAGGTAAAGGTTTGTATATACTAATAGATTAGAAAACGGTTTTATAAACGAGCTTTGTAATTAAAAATAGAGTTAAAATCATCTTTGTAATAGAGTTTGAATATTCACTACTAGTATAGAAACCTTTTTATTTTAAAGTGACAAATCATAGAAATGATTGTAGAAACAATCAATCACCAAAATCCACATACGAAGACGTGAATCAAATCCAAAGAAATCGATACCGAATTCATCAAAATGGATATTCTCAAAAATCCCGAAAAAGAAGTCATCAAAGTCAATAATAAATGATAATAATTAATCGGAAAATTACGAATCGATAAAAATTGGAACCTCAAGCAAAGTAGGCAAAATAGGCAAAAACAAGCAGGTCAGTCGACTGATTGTAGAGGCAAGTCGACTGATCCAGAAACTTGAAAATTTCATTTCCTACAGTCAGGCGACTGACTACTGAAAACAGAGACTTCCTATTTCTGTAGACAGTCCCAGAAACGCTCATTTTCTACAGCCAGTCGACTGACTCCAGGGGGTCAGTCGACTGACTGGCACTGGGGCTGTTTTTCAGCCTATTCAAATGAAGAGCAAACTCTCTCCACTTGCAATCGGACGAGCAATGGGCTTTAGGGGTTTTGCCAACTGACAACCCAGCCCTATAGGCTCTTTGATACACCACAAAACCATGTCCATAAATCAAAGCTAGGATTTTCAAAGTTTTTGACTTCAAACACCAAAAATTGAAATGTGCACCAAATCAATTCAAATCAAAAGCAAATGAATATGCACAAGTGTTAGGAATTCATACCTAACAACAAAGATAGCTATAGACATAGATGTGAGTTAAAGAACTCACCTTTAAACCCAAAAACAATGAAGGAAGAGCTTGAAAGCAAAGAAAGATCAACTACTGTTCAACTTGAACTCTAGAAGCTTGAATCTAAGCTCAAAAGAAGAACATTTCCTAAGTTAGGTTAAGGAAATTTCTTAAATTAAAGAGAGAATGAGTTGGAGAAGATGAAGATGATGCTTACCTAAGCTTCTCTTTAATTTTTGAGCTAACACTTGGATTTGTAAAAGAAACTAGGGCTTAGGAATTTCTAATTTCCCATTCCTCTCCCCATTTTTACTTAAGCTTGAATGTATTAGGAAATGAGGATGAATGAAGAGGGGAGGGACTGAGTTAGGGTATTAAGATGGGTTAGTCGGCTGAAACCCAAACCCAAACCCAAAGTGAAAATGTCATAATTTTTACTCAACTCCAAACATATCGATGTTTATACTCAAAAAAGTTTTAAACGCCATTTTGGACTCAATGGAGGTGGTCTCGAGTCCCAATTCGACTGTTTACAAAAAATATCTTTTCGGACTTCAATCCGATTAACGATTCTATATATAAATAAAACATTTAAATATACAATCGTAAAATATGCGGGTTGTTACAGACTCCCCTCCTTAAAGAAATTCCGTCCTCGCAATCTTTATGAAATAAATAAGAAGCAACAACTATAAAAGCATATCTACACAAAAAGAAGAAATTTGAAATAAGTTCACCTTAAGGAGCACGAGAGAGCAAGTCCGGACGTGTTCGCTTGATGAATTCTCTGGATTCCCAAGAGCAATCTTTAGGATTTGAGGACCACTAAACTTTCACAAGAGGAACATCTTTATTTCGAAGGCGTTTAACCTCTGAAGCAATGATACGAATAGGATGTTGCTCATAAGTCAAATTAGGCGAAACTTCAATTTCTTGAATAACACCCGGCTCAAGAATACAATCAGAATCTCGAAGGCATTTCCGTAGTTGAGAGATGTGGAACACATCATGAATAGCAGAAAATTGAGCCGGTAATAAAAGGCAATAAGCCACGGAACCAATGCGTTCGGTGATGGGAAATGGGCCAATATATCGAGGTGCTAATTTTCCCGATCGACTGAAACGCACAACACCCTTCATAGGTGAAACATGGATAAACAGAAAATCTCCAATAGAAAATTCTAATTTCCTTCTTCGATTATCGGCATAGGATTTTTTTCTACTTTGAGCTTCTTTCATCCTATGACGAATAAGGTCAATCTTTTCTGTGGCCTCCCAAATAAAATCTGGACCTAAAACCAGCTTCTCACCGGCTTCAAGCCAACACGAAGGAGATCGGCATAGCCTTCCGTATAGTGCCTCGAAAGGTGCCATACCAATACTAGATTTGAAGCTTTTATTATAGGAAAATTCAACAAGAGAAATATGATCTTCCCAACTTCCACCAAAATCAAGAACACATGCACGAAGAAGATCTTCAAGAGTTTGATTCACATGCTCGGTTTGTCCATCGGACAGAGGATGATAAGCGGTGCTAACATTAAGCTTCGTTCCCAAAGCTTTTTGAAGACCTTGCCAAAATCCACTAGTAAACAATGGATCACGATCGCTAATAATAGAAGTAGGAACTCCATGCAATTTAACAATTTCCTTAACGAAAGGTTTAGCCAAAATAGGTACGGTCCGATTGGACCGAACGAGAATAAAATGGGCGGACTTTGTAAGCCTATCTACTATCACCCATAGGTTATCATGACCCGAACGAGAACGGGGAAGATCATCAATAAAGTCCATGGAAATTTGTTTCCACTTCCATATTGGAATTTCCAAGGGTTGCAATAACCCACCGGGCCTTTGATGCTCGGCCTTTACAAGTTGGCAAGTCATGCAACGCTTAATAAAGTTAGCAATATCGGATTTCATTCCATCCAAATAATAAAGTCGCTTCATATCCGCGTACAGTTTGCTACTACCGGGATGAATGGTAAATTTAGAACGATGAGAATCTTCTAAAATGTCTTTACGAAGATCAATAATATTTGGCACCATAAGTCTACCAAATTTTTGAATACCGCCACGAGCATCAATATCAAATTTTTTCAAACCTTCAATATCAATTTTATCCCTACAACTTTGGCTAAGGTGAACCAATTCGCGATCATGCTTTTAAGCTTCAAGAATGCGGTCTAAAAGAGAAGGATGAGCCTCAAGGCTACATAAAACAAGAGATGAACATGAATTGGATTCACGATCTCGAATCTCACAAGTGGATAAAGTCGCGAGATCATTCCATTCGGATATCCTCATGGAAACAACCGCTTGTTGCTTACGACTAAGGGCATCGGCAACACGATTTCCCTTTCCGGGAGTATAAAGAATATCAAGATCATAAGATGCAAGGAACTCCAGCCAACGTTGTTGACACAAATTAAGTTCCTTTTGAGCAAAATAAATACTTAAAGGATTTATGATCGGTGTAGAGGACAAATTTCTCTCCCGAAAGATAATGACACCAAATTCTAAGGGCGAATACAATAGCCGCGAGCTCTAAATCATGAGTGGCATATCTTGTCTCGGCAAGCTTTAATTTCCTAGAAGCATAAGCAATAACACGTTCCCTTTGCATGAGAACGGCACCCAAACCAACACGACTAGAATCGGTGTAAACAATAAAATCTTGGTTCCCATCGGGAATCACAAGAATAGGAGCATCGAAAAGGATTTCTTTTAATTTCTAAAAAGAAGCTTCACATTTGTTCGACCAAATGTATTTAACTCCCTTCTTTGTCAAACTAGTAAGAGGCACGAAAATTTTAGAGAAGTCTTTTATGAACCAAATGTAATAGCCCGCCAATTCGAGAAAGCTACGAATTTCCGTCACACTCTCCGGATTATTCCAATTTTGAATCGCTTCAATCTTTGAAGGATCCACGGATATTCAGGATTCCGAAATAATATGCCCCAAAAATTTCAAACGAGATTGCCAAAAGTGGCATTTAGAAAATTTTGCTTTTAATTGGTTGCTCCTAAGAGTTTCCAACACAATCTGAAGATGTCTTTCATGCTCTTCCTCGGTTTTAGAATAAATAAGAATATCATCTATAAAGATGAGAACAAATCGATTGAGGAAGTCTTTGAAAACTCGATTCATAAGGGTCAACGAAATAAACTGGGGCATTCGTTAAACCAAATGGCATAACAAGCCATTCATAAGATCCATAACAAGTACGGAACGATGTCAAAGGAAGGCTATCCTCTGCAATACGGAGCTGATGAAAACCGGTTGCTAAGTCTAAATGTGAAAAGACTTTAGCACCACTAAGTTGGTCGAATAAATCATCAATCCAAGGCAAGGGATATTTATTCTTGATGGTGAGATCGTTAAGCTTGCGGTAGTCAACGCAAAGCCTAAGTGTACCATTAGATTTCTTCACAAAAATAGCTGAAGCTCCCTATGGAGAGGAACTAGATTGAAAAATTGCTTCGCTTCCAATTCGGATAATTGTTTGCACATCTCCTCATTTTCTTTATTGGACATACGATAAGGAGGACGAGTAATAGGTAGAGCTCCAGGGATTAGATTAATTCTGAACTCAATTGCTCGCTTAGGTGGTAATCCAAGAACGGGCTCAAATATGTCAGGAAATTCACAAACAATGTGAATGAGTGAAATAACATCTTCCTCATCATCATTATCGTCGTCATGAGGATTTAGAGAATATAAGAATGCTTTTGAATTGGAATGTGAATCTTTCAGAACAAGAAAAATCTGTTTAATAGATTGAGGATGCCAAAGATGTATAGTCCGTTCAGGACATAGAATATGGGCTTCATAATGGTTAAGCCAATCCACCCCAAAATCATTCTGAAACCTAAATAACGCATAACATGCAAATCGACACGGAAAGAGTAATCACATAAAATAATTTCGACATCTTTACAAAGTAGACTGTGTGTTGCGGATCCACCAACCGGATTCACAATTCTCAAAGAAGTCATCAAGCCAGTAACACTCAAAGACAAAGCATCAACAAGTTTTTTTGATATAAAAGAGTGAGATGCAACCGTATCAAAAAGAACTCGAATAAGAAGATCACGAAATATAATAATGACATCAAGGATAATGAGAAATACCTTGACCACAAGAAGTGTTAGTAGGGGCTTGTACAACATTTAGCTTGCCTTCATTCTTGCTTTGAAGTTTGGGACACAAGGATATATTATGACCCAAACTCTTGCAATAGCGGCAAGAAGGAGACTTCAGACACTTGTTTGCATAATGGTCCTTAGAACCACAGTTGTAACATTCTCCACGATGAGAGTTAGGAGTATTTGCTACCGAAGTTGTTTGCTTCCCCTTTTTGTTGGGATTAGGATTGAATTTTAAAGGTCTCTTTTTATTGATGTTTTGGTTGACCTCAACATCACTTTCTTTATCGGCCTTTTCGAGTCGAAGAGCGATATCAACAAGATGATCGAAAGAAACTTCTAATTTCAGAAGTAATGGCTTTTTGAGGTTCTTGTTCAACCTATAAACAAATCTCTGATTTTTCTTCAATGGGGTATTAATATACTCGACCCCATATTTAGATATAGATTCAAACGAAGCGACGTAATCCGTCATAGAAGATTCACCTTGAACAAGGTCAATGAATCGCCGAGCTAAAGATACTTTCTCAGTTTTCGGCACGAATTTCAACTCGAACCTTTCTCAGAATTGCTCCCAAGTGAGGTCCGCTTTAATAATTTCAGAGATCAAAAGCTCGTACCAGTCTAATGCTCTTTCTTGGAGCATATTAGAAGCCACTTGGACTCGATGTAGATCAATAAGATTCATGCGAGAAAAGATGCGGTCGCATGTTCGAAGCCAAGCCTGGACTTCTATAACGCTCTTGAAACCTTTGAAAGGCTTTCCACCCCAGTTGGTGTAATCACTGCACAAGCGTGCAAACCCAGATTTAGGGTGAGTAGGCTTAGGAATAGGTCCGGCAGCTTGAGCATTCTTTACAAGATCTAAGAGTTGCTGAGAAGACATAAATACTCCATCCTGAGAAGTAGCACTTGATTGACCGGCGCTGGGACGGCCTGGTCTAACCATTTCTCTTCTTTAAGAAAGAAAGAAAAGAAGAAAGAGGTTATTCATAAAATGAATATCAAACAATCTTGATTGATAAAATAAGGCATCATAAAAGAAATAGGATAGAACGGTACGAAGACTAGAATTAAATCCTATGGCACGATTCCTAAGAAAGACTTAGGACAATGATCCTTGCTAGATTATTCTACATTGTTCTGGTTATGGAATAGATGAAATAAATTCAAAAATGGATTTTATTTTTCAAGAATGAAATCTTATTGGAACTGTCCATATCTGGTTCATCCTTCGGAACCATATCACATCTCGGATCTGATGAAATAGGATGAATTGTGATGGTATTTTGTAAATACGTAATTATCTTAAATATATCAACCATTTATTTATTTTTCGATCGCCTGGAAGGGACAAAAGAAACATCTTATTTTTTCTTCAAAATTTTTTGGTCTCTAGTGGACCTCTTAGTAGGGTTCGAACCCAGATGAAGTTCTGACCATCTGTCAGAGAAAAAGAACGAATTGATCTTGTAGGATTCCCAAGAAATTGTTTGATTTCTTTCGGAAGCAGATGAATAATCATCTGCTTCTCACGTTTCGTAAATAGCCGGGACATTGAGGAAGATCCAAAAAGGCATTTCAGGAATCGATCTGATTCTATCTCTGTTCGTTTTGTTTGAAGAAAGGAAGGATCCCAAAGAATCGATCTTTCTTTTAGTTGCTAAATCTCTGTTTGATCGATCAATGTGTGATATTATAAATCCACATTTCTAATGGAATCGAAATGATCTCTGGATTGATCAGAGGATCCTTTCGATTGGCTAGAATCCATTACTTGAACGAATATAGATCTTGTGGATTCATATTGAATATTTGACAAAACATTCCGTACCCTGCTAAAAAACCAATCGTTCTTTACCAACCATGCATTGTCTAACCAAATCCAATTTTCTCTCGATACGTTCCTCAAAAAATCCGATTCGTGCTGATTCTTCCCCCAACTAACGAAGAGATATTGGTGGAATTGCCACATATGAAATTGAGCACAATTATGCAAAGAAATACCCCACTTGTTTCTCGAGAAGAGATGGGAAACGTGCTCAATATGATTTGATTGAATAGTTGCCTCAGCTCCTTGTTGTTTGAAGAAACTCTCACCTTCAATTGGTCTTTTTTCACAAAAATCAGACATGAGATAACAAATCAAGTCTTTCCCTAAGATTTTGAATAGCTGTCCCGAATTCAAGTTTATTATGTTTCGCTTCTTCCTTGGAGAAAGTCGATCAAACAATTCACAATCATGGTCCTTGCGGATCGGATCATCCGTATAGGATAAAAAAAGAAACTCCAAATATTTTCTACTTTCTCTTTGAATGAGAACTCAATTCTGGCTATGGGTTCATTAGCTATCTTACAACTAGAATCCCTCTTTTTTCCGATCCAGTTCCTCCACCACTGCAAACCCCAATTCGATTCAAGCATGATACACTTTTTATTTATTAGGAGAACTTAAGTACTCTCTTGCGGATCCATGAAACAACTCTCAGAAATCATTTTCTTTTTTGGAACATACAGGAGTGAAACAATCAATCTATTGATATTGGAAGACCAAAACGATTCTTCCAATGTCCCATTTCTGGGTCCAATGAATTCATAGGTAAAGGAAGAAGCTCCATCAAATATAGATTTTTCTTTCGACCATCTTTCGATTGGGAATACGAGATATAAGGACCACTACTACAAGCAGTACTACACCTTTGATCGTGAAATATCGATTGTTTCTTGAACCCCTATGAATCACGTGAGAGTAGGATACTCCAAATTCGGGGGTCGGCGAGTTTCATAAAAAGTTCTTGGTGGAAAAAAATGCGAGTGAAAGATCCCACTGAATCGAATTTGATCCATGAATCTAAGAAATAGTGAGAACTCTTGGTCTCACTCAATATCTCTCTCAATTCGAAGATCCAGGATTTGTTGATATCGTTTCATTGATTCCTCCTAAAGATTTTCATTTCTTCTCCCTAAAGATTTCATTTCAATTGGAATTTGTTATTCACGATGTACAATGGGCCTTGTTAAGCATCCATGGCTAAATGATTAAAGCGCCGAACTCATAATTGGCAAATTCGTAGGTTTAATTCCTACTGGATGCACACCAATGGGAATGTTCAATAAGTCTATTGGAATTGGCTCTATATCAATGGAATCTCATCATCCATACATAACGAATTGGTATGGTATTCATACCATAACATAAGAACAGTAGGAACTAGAATTCTTATCGATACTGGAACTCATAGGCAAGAAAATGGAGTTATGGATGGAATCAAATATGCAGTATTTACAGAAAAAGTATTCGGTAATTAGGGAACAATCAATATTCTTCTAATATTGAATCAGGATCAACCAGGACAGAAATAAAGCATGGGGTCGAACTCTTCTTTGGTTACAAGGTAATAGCTATAAATAGTCATCGACTCCCTGGAAAGGGTAGAAGAGTAGGACCTATTATGGGACATACAATGCATTACAGATGTATGATCATTACGCTTCAACCAGGTTATTCTATTCCACCTCTTATAGAGAAAAGAACTTAAAGCAAAATACTTAATAACACGGTGATACATTTATACAAAACTTTTACCCCGAGTATACGTATTAAAGTCATAGACAGTCAAATGAAATCCAATCCATGAAATAATTTGATCTGTGGATAAAATCATTGTGGTAAAGGTCATAATGCCAAAGGAATCATTACCGCAAGACATAGAGGGGGAGGTCATAAGCGTCTATACAGTAAAATCGATTTTCGACAGAATGAAAAAGACATATCTGGTAGAATCATAACCATAGAATATGACCCTAATTGAAATGCATACATTTGTCTCATACATTATGGAGATGGTGAGAAAAGAAATATTTTACACCACAGAGGGGCTATAATTGAAGATACCATTATTTCTGGTACAGAAGTCCCTATATCAAGGGGAAATGCCCTACCTTTGATGCGGTTTGAACTATTGATTTACGTAATTGGAAGTAACCACTTTGGTTTATGATGAAACTTAGAAATCAATCACTAATCCAATTTGAGTACCTCTATGGGATAGACCTCAACAGAAAACAATTGAGTAACGGCAGCAAGTGATTGAGTTCAGTAGTTCCTCATAGAGAATTATTGACTTTAGAGATATGGTAATATGGAGAGGACAAAATTGTTTGAAGCACGCACAGAACCGGAAGTGCCCCTTTTCCAAAGAGAGGAGGACCGGTGTTTTTTACATTTAATTTGATGGTCAGAGGCGAATTGAAAGCTAAGTAGTGGTAATTATAAAGATCCGCTAAGGAAAAATAGAGACGTCTCCTACGTTACCCGTAATATGTGGAAGTATCGACGAAATTTAATAGAGTCATTCGGTCTGAATGCTACATGAAGAACATATGCCAGATGATGGAATGGGGAGACCTAGGATGTAGAAGATCATACATGAGTGATTCAGTAATTTGGATTCCTATATATCTACTCATGTGGTACCTCATCATACGATTCATATAAGATAAAGATCCATCTATCTAGATATCATCATATACTTCTAGAAAGACGTATGCTTTGGAAGAAGCTTGTACAGTTTGGGAAGAGGTTTTTAAAAGAAGAATCTACTTCAACTGATATGCCCTTAGTCACGACCATACATAACATAGAAATCACGCTAGGAAAGGGTGGACAATTAGCTAAAGCGGCGGGCGCTGTAGCGAAACTGATCGTAAAAGAGGGTAAATCAGCCACATTAACAATACCATTTGGGGAGGTCCGTTTGATATCCAAAAACTACTTAGCTATAGTCCGACAAGTGGGTAATGTTGGGGTGAATTAACAACGTTTGGGTAGAGCCAGATCGAAGTGTTGGATAGGTAAGTGTCTTGTAGTAAGAGGAGTAGTTATGAACCCTGTAGACCATCCCCAAGGAGGTGGGGAAGGGAAAGCCCCAGTTGGTAGAAAAAAACCCTAACTCCTTGGGGTTATCCTGCGCTTGGATGAAGAAGTCGAAAACGGAAAAAATATAGTGATAGTTTTATTCTTCGTCACCGTAAATAGGAATATTGAAAATAGAATTTTTTGAATATGAAATAATGTGACGGGAATTGAACACATAAGTGGTGGATTCACAATCCACTGCCTTAATCCACTTGGCTACATCCGCCTCTTATCTAGCTAAAGGATTTTCTCTTTATTCCATTCAACATTATTGTATTTATTCTTACCTTCATACTTAGATCGAGATATTATATTGGACATAGAATTCCAATCTTTAAAATGTAAAAAAAGGTGTAATCAGCTGTGGCACGTTCACTAAAAAAAACCCCTTTTGTAGCTAATCATTTATCAAGAAAATTTGAAAAACTCTTCATGAGGGAGGACAAAGAAATAATAGTAACTTTGTCTCGGGCATATACCATTTACCCAAAATGATTGGCCACACAATCGATATTCATAATGGAAAGGAACATTTACATATTTATATAACAGATCGTATGGTAGGTCACAAATTGGGAGAATTCGCGCCGACCCTGACTTTCGCGAGACATGCGAGAAACGATAATAAATTTTGATGTTAATTTGGAAAAAAATAGATACTTATCATTCAATGGCGGTAGATAACCGTATGATAAAGAAAAAGAACTCAAATTCGAGTGGAGCTATACTCGATAGATATTAGGTTATTAGGTATAGCCCCTTCGTTCGACGATTCTTAATACATTAAGACGAAAGTCTTATCCATTTGTAGATGGAACTTCTACAGTAGCCAAGTCTAGAGGGAAGTTATGAGCATTATGTTCATGCATTAATTCCATACCAAGGTTTGCGCGATTGATGATATCGGCCTAAGTGTTAATAACACGACCTTGACTATCAACTACAGATTGGTTGAAATTGAAACCATTTAGGTTGAAAGCCATAGTACTATTACCTAAAGTAGTGAACCAGATACCTACTACAGGCCTAGCAGCCAAGAAGAAATGTAGGGAACAGAAATTGTTGAAACTAGCATATTGGAAGATCAATCGGCCAAAATAACCATGAGCAACAACGATATTATAAGTTTCTTCCTCTTGACCAAATCTGTAACCTTCATTTGCAGACTCATTTTCAGTAGTTTCCCTGATTAAACTAGAGGTTACTAAGGAACCATGCATAGCACTAAATAGGGAGCCGCCGAATACACCAACTACGCCTAACATGTGAAAATGATGCATAAGGATGTTGTGCTCTACTTGGAATACAATCATAAAATTGAAAGTACCATAAATTCCTAAAGGCATACCATCAAAGAAACTTCCTTGACCAATAAGATAGATCATGAAAACAGCAGTAGCAGCTGCAACAGGAGCTGAATATGCAACAGCAATCCAAGGACGCATACCCAGACGAAAACTAAGTTCCCATTCACGGCCGATGTAACAAGCTACACCAAGTAAGAAGTGCAAAACAAATAGCTCATAAGGACCACCATTGTATAACCACTCATCAACAGATGCTGCTTCCCATATCGGGTAAAATGGAAACCTATAGCTGCAGAAGTAGGAATAATGGCACCAAAGATAATATTGTTTCCATAAAGTAAAGACCCAGAAACAGGTTCACGAGTACCATCAATATCTACTGGAGGAGCAGCAATGAAGGCGATAATAAATACATAAGTTGCGGTCAATAAGGTAGGGATCATCAAAACACCGAACCATCCGTGTAAAGACGGTTTTCAGTGCTGGTTATCCAGTTACAGAAGCGACCCCACAGGCTTGTACTTTCATGTCTCTTTAAAATTACAGTCATGGTAAAATCTTGGTTTATTCAATTTTCTAGGACTCCCAAGCACACATACTAACTATAAATAAGATAGATAATAGAAGACTTATTATTTAACAGTATAACATGACTTACATGCCAATGTCAACCAATCCCAACTGACCAATCTCCACTCATATATATCTATTTGACTAAATTTAAATGCAACATAAAACATTTAAATTGAAATGGATGAAAATCAACAAAGAAAGCTTTCTTTTTTAATTTTCTATATGGGTTGCCCGGGACTCGGACCCGGAACTAGTCGGATGATGTAGATCTTTTTTTCTAATTGGAATAGAGGAAAAAGACCCCTCCCCAAATCGTGCTTGCATTTTTCATTGCACACGACTTTCCCTATGTATACAGATAAAAAACGTACATATCAAGAAGAAAATATAACAATTTTGAATATTAAGTGGACTACATGGGCATTTCAGAAATTAATTAATTTATTTTAAAACTAAAAAAAATTCATTAAAAGAATAATTAGTTCAAATTAAAGGGTATCATGACCAATCATGAGTGACTCACTAAATCACTAATATGGATAATATCCAAATACCAAATACGTTCTCTCTGTGATCGATGTAAAGTAAAGGGATTTATTATGGGAAGATCAAAGAAAGAATCTGTTCTTCTTCCGTAAATAATTCTTCTAATAACCTCGAACCTAATCTACGCAAAACAATGTGTACTGTACTTTTTTCGTTTACGAGCCAAAGTTCTAGCACACGAAAGCCGAAGTATATACTTTATTCGATACAAACCCTGTTTTTTGAGGATCCACAATAATAATGAGATAGATTTCTACATATTCGACCAAATCTATCGAGAATATCAAAATCTGATAAATCAACATAAATTGGCTTACTATTAGGATGGCCCGATACGGTACAAATTTTAGCTTTAGATAAGGATCCAATAAGAAGAATAACTAGGATAATGGTATCAAATTTCTTAGTAATGGTATCTATTAGAAACGAATTCTTTAACGTTTTATTCCTTATAGCCAAAAGAATTTTTTAGTAAACTTGCAAAATAACCAATAAAATAGATGAAATAGTTTGATAATTTATTTATATGGATCCTATATGGTTGAGACCAAAAGTTTAAATAATATTGCCAAAAATTGACAAAATGATATTTCCATTTCTTCATCAGAAAATGAGTCCCCTTTGAAGCAAGAATTGCTTTTCCTTAATATCGAACATAATGCACGAAAGGATCTTTGAAGAACCACAGAGTTCTACGAAAATAGTTATGACATACAACATAAAATATTCGATTTGAAGATGTTCTATTTTCCCATAGAAATGCATTCGTCAATAAATGTTGTAAAAGAAGTTAATCGTAAATAAGAGGATTGTTTACGAATAAGCACTAACAAAATTTAGCACTCAAATACATAAGAATTATATAGGAACCAAAAGAATCTTTTATATTCTTTCGAAAAAACATAAATAGATTTCTTCTAAGTAATGGAGGGATTATTCTAATTATGGTATTCGTGAAGAAAGAATTGCAATAAGTGTAAAAAGGGAACATCTTGAATCCCGCGTACGAAAAATTCTGGGAAAACGTCAACGGCTGTTGGATTATTTGTCAAAGAAAAATTGAGTACGTTATAAGAAATTGATTAACCGGTTGTGTATTCAGAAGTCAAAAACTCGTTAATTTTAAGTTTAAGATTGGTTTGAAATTTTTCTTTAGTTATTAAAATTTCATTTTAATCAACTTCATTTTGCTAAATTCATGGAATACTGAACTGAATTAATGAAGAAAAGTTATGACTGTACCAGCTATAAGAAAGGATCTCATGATAGTAAATTTGGGTCCTCACCACCCATCAATGCATGGTGTTTTTCGACTAATTGTTACTCTCGATGGTCAGATGATATTGATTGTGAACCTATATTGGGTTATTTACATAGAGGGATGGAAAAAATAGCAGAAAATCGAACAATTATACAATATTTACCTTATATAACACGGTTGGGTTATTTAGCCTCTATGTTCACAGAAGCAATAACAGTAAATGCACCAGAACGATTAGAAAGCATTCAAGTACCTAAAAGAGCCAGTTACATTATAATAATTATGCTAGAACTGAGTCGTATAGCTTCTCATTTATTATGGCTTGGACCTTTTATGGAAGATACCGGTGCACAGACTCCCTTTTTCTACATTTTCAGAGAAAGGGAATTGTTATATGATCTATTCGAAGCCACTACAGGTATGCGAATGATGCATAATTATTTTCGTATTGGGGGGGTTGCTATCGATTTACCTTATTGCTGGATAGAGAAATGTTTAGATTTTTACGATTATTCTTTCACATGAATTGTTGAATATCAAAAACTTATTACGTGTAATCCTATTTTTTTTGGAACACGTTGAAGGAGTGGGCATTATTGGTGGAGAGGAGGCAATAAATTGGGCTTTATCAGGACCAATGTTACAGGCTTTTGTAATCCAATGGGATCTTCGTAAAGTTTATAGTTATGAATGTTACAATAAATTTGATTGGGAAGTCCAATGGCAAAAAGAAGGAGATTCACTAGATCGTTATTTAGAACGAATCGATGAAATGAAGGAATCTATAAAAATTATTCAACAGACTCTAGAAGGAATTCCTGGATGACCTTATGAGAATTTAGAAGTCCGACGTTTTGATAAAGCAAAAAATTCCGAATGGAATAATTTTGAATACAGATTTATTACTAAAATACTTTCACCCTATTTTGAATTGTCGAAGCAAGAACTTTATGTGAGAGTAGAAGCCCCAAAAGGAGAATAAGGAATTTATTTCATAGGAGATAGTAGTGTTTTCCATTGGAGATGGAAAATTCGTCCACCCGGTTCTATCAATTTGAAAATTCTCCCTCAACTAGTTAAAAGAATGAAATTGGCAGATATCATGACGATATTAGGTAGTATAGATATCATTATGGGAGAAGTTGATCGTTGAAATGATAATTGATATGACAGAAGCGGAAATACAAGCTATAAATTCTTTTCCAGATCGGAATCTTTAAAATAAGTCTATGGACTAATATGGATTTTTGTTCTTATTTTCACCCTTATATTGGGAATAACAATAGGGGTATTATTAACTGTGTGGTTAGAAAGAGAAATATCTACAGCAATACAACAACGCATTGGGCCTGAATATGCCGGTCCATTGGGAATCCTTCAAGCTATAGCAGAGGGAACCAAATTAGTTTTTAAAGAAGATCTTCTCCCATCTAGAGGAGTTATTCGTTTGTTCAGCGCGGGACCGTCTATAGCGGTCATATCCGTTCTACTAACTTATTTAGTAATTCCTTTTGGATATCACCTTGTTTTGGCCTGTAATGCCCCACCTCTATGCTCACAATAACAAAGAGTATTAAAAGAAACACTGTCTGTTATTACGAAGAATAAGGCTAGATAGGAGCGGCCATCCGTAGTTGGCCTTACACTAGTATTGGTTACCTCGATAGGAGTGGTATATATTTTTCATTTTTCATCTCTTATTTATTTACTCCCATCGACATACCCAATTCTAGTATAAAACGAACTACGACGGTTCATAATAGTTTAGGACAATGTCTATAATAATAACACAGATAATAAAATGTGGAACACAGATAACAAAAATATCATATATATAACTGATGTCATTTACAATACATTTGACACATATATGATACAACTACATCTGTCGACTCCGGAAGTTATATATACAAGTACATTATCGACTAATATACATGAATACATATCAACCTAAATTAGTACACTGATTACTACAAAAAGACGCAGACCACTTCAAAAGATATGAAAAGTCTTCGTAGCTCAAACAGCAACCCAAAGCAAGATATCTACGACCTGAAATAACTCCGGTCTGACCCGAGTATTACATTATAAAGAAAATAATACACGGGTCAGTCTAATTCAAACTCAGTTATTAATGCACGGAAGCAATAATAATAAATAACAAATTAGACGACAATCAAAATAAATCTCGTCTATCCAATCCTTTAATAAGGAATTCGGATAACGGTAAATATAACACTTAACAGTGTTGTTAAACAACAAAGCAGTAGATTCAAATCATCAACAAAGATAAATGAAAAGATCATCAATGAAGATAATTTAGAAAACATCAGAATTGCCTAAATGGCAATTAACAACAAAATATAATTATTAAATAAATAATTAGAAACTCGGAATCTGATTATCAAATAGATAATTAGACAAATCTCAAAATGATCAAATCAAATCAAATTTCTGTGTGGCTGCAGTACACGCACGCGTGCACTGCCTCGCCACTACAGTACGTCGAAACTGCAACGGTCAAGTCTTGACTAGCATGACTCAACACAATTGCAAACAAAAGCAAAACAGTATGCAACTATGAAACAATGTCCATAATGTAGACAGTGATCAAAATCATCAATACAGTGGAGTACAACTCCAAGGCCAAAGAAGAAAACCAACCACAATGACACATGAAACAAAATGCCAATTGCCTCAAATAGTCAAGGCAGCCACCATGAAACCAAACTGACCAACCAGCTAACAAAAACAATTGCAACTGAATATAAGACAGAAACTACAAACTGCACAAGAACTACATGACTTGAAGTTTAGTGGACAGTGTAATGAAGGCCACACGGATACAAGGGTAAACTGCAACTAAAAACTACAGCCACCACTTGATCACAATGCAACAAAACTGTCTCGAAGCAATAGTCGAGACTATCAGAGTTCAGAAAAATCAGAAACAAGCTAAAATCAATATATCAAGAACCCAAATCCATACCAGAGTCTAATATCACAGTCGAGCAACGCTCAACTGTCACACGTACATGAATGCACAAATACACAACAGTGGGTAGTGCAATGCAGACATGTCGAACTAGACAAAATCAGAGACCAGAAGCTCAAGACTAAAGCATATCTATGGTGCACATGCACAAGTATCCAATGTAACCAGAAATGGCATCTATACATAAGGAACATATAATACCAGACAATGCATCAAAACTCAAGTGGACAGAGCTTTGAAAATGTTTCAAAGCCAAAGGCAAAACGAAATACGCAGTTCAAAATCAAAGTCAGTTCGAACTACATCGAGAGCCGAAGCCATAATAAATTGTCGGAGACATTAACAAATCAAAGCAGTAGCTAACAAGTCAAAGTCAAGTAGATTCTCATCTAAAATAATTTCGCAAAATCAACATAATCAACTCCAGTGACCAAAGTTAACGGAATCGAAACCATGGTGGTCACGAACAAAAATCAAAATTGTCAAATAAAATTCGAAGCAGTGATGACCACAAAAACGACAGAGAATTTCAATCAAAAGGCTACCACTTCAACAACATGTATTCATTCATGCACATATATGTATACACGTATGTGAGCTGACAGTAACCAAGCGAATACCAAAAATGCAACATATATAATACTATAAACTGGACAGTACTAGCATCATAATCTAGAACAAGGCAAAATGCCAAAGTCATGGAACAACAAAGTGATCTAACAACTGATCAATGCGAACAAGTCTTGAAATCAGACTCAAAAAAATCACAATGAACAGAGGCAACAAAGGCCAGGCAACGGGACACAACAAGTGATGCATAAAACAACTCAGAGGATCAAGTACAGTGAACCCAACTCTATACCAGATTACAAAGAAAACCATGAATACAGCATCAGTATACATTGAAGTAACATGAGCTCAAGACAGTACCACAAAAACTGGACCAATAAGCATTGCCAAGAGAACAGTGATAACATATACCTAATGGTATTGCGATGAGCATTTGGGACAAGCCTATGCTAACAGACTGAACAACGAAAAGCACAAGCAAGACAGCATAAAAACAAATTCCCAAATCGATTTTCATTTCGAATCAAATACTCGAACACAAAAGTACGACAAGGGATATAGCAGCGGCAACCCTCACTAAAACCCAAATTGAGTTCGCAAAGCAAAAGGAGGACGAAGCCAAAATACTTCCACAAAAATCAAAGTGACCAAAGTTTAACTTCAATTCAAAGCCGAGGGAAAACACAGTATCACACTTTCAAAAATCACGAAAACTTCGAACTAGATGTGAGTGAAAATTAAATCACTCACCTTTTTCTTTGACGAGGGCTCACGCCAGACAAAACCGAAGTCGACTCGATCGAATTGATGTAGCCACAAGTAGATAGGAAGCGTCGATCGCCAAGGCTACGCCGAGATCATCGATGGAACGAGCTACCGGAGTCGAAGCCTTCGATTTGAACGAGCCCTAGTTCTCGAGCGAACGAAAGAAGATCGAGCCGCCATTTATTTTTATTTTTTTTCGTTTTAGCTTTAGGGTTTTCGAATGAAAATAAAGTAAAGGGGGAACGGTATAACTTTATCACGGTACCAATATCAAACATGGGCCGAGATTAATTTTTAAAGCCCAAACTACACTTAACAAATTTTTAAACGAATTTCGATTCGTTAAATGCTAAAAGCAATTAGCAACCAAATTAAATCGTCATTTGACGATAATTTATTGTTACAAAAATTCTAGGGTTGTTATAGACTCCCCTCCTTATAGAAATTGCGTCCCCGTAATTTTTATAATTAAGGTCGTCAATAACAATTATTTTTCTAACATAAACTGGTTAAGCTAGAAAAATAAAAGTCGAGAATTCAAATGCCAATGAAATCTTTTAATTTTATAAAAGAAATTCACAAATTCTCAACAAAATCTAACTATCAAATAGACACTCAGAAAGCAACAAAACTGAATAAATACAATTATCAGTAATATTCAATTATCAATTAGATAATTAGAATACAAAAACCATAAAACAACAATATCTAATTAATGATACGATAATTAGAAAACAGCAAAATCTAATTATCAACAAAGATAATCAGGAAACACAAATCACAAATCGCAAAACTGCAAATATCTAGTTATCCAGCAAGTAACTAGAAAGCACAACTTCATAATCAGCAAACTCTAATTATCAACATAGATAGATAGAAAATAGCAATTCAAAAAAATCAACATAATCTAGACTCAATTGGAGACTAGAAAAATCTCATAATCAACAAAGTCAGCAAACATCCAATTAACCAAACGATAGCCAGAAAACACAAATATCAAATTATTAGAAGCGATAATCAGAAACAACAATCATCTAATTATCAAAAACGATAATAAGAAATCTCAAATCAATAAATATCTAATTATCAAAAACGATAATCAGAAATCTCAAATAACCAAATATCTAATTATCAAAAACGATAATCAGAATTCTCAAATCAACAAATATCTAATTATCATAAACGATAATCAGAAATCTCAAATCAACAAATATCTAATTATCAAAAACGATAATCAAATTTCAAATCAACAAATATTTAATTATCAGAAACGATAATCAGAAACAACAAATATCTAATTATCAAATAGATAATTAGAAACAACAAATATCCGATTATCAAAAACGATAATCAGAATCAACAAATATCTAATTATCACAAGCGATAATTAGAAACAACAAATATCCGATTATCAAAAACGATAATTAGAACTCATATCAACAAATATCTAATTACCGATACGATAATTAAATTTCAAATCAAGAAATATTTAATTATCAAAAACGATAATCAAATTTCAAATCAAGATAACCAGAAACAACAAATATCTAATTATCAAAAACGATAATCAAATTTCAAATCAACAAATATTTAATTATCATAAACGATAATCAGAAACAACAAATATCTAATTATCAAATAGATAATTAGAAACAACAAATATCCGATTATCAAAAACGATAATCAGAATCAACAAATATCTAATTATCACAAGCGATAATTAGAAACAATAAATATCCGATTATGAAAAACGATAATCAGAATCAACAAATATCTAATTATCACAAGCGATAATTAGAAACAACAAATATCTGATTATCAAAAACGATAATCAGAACTCATATCAACAAATATCTAATTACCGATATGATAATTAAATTTCAAATCAACAAATATTTAATTATCAAAAACGATAATCAAATTTCAAATCAACAAATATTTAATTATCAGAAACGATAATCAGAAACAACGAATATCTAATTATCAAATAGATAATTAGAAACAACAAATATTCGATTATCAAAAACGATAATCAGAATCAACAAATATCTAATTATCACAAGCGATAATTAGAAACAACAAATATCTGATTATCAAAAACGATAATCAGAATCAACAAATATCTAATTATCACAAGCGATAATTAGAAACAAAAAATATCCAATTATCAAAAACGATAATCAGAACTCATATCAACAAATATCCAATTACGTGCATATAATTGGAAACAAAAAATATCTAGAAATCAATTAAGATACTCTAGAAAATCAACATAAAAGGTTGGATCGATCCCATCAGATGGCGAGTTTTTAGTTCGCCGCACGTGCATCAACAAATGGCCGAAGCCTACCAAGTACTCATCATAATTTTGGCTCCCAACAAATGACCCGAAGGTCCGTAGAGTGACCCGAAGGTCTAGTACTGGTATTTGACCTGAAGGTCCATCATATGACCCGAAGGTCCAACATATGACCCGAAGGTCCATCATAGTGGCTCGAAAGCACACAAAAGCATCAAAATCATCAAAACAGCATATGTTTCAATTAACGAGTCCAGAATTAACCGAAATAGCAAACGCACTTGTCCCATACCATGTGTTTTACTAAATCGTTTGATTCTCTTCATCGTTTCCTTGAAAGTGCAAAATTGTGTATTTTGTAAAAATACATTTTACATTCTCAAACGGACAAGTACGGAATTAAGCGAATCAGTAAAAGAAAGGGGTCATAGTCCTCAATTTTGCTGAAACGTTTAAATCGCTTCCTCATTCTTTTGAAAGCGCAAATTGTAAAATTTCTGAAAACAATTTTATTTATTTTATAGTAACAATTCACATTCTCAACTGGACAAGTCCGGAGTTAAGCGAATCAGTAAAAGAAAGGGGTCATAGTCCTCGATTTTGCTGAATCGTTTAAGTCACTTCCTCATTCTTTTGAAAGCGCAAACTGTTAAAAATTTTATAAAACAATTTTTCATTTTAAAACGATTTTCCAATCACGTGATTAAAGTAACAACATCAGTAGCAATTTCGAAAAGAAAATTGTACTTCTCAAAACACCGTAAAAACGGATCTCAAAATCAGCATTGCGGAATAACCGCTTGAAAATCCACTTTTAAAATTTGACGGTTACTGAAGTCAAAGCGACAGTAATTTTTAAACGTCGAAATCTCATCAAAATAATTCGCATTGAAATATAATACCAGTGAATTTTCATTCATCAAAAATGTCACAAAACACCGTGCTTCAAAAATTTAGCACCGATGTAAAAATCCCGTTATAATTATAACGGCAACAAACTACGTTTAAACCAAACATCTAAAACGTTAAATTAATGCAGTAACATGCAACTCAAAATTTACACGTACTACAAAATGAACAAAGAATTATTCGAATGTATCTTCAATGAAGATAATTCAAAACAGCAAAATTTAATCAATATATGATTAGTATAAAAGAAAACCAGCAAAGATCTTCAACAAAAATCACATAACTGCAATCGCTTCGAATCCTCAAATAGGATTCAAAATTTTCGAAGAAACAAAATAAACACAGCTATGTAAACAACAAATGAAATTTATTTCAATTTCATATTTTGATTTTTAAATCAAATAGATTATCATCTGTATACAGCGAAGACAGTCTCACTGTTTCCGCTGCACACTCTGATAAACAGAACACAAATTATTCAAATCATCAGAACACAATTTCACTTTTATTTTTAAATAACGATATTTAAAAATTTCATCAAAATTTCAAAACTTTAGTTTTGACTCAAAGCACAAATAAAACATCTACAAATAGTTGTAACACATGTTCCATCTAAGTTGTGTTTTATATTATGTCCATAAACCCCAAGCTCTGATACCAACTGTGACGCCCCACCTCTATGCTTACAATAATAAAGAGTATTAAAAGAAACACTATCTGTTATTACGAAGAATAAGGCTGGATAGGAGTGGCCATCCGTAGTTGGCCTTACACTAGTATTGGTTACCTCGATAGGAGTGGTATATATTTTTCATTTTTCGTCTCTTATTTATTTACTCCCATCGACATACCCAATTCTAGTATAAAATGAACTACGACGGTTCATAATAGTTTAGGACAATGTATATAATAATAACAAAGATAAAAAAATGCGGAACACAGATAACAAAAATCTCATATATATATATAACTGATGTCAGTTACAATACATTTGACACAATACATATGATACAACTACAACTGTCGACTCTGGAAGTTATATATACAAGTACATTATCGACTAATATACATGAATACATATCAACCTAAATCAGTACACTGATTACTACAAAAAGACGCTGACCACTTCAAAAGATATGAAAAGTCTTCGTAGTTCAAACATCAACCCAAAGCAAGATATCTACAACCTGAAATAACTCGGGTCTGACCCGAGTATTACATTCAAAAGAAAATAATACACGAGTCAGTCTAATTCAAACTCAGTTATTAATGCACGGAAGCAATAATAATAAATAACAGATTAGACGATAGTCAAAATAAATCTCGTCTATCCAATCCTTTAATAAGGAATTCGGATAACGGTAAATATAACACTTAACAGTGTTAAACAACAAAGCAGCAGATTCAAAACATCAATAAAGATAAATGAAAAGATCATCAATGAAGATAATTTAGAAAACATCAGAATTGCCTAAATTGCAATTGACAACAAAATATAATTATTAAATAAATAATTAGAAACTCGGAATCTAATTATCAAATAGATAATTAGACAAATCTCAAAATGATCAAATCAAATCAAATTTCTGTGTGGCTGTAGTATACGCACGCATGCACTGCCTTGCCACTACAGTACGTCGATACTGCAAAGGCCAAGTCACGACTAGCATGACTCAACACAATTGCAAACAAAACCAAACCAGTATGAAACTATGAAACAATGTCCAGAATGTAGACAGTGATCAAAATCATCAATACAGTGGAGTACAACTCCAAGACCAAAGAAGAAAACCAACCTCAATGACACATGAAACAAAATGCCTATTGCCTCAAATAGTCAAGGCAGCCACCATGAAACCAAACTGACCAGGCAGCTAACAAAAACAATTGCAACTGAATATAAGTCAGAAACTACAAACTGCATATGAACTACATGACTTGAAGTTCAGTGGACAGTGCAATGAAGGCCACACAGATACAAGGGTAAACTGCAACTAAAAACTACAGCCACCACAGGATCACAATGCAACAAAACTGTCTCGAAGCAATAGTCGAGACTATCAGAGTTCAGAAAAATCAGAAACATGCTAAAATCAATATATCAAGAACCCAAATCCATACCAGACTCTAATATCACAGTCGAGCAACGCTCAACTGTCACACGTACATGAATGTACAAATACACAACAGTGGGTAGTGCAATGCAGACATGTCGAACTAGACAAAATCAGAGACCAGAAGCTCAAGGCTAAAGAATATCTATGGTGCACATGCACAAGTATCCAATGTAAACAGAAATGGCATTTATACATAAGGAACATATAATACCAGACAATGCATCAAAACTCAAGTGGACAGAGCTTTGAAAATGTTTCAAAGCCAAAGCCAAAAGAAATACGCAGTTCAAAATCAAAGTCAGTTCGAACTACATCGAGAGCCGAAGCCACAATAAATTGTCGGAGACATTAACAAATCAAAAGCAGTAGTTAACAAGTCAAAGTCAAGTAGATCCTCATCTAAAATATTTTCGCAAAATCAACATAATCAACTCCAGTGACCAAAGTTAACGGAATCGAAACCGTGGTGGTCACGAACAAAAATCAATATTGTCAAAAAAAATTGAAGCAGTGATGACCACAAAAACGACAGAGAATTTCAATCAAAAGGCTACCACTTCAACAACATGTATTCATTCATGCACATATATGTATACACGTATGTGAGCTGACAGTAACCAAGTGAATACTAAAGATGCAACATATATAATACTGTAAACTAGACAGTACTAGCATCATAATCTAGAACAAGGCAAAATGCCAAAGTCATGGAACAGCAAAGTGATCTAACAACTGATCAATGCGAACAAGTCTTGAAATCAGACTCAAAAAAATCACAATGAACAAAGGCAACAAAGGCCAAGCAACGGGACAGAACAAGTGATGCATAAAACAACTCAGAGGATCAAGTACAGTGAACCCAACTTTATACCAGATTACAAAGAAAACCATGAATACAACATCAATATACATTGAAGTAACATGAGCTCAAGATAGTACCACAAAAACTGGACCAATAAGCATTGCTAAGAGAACAGTGATAACATATACGTAATGGTATTGCAATGAGCATTTGGGACAAGCCTATGCTAACAGACTGAACAACGAAAAGCACAAGCAAGACAGCATAAAAACAAATTCCCAAATCGATTGTCATTTCGAATCAAATACTCGAACACAAAAGTACGGCAAGGGATATAGTAGCGGCAACCCTCACTAAAACCCAAATTGAGTTTGCAAAGCAAAAGGACGCCAAAGCCAAAATACTTCCACAAAAATCAAAATGACCAAAGTTTAACTTCAATTCAAAGCCGAGGGAAAACACGGAATCACACTTTCAAAAATCACGAAAACTTCGAACTAGATGTGAGTGAAAATTAAATCACTCACCTTTTTCTTTGACGAGGGCTCACGCCAGACAAAACCGAAGTCGACTCGATCGAATTGATGTAGCCACAAGCAGATATGAAGCGTTGATCGCCAAGGCTAGGCCGAGATCATCGATGGAACGAGCTACCGGAGTCGAAGCCTTCGATTTGAACGAGCCCTAGTTCTCAAGCGAACGAAAGAAGATCGAGCTGCCATTTTTTTTTCGTTTTAGCTTTAGGGTTTTCGATTGAAAATAAAGTAAAGGGGGAACGGTATAACTTTATCAAAGTACCAATATCAAACGTGGGCCGAGATTAATTTTTAAAGCCCAAACTACACTTAACAAATTTTTAAACGAATTTCGATTGGTTAAATGCCAAAAGCAATTAGAAACCAAATTAAATCGTCATTTGACGATAATTTATTGTTACAAAAATCCCAGGGTTGTTACAGTTGGCCGATCTTAGTATAGGCATTTTTTTATGGATCTCCATTTCAAGTATTGCCCCTATTGGACTTCTTATGTCAGGATATGGGTCGAATAATAAATACTCTTTTTTGGGTGGTATACGGGCTATTGCACAATCTATCAGTTATGAAATACCATTAACTATATGTGTGCTATCAATATTTCTACGTGTGATTCGGTAGAACATTATTATTTTCCCTCTTTCCTAGAACTAGAAATAGAATAAAGAAATTTAATATATTATATTTGATGGATATTTTCTTTTTTATTTATCATTAGGGTTGATGAATTAAGCTAGATAGTTAGATGAGTAAAAGCAAACTGCTTATAAATTTGCAGTAAGAGGATTAAATCTCATTCCCTATGTACGAGAATAGAAACATAAGTAGTATAAACTGTTTACCCCAAGGTTAAGATTCTTTGACCAATTATCATACCTTGAAGCGGGTACAAAAATCACCTGTATGGAGTTTCTACTATCGTCTTGTATTTATTACCATACTGGAGATCAATAAAAAATCAGTGGACGGTTAGGAACACCAAGGTACAGAAAAGAATAGTAATGGAGATAATTTAAGATAAAAAAGGTTTTTTTACATAAAGCTTTGGATAAAACGAATCATAATGAGGACTTTAATTTTGTAGAAATGACCAAGTAGTACTTCTCCACGATTTCGATCTCGAGTATTCTCTTATTCACTGATTAAAGAAATGACTATAAAAAATGAATTAATCCTTTATTTTTTTTCCAGAGTACCTCCTCTCCTCTGAGAAAGAAGAATAGGATAGGAGTAAAAGAAATAGAATGCAAAATATTGAATGGGAAAAATGAAATAAAAAAATACGATACAGGATATTTATTTCTTATTTCTTTTCCCCATTCAATATTCATATCTACTATATATCTACTATATACATACATGGAATTCTTAATCCTAAATTTGGAATTAATGATCAATTCTTTCTAACTAATTCTTTCTTTAAAGTTATTGATAAAACCTAATTTATTGATACAACGAGTATTTTATTTAAGGATTAAGTTATTACCGAATAAAGAGAAATTGTAATTTTAGTGGAAAAGATCAATTCGGAAAGCTTTTTTATTCTAGCAGAAGGAATTTCGTTGGTCTAATTTTGGACTACCCGGTATTAAAATTAGAATCTAAAAATTACAATAATACCAAACAAGTACTTACATATATTTGTGACCATAGAGGAGCTGTATGAAGCTGAGGTCTCATGTACGGTTTTGAAATAGCGATATGAACAGTAATGTTATTATCGACTATGATTATCTAACAGTTCAAGTACAGTTGATATAGTTGAGTCATAGTCAAAATATGGTTTTTGAGGGTGGAATCTGGGGCGTCAGCCTATAGGGTTTGTTGTTTTTCTAATTTCTTCCCTAGTAGAATGTGAGAGATTACCTTTTGATTTACCAGATGCAGAGGAGGAATTAGTAGCAGGTTATCAAACAGAATATTCAGGTATTAAATATGCTCTATTTTACCTTGCTTCTTACCTAAATTTATTAGTTTCTTCATTATTTATAACAGTTCTTTACTTAGGTGGGTGGAATTTCTCTATTCCGTATATATCTATTCCTAAATTTTTCGGATTAAATAAAATGAACGGAGTTTTTGGAATAACAATTGGTATATTTATTACATTAGCTAAAGCTTATTTGTTTTTGTTCATTCCTATCACAGCAAGATGGACTTTACCTAGACTGAGAATGGACCAACTTTTAAATTTTAGATGGAAATTCCTTTTACCTATTTCTTTGGGTAATATATTATTGACAACTTCTTCCTAACTTATTTACCTATAAAGAATAGAATAAGATAATAGTATTCTCCATTCATAACTGATCTTAAACAAGAGAAAGAAACATCAAATTATTCACAAAGATCTACCTTATGTTCCCTATGGTGACCGGGTTCATAAATTTGGTCAACAAACAATACGGGCGACAAGGTACATTGGACAAAGTTTCATAATTATCATATCCCATACAAATCATTTACCTATAACTATTAAACATCCTTATGAAAAATCGATCACATCAGAACGTTTCCACGGTCGAATTCATATTGAATTTGATAAATGTATTGCTTGTGAGGTATGTGTTCGTGGATGTCCCATAGATCTACCCCTTGTTAATTGGAGGTTTAAAAGAGAGATTAAAAAGAAACAATTGTTTAATTATAGTATTGATTTTGGAGTCTGTATATTTAGTGGTAATTGTGTCAAGTATTGTCCAACAAACTGTTTATCGATGACTAAAGAATATGAACTTTCAACTTATGATCGTCACAAATTAAATTATAATTAAATTGCATTAGGTCGGTTACTAATTTCAGCCATTGGAGATTACACAATTCAAACAATTATGAATTCCAGTCAAATCAAAATGGATAAAGATAAACCCCTTGATTCAAGAACGATCGCTGATTACAAATATTTTTTTATATAAAGATAAACAGAAACAAGTCTTTTTTATGAGAACCTAATAAACTTATCTTATTAACTATTGATTATTGAGAATCACTCTTTAATTTAAACTGTGAATATGTGTTTTCTTAATTATTTTAAAATATAAAAAATTTATAATTTCTAAAAGAAAAAAGAAAAGGTTGGCCGATAATTTTAATAACTTTGTCTATATCCACAGTAATCCATCCACATTAAGATTTAATTGCATTAAAAACTCATCATATAGAAGAAGAAGAAAAAAATAAGGGGAACACCCATCTCTTTCCTGGACTATTTAGTAAGGTCATGAAACATTTTGACTGATTTTTCTCTTATACGTAATGGATTTCCCTGGACGAATACATGATATACTTGTAGTATTTCTAGGATCATTTCTTATATTAGGAGTTCTTGGAGTAGTACTGTTTACTAATCCAATTTATTCCGCCTTTTCGTTTGGATCGGTTCTTGTTTGTATATCCTTATTCTATATTTCATCAAAATCCTTTTATTTAGCTGCCGCCTAGCTTCATATTTATGTAGGAGCCATAAATATCTTAATCATATTTACTGTTATGTTCGTGAATGGTTTAGAATATTCTAACGACTCCTATCTTTGGACTATTGAAGATGGAGTCACTTCACTGGTTTGTATAAGTATTCTTTTTTCACTAATTACTACTATCGAAAATACGTCATGGTACAGAATTATTTGGACTACAAGATCAAATCAGATTATAGAGCAAGACTTTATAAACAACGTTCAACAAATTGGAATTCATTTATCAACAGATTTTTATCTTCTGTTTGAACTAATTTCTATAATTCTTTTAGTTTCTTTGATAGGCGCAATTACTATGGCTCACCAATAATAAATAGTTTAGTTAGAATTGAAAAAATTAGTTTAATCTAATATCAACATTCCCTTTTTTATGTAATCGCTCGATTCTAGTCAATCAACTTGGTTGAATTTTTGTTCATATTGAAAAGAATCGAGGTTGATCAGGAGTTAGTCAATGATGTTCGAACATGTACTTTTATTGAGTGTTTATTTATTTGCAATCAGTATCTATGGATTGATCACAAGTCGAAACATGGTTAGAGCACTTATGTGTCTTGAACTTATACTAAATTCGATTAATATTAATCTCGTACTATTTTCTGATATATTTGATAGTCGCCAATTAAAAGGCGAGATTTTCTCAATCTTTATTATAGCAATTGCAGCGACGGAAGCTGATATTGGGCTAGCTATTGTTTCATTTATCTATCGTAACAGAAAATCAACTCGTATTAATCAATCAAGTTTGTTGAAAAGTTAACCATAACTATAATATAAATACATATAAGAATATATATGTATATAGAAATTGTAAAAAAAACTTGGTTGAATCTACTATCAATATTCCCTTTTTTATGTAATCGCTCGATTGTCAATCAACTTGGTTGAATTTTTGTTCGTATTGAAAAGAATCGAGGTTGATCAGGAGTTAGTCAATGATGTTCGAACATGTACTTTTTTTGAGTGTTTATATTTGCAATCGGTATTTAAGGATTGATCACAAGTCGAAACATGGTTAGAGCACTTATGTGTCTTCAACTTATATTAAATAAGGTTAATATTAATCTCGTACTATTTTCTGATATATTTGATAGTCGCCAATTAAAAGGTGAGATTTTCTCAATCTTTATTATAGCAATTGCAGCGGCGGAAGCTGCTATTGGGCTAGCTATTATTTCGTTGATCTATCGTAACAGAAAATCAACTCATATTAATCAATCAAGTTTGTTGAAAAGTTAACCATAACTATAATATAAATACATATAAGAATATATATGTATATAGAAATTGTAAAAAAAACTTTCTATAAAATATCATTTCAACGACTTTACATATTTATTTACAAATAATACTAATATGTATAGTAATATTTCAATATATATTTGTATTGAAATATTGACGATCCATTAGTCAACGTGAAGTTGCACGTGTGATTCATGCGACTCATATGATCATGGTTGTTGAAAGATAAATCAAAGTCTCTTAGTCCCTACTAATGAACAAATTTCTAAAAATTTTGATTCTTAAGATTTTTTTTGATAAATCGTTGATTCATCTGGTTTCTATATATAAAGAAAATATAAATATATAATAAATTATATATAATCATAAATTTTTTATTATTTTTTTTACTTTACTAGATCGAAAATTTTTATGTTCAAAACTGGAATTTATAGACCCAATATCACATTCAGTAAAAATTTATGATACATGTATAGAGTGCACTCAATGTGTACGAGCCTGCCCCACAGATGTATTAAAAATGATACCTTGGGACTGATGTAAAGCTAAGCAAATTGCTTCCACGCCAAGTAAGGAAGACTATGTAGGTTGTAAAAGATGTGAATCTGCCTGTCCAACAGATTTTTTGAGTGTCCGTGTTTATTTATGGCATGGACAACTCGCAGCATGGGTCTATCTTATTGATACGTTATAATAAATTCAACTTAAATCATTTGATTCCTTTTTACCGATAAAAGCTCTTGCTCAAAAGAATATATTTTCTTGAGCATGGGCTTTTTGGTCAAAACGCATCTTGTCTTTACCACGAGTTATTTCCCTTGGTTAATAATACTTGTAGTTTTGCCAATATTTGTGGGTTCCTCAATTCTATTTCTCCCTCATAAAGGGAATAAGATATTTAGATAGTATACTATATGTATTTGTTTATTAGAACTCCTTATAACAACCTATGTCTTCTGTTATCATTTCCAATTGGACGATCCATTAATTCAATTATAAGAGGATACTAAATGGATAAATGTTTTCAATTTTCACTAGAGACTGGGAATCAACGGACTTTCCATAGGATCTATTTTACTAACAGGATTTATCACTACTTTAGCTACTTTAGCAGCTTGGCATGTTACTCGAAATTCGCGATTGTTCTATTTCCTGATATTAGCAATGTACAGTGTTCAAATAGGATTATTTTCTTCTAGAGATCTTTTACTTTTTTGTCTTGTGGGAGTTAGAATTAATTCCTGTTTACTTACTTTTATCTATGGGGAGGAAAGAAATGTTTGTACTCGGCTACAAAGTTTATTTTTTACACTGTGGGGGGTTCCATTTTTCTCTTAATAGGAGTTCTAAGTATGGGATTATATGGTTCTAATGAACCGACATTGGATTTTGATAGATTAGCTAATCAGTCATATACTATGACATTAGAAATAATATTCTATTTGGGCTTCCTTATTGCTTATGCTGTCAAATCACCGATTATACCCCTACATACATGATTACTAGATACCCATGGAGAAGCACATTACAGTACATGTATGGTTCTAGTGGGAATCTTATTAAAAATGGGAGCATAAGGATTGATTCGTATCAATATGGAATTATTACCACATGCTCACTCTATATTTTCTCCCTGGTTAGTGATAGCGGCGGCAATCCAAATAATTTATGCAGCTTCAACCTCGCTTGTTCTATGCAATAAAAAAAAGAATAGCCTATTCTTCTGTATCACACATGGGTTTCACAATTATAGGAATTAGTTCTATAACCGACATGGGACTCAACGGAGCCATTTTACAAATACTCTCTCATGGATTTATTGGCGCTGCACTTTTTTGCTTGGTAGGAATGAGTTATGATAGAATACGTCTTGTTTATCTTGACGAAATGGGGGGAATATCCATTCCAATGCCAAAAATATTTGCCATGTTTAGTAGTTTCTCGATGGCTTCTCTTGCATTGCCGGGAATGAGTGGTTTTGTTGTGGAATTAGTAGTATTTTTTTGACTAATTACCAGTCCAAAATATCTTTTAATGCCAAAAATATAAATTACCCTTGTAATGGCAATTGGACTAATATTAACTCCTATTTATTTGTTATCTATGTTACGGCAAATGTTCTATGGATACAACTTTTTCAATGTTCTAAACTCAAATCTCATGGATTCTAGACCACGAGAACTATTTGTTTCAATCTGTATCCTTTTACCTATAATAGGAATTGGTATTTATCCCGATTTCGTTCTTTATTTATCAATTGACAAGATACAAGCTATCCTATCAAATTCTTTTCATAGATAGTTTTTTTCTTAATGAGATGGAAAGTCTTATAACTGAAAATTATAATATTTTTGAAACTATTCGCTGTACAATGAAAAATAATAATAAAGTGAATTAGAAAGATGTATCCCAGGTTTTTAAGAACTATTTGAATCTTAATTCAAAAAGTTCTTAAAAACTCACACAAATTTTCGTTATATATGTCTTAATTATTACGCATGGAATTTCTACAATTTAATTAGATTTTATGTGAATGAACCATAGCTCTCTAGACCTATTCCTAATAGATTGATCCCAAAATAGCATATCCAAATTATAAGAAATCCTAAAGAAGCTACAAGTGACGAATTCGTACCGTGCAAACTTTGATTTGTTCTACTATGTGAATAAATCATGAATATGGACAAAGTAATAAATGCCCAAGTCTCCTTGGGATCCCAATTCCAATAAGACCCCCATGCTTCGTTAGCCCATACTACTCCAGAAAGAATACCTATGGTTTAAAAGATACACCCTAAACTAATAACACGATAACTCCCATAATCCAAACGCTGAATTAATTGATATTTATAATAATTTGGAAATGAATGAAAAGAAGTGGTTTTAACAACACTTCTTTTTTTGTTCAAGAATTCAATCTTCCTAAAGAAAAATGACTTAATTAATATTAATAAATTTTTGCTTCTAAAAAAAATATCGATGTTTTTTCGAAATGTAATGACTAAAAAAGCGACTGATAATAACGAACCACATAAAAGAGCCACATAGCTCAATAACATCATACTTACATGCGTCATTAACCACTGAGATTGTAGCAGGTACTAATATTGCTGATAGATGCATTTTACTTGAAAGATCAGATGTAGCGAAACCTTGAGTAAAAATGGCACTTGGCACGGTTATTGTGCTTAAATCATTTTTATGATTCCATATCTTGGAAACCATATGAATAACGGAAAAACTCCACGAAAGGAAGATCAATGACTCGTATTAGAGAAAAAAAGTGGCTTACATTTCTTTTTCCGATGAATGGCGTAATCCGATGATTTCGCGAACTGATAGAATCATCAAATGAATCGCCATCACAATTGAAATGATCAGAAAAGAGAGATGAGTTATTATATGTTCTAAAGTCGCAAATATCATACATAAAAAAGGTCTCAATACAGAATTGAAATAGGGAATTAAATACATTATAAGATCCATTCTATCTCTTTTAGAGTATGCCACTACTCGGACTCGAACCGAGATGCTCTAGCACTGCTTCCTAAGAGCAGCAGCGTGTCTACCAATTTCATCATAGCGGCTTACTTGAAATAATAATAGTCAATTCATGTTGAATCGTTTGGATGTAGATTCTAGAATCCGATATAGTTATCCTTTAGGAAATGGATGAATAAGGGTTCTTTTAAACTCTTTTGGTTAAACTAAAATATTCTTTTCATTTTTAATAACACTTAGAAAACTTAGAAAGATCTTTTTAGCAAAAAATAAATATAAATTAAATAAATAGGATGATTTTATACATATCAAGATATAATTACTAAATTTAATAAACGAAATTAGAAATTAAAAGTCTCGTTTTCTAAAAAACTTGTTTTTAGTCTATTTTTTTAATGTATTTAGTGTATTAGTGTATTAATATTTGTTGTTTGTTATGTACATGATTTAAATATAAAATAATACTTAGTTAAGAAAACAAATTTCATTTGATCTTGAGATAGACATATAATAAAACAGTTATAATATTCATTATAATTACATTTTATTTCTTTTCCATTAGGAAAAGAAATAAAATAATACTTAGAACCAAACTAGCAGCTATTTTATGTCGAATATTAACTTATCTGTCTGATAGTTCTAACTAATCTCGAGGAGGTAAATAAATACATAAGTTAATGAAAAATTTGCATATTCTATATATAGAAAAGTTCTTTAAATCACGAAATTCAAATTATTCCAAGATTTTCTTATTTGTTTGTCGAACAAAAAAACTTTTTGAATTTCCAGTAGAAACTGACTTTGCTAAAGAAAAGGCTTTTAGTGCAACTAAATTTCCCTTTTTCTTCCAAATATTTCTTCGAATACGTTTTTTGGATATTAAAGTACGTTTTTTTGAACTGCCATAAAAAAAGAGTTCTTGCTTTTTATTGTTGTATGTGGAAGACATGTATTGATCAATATGGATCGTTTTTTTAGTTTTAGCCAATTTTTTTATTATATTTAATTTCGTCGATAATCTTTTTTTAATAATACAAATATATTGTTTATAGGGTACTTTTGGCACAGGTCCTTATTAAGGTTCAAAATACACGAAAAGTCCTTCACTAAATTTTAGTGTAAATTAGGTCCTTGTTTTTTATTCACGATTATTGCAGAGCATGATGCAACTTTTCATAAAAGTTGCTGACATTTCCGCAACTTTTCTGTACACTGTGAACATAGTGTATGAAAGTTGCTCAAATATCAGCACTTATTTATAAAAGTTGCTGACATTTCAGCAACATTTATGTACACCGTGAACATAGTGTATGAAAGTTGCTGAAATATCAGCACTTATTTATAAAAGTTGCTGATATTTCAGCTATAATTTTTCTTTGTTTCTAGAAAATTGGGACCGAATTTACAATGAAACTTTGAGAGGGAAAGTTGCTGAAATATCAGCACTTATTTATAAAGTTGCTGACATTTCAGCAATAGTTTTTC